>WTXJ01000221.1:0-23369 GCA_022376545.1 Russula dissimulans | reverse complement strand
TCGTCACGAACTCTTTCATACCCGGCCACCAGTAGTACTTGGCTGTCATGAGTAGCATTTTAGTGATTCCGGGGTGTCCTGCTGTTGACGTGTCATGAAGAAGGGAAATTACCCCCCTCTTTACGTCATTGTTTCCCACAACAACGAGTGCGCCATTTTTGGTCCATAGCCGTCCGTCCTTTGTAAGCGAGTGGTTGAGTCGCCATCGTTTAATGGTGGCTTGTTGTATCTCCTGGTCTCGTATGATCTTGTCGTCCAAGTACTTGGCGGATAATTCCGATCCGTCCGGTAATGTTGCGGCTCTTGCTTTAAGAATGGGGATGCCATGGTCCACCAATTCCATGTCGTTTGACTCGTAGCCGGAGTCACTTTTTCGCTGGCGTTTCTCTGTCTGGTTGTGTCATAGTTTCGTGTCGGGGCGTCTGGTGGTACGAACAGGTGATTAGGTAGTGCGATAAGCAATGGGTAGTCATCTGTGTCTGGTGCAAAGTCAGGTCGTCTTGATAGGGTGTCAGCACGATTGGTGGCTCCAGGTTTATACACTAGTTGGATGTTAAAGTCTGCGAGTTCCGTGATGTACCCATTGACTCATGGGCCCAGTTGTGTGGTTCGCGGTAGTATTGCAGGTTGGCATGGTCGGTGATGACTAGTACTGGTTCTATCGTATTTCTTAGTAGGTGTCGCCAGGTTCGTAGGCCCCTTATGACCGTGAGTAGTTCTCGGTCATAAATTGGGTAGTTCTGTTCTGTTTTGGTGAACGTCTGGGAATGGAATCCAATGGTCGGAGCAAGGGGTTTCCTTGTTTGTTTGTTTGTTCCTTGTCGGCCTGGTACAGGATGGCTCCGGTTGCGAATTGGGACGCATCTACGTATAGGATGAACTGTTGGTCTGGGTCCGGTGGTACCAGGACCGGCTCGGATGTGACTAGTCCGATTAGTTTTCTTACAGCTGTTTCGCAGGCGGTGTCCCATGCGAATTCTTTTCCTTTTTGTAGCAGGTCCGTGAGTGGTTTGGCGATCGGGCGAAGTTGGGAATCCATGGTCTGTGTATCCGAGGAGTCCGAGGGTGCTTCTCACTTCTTTGACGTCTTGAGAGTGGTCGGCCATTCTTAATGCCGGCGATCTTTGCAGGGTCGATCATTAGTTCTCCGCCTTCCACCTGATTCCTAGGTAGTCAATGGCCGTTTGAAAGAATTCGCATTTTGCCGGTTTCAGGAATAGGTTGTGTTTTCCAGAATCTCGAAGAAGTCGTGACAGATTTGGTGTGAAGTTCTCGTTCTCCGGTCCCGGTCATGACAATGCAGTCGTCCATGTAATGCCGGAATTTCCCAGGGTATTTGCGTAGAGGGTCGTAGTACTTCGTTCCCCATACGGGTGAAAGTGCCCGGTGCGTTGCATAATCCGAAGGGCATTACTACCCACTCGAATAGTCCTTTGTTGGTCTTGAACCCAGTTTTGTATTCGTCTCCTTCGTGATCCGGATGTTATTGTACCCGGCTCTGATGTCGAATTTACTGAATAGCGTTTTGCCTCTGAGTTCTTCCAAGATTGACTGTATGCGGGGGAGCGGTGTGACGTCCATAATGGTGTATTCGTTTAGTTTCTGGTAGTCATGTACGATTCGGAGTGTTCCGTCTTTCTTCTTGACCGTGAAGGTTGGGGAGCCGTAGGGAGATGCCGATGTCGTGATGTAGCCTTTGTCTAAGTTGTCTGAGAGGTATTCGTCCAACACCTTCTGTTCGTCTTTTGACAGCGGGTAGACTTTGCTATTGATTACGTCGGGTGCGTCCGGTTTCAGTTCGATTTTGTGGTCCCATTTGCGGGTGGTGGTAGTTGACAGCTTCTTGTTCTGAGAATACTTTCCAATGTCGCTTGAAAACCGCGGGATTGTTTGTTCCGTATTGACTTTCCAGCGTCATAAGCCTTTTCTGCCATTTGCTGGGCATGGTCGCTTGTTGACTTCGATGGTTCCGTTTGATCGTTTTGATGGCGACGTATATTCGTCGCCATCTTCGAGTTGGCGGCCGCCTTCTCGTTGCTTCGTCAGGTGTTCTTTCTAGTTAGGTTACCTTGAGTAGGTTCCATTCGTGTTTCTGGGCCTTTTACGATCCCGTCGCCCAGTCGATTTCGGGGTTGAACGTTCGTAACCAGGGGTATCCGAAAATGAACCGGTCTTTCCCTAGGTTAGTACGAAAATCTTTCTCGTCCGGTTTGTTGTCCTCTGGTTACAGGAGGTCGCAGTAGTGCGTGATGTCTCCTGCCTGGTTCGATGTCCCATCTATATTAATGATGGGACGTACCTGTTCCAATTTCTTGGTTCCGAGGCGTAACCTAGCCATGGTTTTGTAGTCCACGAAATTTTCTGTTGCGCCGCTGTCGATGAGCACGGTTTCTTCTGCCTTTCCTCGATACGTGTACAGTGAAACGGCAACTTGATTGAGTTTGTTTGTTTATGTACATCGTCCGTATCTTTAGAGCCCTAACTATGGCAGCTAGTTTTGGGCTTGGTAAAAATCCTGCAGCGCACTGATCGCGGGATTTTTACCTCTTCGGGTTCTTCGGTAGCATTTTGAGGACGCCTTCTAGTCCTCCGATTTGTTTCAGGGCTTGTCTTGCTGATAGTCGCCTTTGGTTCGGTGACTTCTGCGGTGCGGGCCGACTCGGTTGCCCTTGGTACGGTTTCTTCGGTTTCTGGGACAATCGCGACTGATGTGTCCTTGTGCTTGCAAATGAAGCATGCGCCTTTTTGGTAGAGGTCCTGCCTTTCTGGGCTCCACTGCCCTGGCCCGAACCTTCTGCCGGTGTTCCCTGCGTCCACATCCATGGGGACGACTTGGTTAGTTGTTTGTGGGGTCTCCCTTGATTGGGTTTTGGCCCGTATGCTGGTCGCTGTGTCAGTTGGTAATTTCGTAGCCCTAGGTATTGGGCTAGTTGTTGTATGGGAAATGGTTTCTTCATGGTGACATTTCTGAGTTCCTTGTACACTGTTTGTCGTTCTCTGGCTTTCTTTTTCCACACGTTCATGGTGGTCGGTGCTGGCACGTTGTGCGTGATGATCTCTTGGAGGAGTTTCGGTGGGAGTCCTTCCCTGAATTTGACGATTGCTCCGAGGTTGTCCTCTCTGTAGCCAGACTCTTCTTGTTACGCTCCTGCGGGCGCAAGGGCCAGACATTGGCGATTTGAGGTCCGGGTGCGCGTTAAGCAGCACTAGAAGGTCTTTAGTTGAATGGGGGCTGGTCTCCCTACTCAGCGAGCACTTGCAAAGCAAGGCTAAGTCGATAGGCAAGTAAATGCGGTCTGTGCAAGGGTCTAAGTTGACGATGAAGTGATCCCCTTCCTCGGAAGGTCCTTGCCAGTAGTTCTATAGTCGAAGTCGGTCCAGTGGCCTTCCCACTTTGTATGCCAATGACCAGAAAGTCGCAAGATTGATTCTAAGTCAGGCTTAAGGCCCGACTGTGAGTTATACAAGTTTATATACATGTTGCAGTCCGTCTAGGACGCTTGGTGAGTCAGGTAAGTAAGAATAGTAGCAAATGGCCTTAAGGGCTCTTGGGTCGAGTCAGAGTAGTAAGCGAAGAGACAATAACAAGTATCAGGACCGAAGGCAGTAACAATAGAATGAGTCACGATAGCTAAGCGAAGGTAAAATGATGGTAGCTAGCGGGGAAGTTTTATGGAAGAGTAGGTAGGTAGTCCGAGGGCGTAAGAAGTAGCAAGTGAGATAGGAGCGAAGAAAGGAAAAAGGACGGGTAGTGGTAAGTCCGAGGGGCAGATCGTAACATCACGCCCTTCCTAAGGAGCTCACTTACACGAGAGCTAGTCTTCTTCCATCGTGGTGGGGGACGTGCCAGTGTCCTGGGCCCACATGTGAGGGAAGGCATCCAGCGGAGTGCCGAGACGTTTGGCGAGGCGTCCCATGGCAGGGGCTGGGCATTGGAGTCCATGGAAAGTGAGCCAGCTGGGAACTGAACACCTGTTCTCATGGCATTGAACGTGGGGGGTAGGGCATTGGAGCGACTCATGGCCGGAGCTCTGGCAGTAGCAGCAGGTTCCTGCTGAGGGGCAGTCCTTGCCAAGGTGGTGGGACTGGGACTGCATGCATTCGAAGCAGAATACGGGCTCCAGCGTTTTGGGGCAGTGATAAGGGGTGAAGCGAGTTTGAGAGGAGGGTGTGGGCGTCTTTCGTTTGGTGTCTGGTGGGCCTTGGCTGGCCTTGAGGGTTGGGACATGCCCAATGCAATAGGGCTTTTCGCTTTCAGGTTTGACCGCGTAGACCTGGTTGAAGACCCGAGTGCAGGCCTTGGCATGGATGAGGTGGCGCTCCACTCCAACTAAAGCCTCTGTGTTCTCAAGTAGCGCTTCCTCGGCAGCTTGGAGACGGCGGAGCAGTGTAGCGTGGCGTGCTTTGCACGACCTATAGCGCACCAGGTCTGCGGTGAGGCCAGGGTCGGTGATGTTGTGGACTGCTCAGTCTACGAAGTCCCTCAGGCTGGACTCGGGGTGGAAGACGTTGAGGTGATCATCTCTGATCTGCTTGTCATTGTCAAAGTTTGGGTGGAGTTGGGGGCGAGCATGGAGGGCGAGGCAGTAAATGGGGCCGTTTTTGTGGTTAGTACCCTCCACATATGTTTCTTCCCCATCAAAGACGTAGCGGATATAATTGGTGGTGACCTGGTCCTCTCCGTCATCGATAATGACCGGATAGTGGTCGGTTTGCCCGAAGCTGTACTCAATCCAGTTGCCACCTGGATGTTCTGGGTGGTTGGTATGCTCCTCTTCCTCATTCTCGCTCGAGTCGGGGACTGATATGGCTGAGGGGGAGTTTGCTGCGATGATTTCGCCTTCTTCTGGCAAGAAGGGTGCGATATCGACCATGGTGGCTGTGGATAGTCTTTTAAGGAACGTGTAGAGCCCTTTTCTAGCTTCCCCCACCGTGAGGAAGTCGCCTAGATCTGTAGGGGTCTCAGGGAGTCGAGCGAGTTTTCTGATTGGGGGAGCAGCAGTGGAGTAACCTCTATGGGTGGAGAAGGACTGGGGGTATGCTCCATGCGCTTCTGAGTACGCTTTCATCCCTTGGGCCCAGCGCCATAGCTGCTGCAGTTCGATCTGGTTGACAAGCCCAGCACCAAGCCCAGCAGCAGCAGCAAGAGCAGAGCTAGTAGTAGGAGGGCTTCTCGGTTGATTATTGTTACGATCTGCCCCTCGGACTTACCACTACCCACCTCTTTTCCTTTCCTTTGCCTCTATCTCACTTGCCACTTCTTACGTCCTCGGACTACCTACCTACTCTTCCATAAAACTTCTCCGCTAGCTACCATCATTTTACCTTCGCTTAGCTATCGTGACTCATTCTGTTGTTACTGCCTTCAGTCTCTAAGTACTTGTTATTGTCTCTTCACTTACTGCTCTGACTCGACCCAAGAGCCCTTAAGGCCATTCGCTACTATTCTTACTTATCTGACTCACCAAGCGTCCTAGACGGACTGCGACATGTATATAAACTCGTATAACTCACAGTTGGGCCTTAAGCCTGACTTAGAATCAATCTTGCAACTTTCTGGTCATTGGCATACAAAGTGGGAAGGCCACTGGACCGACTTCGACCCTAGAACTACTGGCAAGGACCTTCCGAGGAGGGGGATCACTTCATCGTCAACTTAGACCCTTGCACAGACCGCATTTACTTGCCGATCGACTTAGCCTTGCTTTGCAAGTGCTCGCTGAGTAGGGAGACCAGCCCCCATTCGACTAAAAGACCTTCTAGTGCTGCTTAACGCGCACCCGGACCTCAAACTGCCAACGTCTGGCCCTTGCGCCCGCAGGAGCGTAACATTATCAGGATGGGGCCGGACTCCCTACTCGGCGAAACCTGGGGGCCTCTGGTGGAGGTCCTGTTATCGTCATGTGGGTTGCTTGAGGCGGTATTGGGGTCGGTATACTCGGAGGTGGTACGGGGGTGGTCGGGATGTGTTCTTGCGAGGGGGCATTGCTTTGGGCCATGTGGTGGTTCTTAGTGGTTATGGTAGGGGCAGTAGTTGACACGACAATAGTAGAAATGGATACCGCTGTGTTCTTTCTCAGAGCGGTGGACAAAGATGTTGCAGTTGGGGTATTTGCGGACTGCTTCTCCCAAAGGACTTGAGCGAAGGTAGCTGGTCCCTTGAGGGTTTGATAGCTGTAGTCGAAGAGGTTGTTGCGTGCCAGGGTGGGTCGAGGTGACTTGAACGGATGGCCATTTTACGAATATTCCTCCGGGTTCTTATACTCCTGTGAGGCTGGCGCTCCGCGGTCTTTTGTTCATAGTCGGTTATTAAGTCCTCGGCATGTAGGTCTTCCTTGGCAACCCATTGATCATGTGCTGGTGAATATCCTTTCCATCTGACGAGATATTGCAGCTTCTTTCCTCGGCCGTGGCTCGCTTGCCAAGGATTTGTTCCACTTCCCACTCTTCTTGTCCTTCTATCTCCTCGGGTGGTGGCTCTATAAAGTTCTGTCCGTGCTCCTCGGTCTCCAAGAATGGGGTGAGTAATGAGGCATGGAAGACGTCGTGGATTTGCCAGGTTTCAGGGAGGTGGAGCTTGTATGCCACGGACGAAATTTTAGCGGCTACCTCGAAGGGTCCGTACCGCTTTGGGGATAACTTTGCACTATCGTAAGGTCGCTTGATGTTTGTCCCTTCCAACCAGACTTTTTGCCCTTCTTCGTAGCCTTTAAACTTTGTTTCCTTGATGAGTCCTTTCTGCGCTTTGCTTATAGCCTCTTGGGCGGCAGTTCGGACTTCTTTAATGTGTTTCAGTCTTGTGTCGATGTCGGGGATGTCTGTCCTTGTTGTCGGTTGGTGTGCTTGAGGGGTGTAGCCGATAATGAGGTCGTAGGGTGTTTTCTTTGTCGTGGAGTGTGGCCAGGAGTTCCTTGTGTATTGAGCGAGTGGTAGCCAGTTTGCCCATTGATTTTGTTGGCTTGCGCAGTAGAGGCGAAGGTATTGTTCCAGGGATTGGTTTGTTCGTTCACTTTGTCCATCGGTTTGAGGGTGGTAGGCCGTGGAGATGTTCTGTTTGATCCCTAATAGCGACAGAGTTCTTTGCCGAAGTTTGAGGTGAACCGCGGATCTCTGTCGGATATTACCTTGGTGGGTATCCCATAGTGGGGGAACACCTGCGTAGCGTAGAGTTTGCCACTCCTGCAGAGTCGATTGCTTCGTTACAGGGAATGAAAATCGATGCTTTGGAGCAATCATGGTCAGTGATGGTCAAATCGTGTCATACCCTTGGGATTCTGGCAGTTTTACGATGAAATCGAGGGCGATGACTTGGAATGGGAGCGCTTGGGGGTCTGTAGTGATTGGAAAGGTTGCTGGTTTGTTGGGGTGCGTGTTGATCTTTGACATTTGACAGTTTGCGCATCCTTTGATGTAGGCTGTAACGAACTCCTTCATTCTTGGCCACCAGTAGAAGGTTGAGAGCATCTCCAAGGTTTTGGAAATTCCAGGGTGCCCTGCAGTTGGTGAGTCGTGAAATAGTTTTGTCACCCCCCTCTTAAGATCGTTGTTTCCCACAACAACGAGTGCACCAGCTCTGGTCCAGATGTCTCCGTACTTTTCCAGTTTGTGGGTGGTTCTCCATCGTCGTATGGTTGCGTGGTCGATAGTCTGTGCTTGCATTATCAGCTTATCCAGGTCAAAAGCTGACCATTCTGCTCCATCTTCCAGTTGGACGCTTCGTGCCTTCATGGGTTTCATGTCTCCTTCGTCATCACTACCTACCAATGTCTCGTCTGAGTCGTAATCTTCCGCCTTTGTCCGCGTTGCTTGGTATGTGGTAGTTGGGGCTGTTGGGGAGGCGAAAAGGTGGTCAGGAAGGACAATTACCAGTTCATTGTCCTCCTCTGGGACTAGGTCTGGTCGTCTGGATAGTGCGTCCACTCTGTTTACCGCTCCTGGCTTGTATACTAACTGTATATGGTAGTCAGCCAGTTCTGCGACGTACCCATTGACTCTTGGCCCCAATTTGTGCGGTTCGCGGTAGTACTGTAGGTTCGCGTGATCGGTAATTACCAGGACTGGGATGTGGAGTTTCGTAGGAGGTGTTTCCAGCACCTTAGCCCCCTGATGACTGCCAGTAGTTCCCTATCGTAGATAGGGTAGTTCTGTTCCGTTTTACTGAAGGTTTGGGAGTGAAATCCAATGGGGCGGAGCAGGGGGTTTCCCCTGCGATCCCTTCGTTCTTTGTCTGCTTGGTAGAGGATTGCTCCTGTTGCGAATTGAGAGGCGTCGACGTATAGATGAATTGCTGGTCCGGGTCTGGGGGAATTAGCACTGGTTCGGATGTTACCAAACCTATGAGGCGTGTTACTGCTTTGGTACAGGCTGTATTCCATGCGAATTCTTTCCCTTTTTGCAGTAAGTCTGTAAGTGGTTTAGCAATGTTGGCAAAATTTGGGATCCAAGGGCATGGTAGCCTAGAAGTCCCAGTGTGCTTCGCACTTCCTTGACGTTCCGGAGCGTCGTTGGCCAGTCTGTTATACCTGCGATTTTTGCTGGGTCAATCATGAGCTCCCCATCTTTACCCTTATGCCTAAGTAGTCGATTTCTGTTTGGTTGAATTCGCACTTGGCCGGTTTGAGGTACAGGGAGTGTTGTTCCAGGATGTCGAAGTAAAGGTGACAGATTTCTTCGTGTAGCGCTTCTTCCCCTTTTCCAGTCATGACAATGCAATCGTCCATGTAGTGTCTGAATTTTCCGGGGTATTTAGCATATAATGGTCGCAAAACATCATTACCCATTCTGGTGAAGGTGGCTGGAGCATTGCATAGTCCAAATGGCATTACGATCCATTCATATAGTCCTCTGCTTGTCTTGAATCCGGTTTTATAGGTGTCTTCTGTCCTGATGCGAATATTGTTGTATCCCGCTCTGATATCGAACTTACTAAACAGAGTTTTGCCCCTCAGGTCTTCCAAAATTGACTGGATGCTGGGGAGGGGTGTGACGTCCATTACCGTGTATTCATTGAGTTTCCTGTAGTCATGTACGATGCGATGAGTGCCATCCTTCTTTTTTACCGTGAATGTGGGAGATCCATAGCGAGATGAGGACGCTACGATGTAACCTTTGTCCAGGTTGTCATCGAGGTACTCATCTAGGGCCTTTTGTTCGTCTTTTGACAGAGGGTACACCTTACTGTTAATTACCTCGGGTGCGTTGTCCTTTAGGTTAATCTCGTGGTCCCAGGGGCGGTGTGGTGGTAGTTGCCTTGCCTCCTTTTCTGAGAATACTTTCCAGTGTCGTCTGTATGCGTAGGGATTGTTGCCTCTGTGTTTACCTTGCTCGCATCATAGGCTTTTTCGGCCATCTGTTGGGCGAGTGTCGTTTTGTTAAGCTCCAGGGGTTCAGGGGTTACCTTCCTAATCGTCATGATTATTCGTCCCCTTCCTCCAGTTGAGCGATCGCTTCTTGTTGGATGTGTCGGATATATTCCTTTTGCGTCATGTTACCTTTGACCAGAGTTTCTACTCGCACTCTTGGTCCTTTTATTTCTGCTTCTGGCCAGTTAATTTCTGGGTTGAACTTGGCGAGCCAAGGGTACCCAAAGATAAACCTGTCTTTTCCGAGGTTAGTAACATAGAAGCGAACTCTTTCCTTTGTGTCTCCTCTGGAGATCATTAGGTCGCAGTAGTTGGTAACGCTTCCTGCCTTATTTTCGGTGCCGTCAATGTTTCTTACCGGCCTTGCTTGTTCAAGTTTCTTGGTTCCTAGTCGTAGCCTTGCTACTGTTTTGTAATCGATGAAATTTTCTGTTGCTCCACTGTCGATAAGAGCAATCTCTTCTGCCTTGCCTTTGAACGAGTATAAATCAAACACTAATTTGACTGAGTTGTGTCTGGTTATGTACATCTTTCTCAAGCGTAGGGCCCTAACTATGGCAGTTAGTTTCGGGCCAGTTAAAAATCCTGCGCACCATCTGCTATGGCCATGCGCTTTTCCTCATCCATGCCCTGCAGTATTCCCCATAGCTCTTTTGGATCCATGTTGCTAATGGTGTCTTTGAGGGACGGCTGTTCTTGTTCTTTGGGAGGTTCTTCTGCCTTTGCTGCTCTGATCGTTGTTCCTCTTCCTCCTTGCCTTTTTTGAGGGCAGAAGCGGCTGATGTGGCCGGCTGTCTGCAGCGGAAGCACGCGCCTTTCTTGCTCAGTTCGGCGCGTTCTTGCTCGGAGAGGGGTGTAAATATACGCCCTGCGTCTACATCTATTGGGACTACTTGGTTGTTGCCTTTGCTTTGATAGCTGGTTTGTGGGTGGCCGTTCTGGCTCTCTGCTGAGGTGGGACATAGTTCCGAAGGCCCAGCATAGTTGCCCACTTCTTCTGTGCTTCTGTGCGGTTGTTATTTGTCTTCTGGGTTAGGCCAGCGTTTTTGAGCTCCTTATACACTGTCTGGCGCTCTCTAGCCTTCTTCTTCCACTCCTCCAAGGTGGCTGGAGCTGGGGAGCAGTGGGTGATGATCTGGTGGAGTAACTTGGGTTGTAGCCCGTCATTAAATTTGGCTATAGCCCCTATGTCATCTCTTCGGTACCCTGCGGTTCTCTGAGTCTTTCGAACTCGGCAGTGTACGTGTCAAGGTCATCTCCAGTCATCCTGAGTTCCTGGAACTTTTGGAGGGCGGTGAGGCGGGCATCGGTGTCGGTAAAGGCTGTCCTGAAGTCTGCCTCAAAGTCATCCCACAGGGAGTTGTCCTCCATTTTGCGTGTTCCCATCCTGACTGACTCATGGAGCCATATCCTTTTACTTTTGGCCCATGCGTCGACTTTTGGGCCAGTAATATAGGAGAGGCAGAGTGCTGTTTTGGTGAAGGGAACCTGGAAGATCTTTTTGTCCCAGTTGATGAGTTCGTAGCCCAAGAATCTATCAAGAAATTCTTCTGACTTGTCCCTATCTCCATTGAAGATCGGGGGTGCCAGTCCTACTGGGGCTCCATTCCCTGGGTTTGTCTGTCCCATTGGTTGTGGGGGTGGTTCTACGATTGTGGTGTTGATTTGTTCTTCCTGTTGAGTCTCCATGTCGGTTACTGACTGTTCTTCTTGTTGATAACTGGGTTGGTACATTTTAATCTTTCCTTCTTCTGCTTCCTTGTCCGTTTCTCTCCACCAACCTAATCCGTTTGATCCTGGGGTAGTTGGTATTTCTTTCTGGTGTACCAGTTGGGGTCTTCGTCGTCTCCTTCTTCAAGGACAAACCAACGATCTCCTGTTTGTGTTACCCCTTCTTTATCGGTGTGTCTGAAGTTGTAGAATTCAACAGCTCTTTCTATGTTCTTGCTTTTGGCGTAATAGCCCTTGTGGCCTGGATTTGGGACCCAATATGCTTTCCCTTTTACGTGGGCTGGTAGGTCATCTCTGGTTCTTCTTTGTACTGCGACTGGGGTGTCTGGGTCTTCTGGTAGATATAGTTCTAGTGCGGCCAGCTTGTCTGTGGGGTTAAAGCCTGACTTATGTTATGCTCCTGCAGGCGCAAGGGCCAGACGTTGGTGATTTGAGGTCCGGGTGCGCGTTAAGCAGCACTAGAAGGTCTTTAGTCGAATGGGGGCTGGTCTCCCTACTCAGCGAGCACTTGCAAAGCAAGGCTAAGTTGATAGGCAAGTAAATGCGGTCTGTGCAAGGGTCTAAGTTGACGATGAAGTGATCCCCTTCCTCGGAAGGTCCTTGCCCGTAGTTCTATAGTCGAAGTCGGTCCAGTGGCCTTCCCACTTTGTATGCCAATGACCAGAAAGTTGCAAGATTGATTCTAAGTCAGGCTTAAGGCCCGACTGTGAGTTATACAAGTTTATATACGTGTTGCAGTCCGTCTAGGACGCTTGGTGAGTCAGGTAAGTAAGAATAGTAGCAAATGGCCTTAAGGGCTCTTGGGTCGAGTCAGAGTAGTAAGCGAAGAGACAATAACAAGTATCAGGACCGAAGGCAGTAACAATAGAATGAGTCACGATAGCTAAGCGAAGGTAAAATGATGGTAGCTAGTGGGGAAGTTTTATGGAAGAGTAGGTAGGTAGTCCGAGGGCGTAAGAAGTAGCAAGTGAGATAGGAGCGAAGAAAGGAAAAAGGACGGGTAGTGGTAAGTCCGAGGGGCAGATCGTAACACTTCTCGGAGTCGATCGAAAGTGGCGATGTAGGAGTCAATGTCTCCTCCAATCATCTTCAATTCTTGGACCTTTTGTAAGGCATTCAACTTGGCGTCTGAATCGATGTACGCCACCCTGAAGTCGTGTTCGAATGAGTCCCATAGCATGTCGCTACTTTGGGGTACTCCATGAACCTTGACTTGGTCCCTGAGCCAGTGCCTTTTGGCGTTTGCCCATGCGTCTACGTTTGGCCCGACGATGTAGGACAGGCACAAGGCCGTCTTTAGGTATGGGACCTGGAAGGTTCTACTTTCTCCATTGAGGAGTTCGTATCCCAGGAATTTGTCCAGGAATAGGTCAGATTTGGCTCTGTTGCTGTCGAAGATCGGGGGTGGGAGGCCAATAAGTCCTCCTTTGTTCTGCCCGTTACTTTGGGCTGTCTGCGCTGGTGCGACCATTGTAGCTGCGATCGTGTCCATTGGCACCGGTCCCGCTGCAGGGGCTGCTGATATTTGTGCCGGTTCTGGTGCAGTGATAACATGCTGCCCCGTTTGGTGGTTGGGATCCGCTACATCCCACCATCCTAGTCCTAGGTCGTTTGTAATGTTGACCATGTTGGCTCCTCTGGTGTGCCAAGTTCCGTCGTTGTCGTCTTCTAGTAGGATAAACCACGTGTGTCCTGTGTGGGTCCTTTGTTGTTCGTCAGTGTGTGTGTAACTGTAAAGTTCAATGGGGTACCACTTGTTTTCGTTTTTGACCCAGTATCCAAGTTGAGCGACGTCTTTGATCCAAAGAGCTTCTCCTTGTATGTTGCAGGGTAGGTCGTCTCGCTTCCTCTTGGGTGCGGGTACGTAGGTGTTGAGGTTCGGTGCGAGTGAAAGCGGTAGAGCTGCCAGCGTGTCGGAGGTGAAAGCCTGACTTATGTTACGCCCTGCGGTGCGTAAAGGCCAGACGTTGGCAATTCGGTGTTCGGGTGCTTAAGCACGCTCTACGTTCGGGGGCTGGTCTCCCTACTCAGCGGTTCGGGCTTGGATAGCGGTCCAAGACTTGGTTTGAGAGCCTATCGCACACTGGTGCTGCTCTATCTGACAATGCAAGTAAATGCAGTGTGTCCACGGTCTAATTTGACTACGAGCGGGTATGCCGTCTCGTATCCCACACAGCTGGGGGTCAGTGTCACGGTCAGTCATTCTGTTGTACCTGCACAGAGGTAATGGGCCTTCAAGTAGTCTGAAGGGATCGGGTTCACGCTAAGCCACAACGCAGACTTAGGTATAGAGAGATGAGGAAGTTCAACTGGGTATTATCCCTGAAGACTACTGCTTTGTTGATACAGGTTCAACTAAGTCAGGCTTAAGGCCTAACTGTCTGTCGTAGAGGTTTTTTATAGTAAAGAGTCATGGTCCATGCGCAAGGTAAGGGAACTACGAGGCGAGTCTGAGAAGCACTAACGAACGAGCCTATAAGGTGAAACGAGGTGTTAGGTACATCAATCGTAAGTTTTAAGCAAAGGGGGTGATAGCTGTGAAACGAGGTACTTGAGTATCGATCGTGCTGCGCAATATACGAGTCAGTTGGTATGAGTCATGAGTCTGGTCTGTCACAAGGTCAAGAGTCATGTGTTGGTGTGAGAGAAGAAAAAAAGCGGGATCCGTTCCAGCGGATCGTAACACACCTCTTGGCATCCTCCATGCCTGTTCCAGACCCCATGCAAGGTCTTATTTTGCTCAATCGAGTCCTCAATCGTTGGGAACACCTTATCCCCATCATTATGCAGAACTTTGACATCGAAGATCTGAACTTCAAAGAGGTTCACGATGCAATTCCCGCTCAATGGGAATCTGAGCAAAACCGGAACAAAGGGAAATTTAATAACAACCCTCAGCATGCAAATAAGTTGTCAGCTGTCAAATGCAAACGCGGTGACCCTCACTTCTCTCAGCAGCAGGGTAACAGACAGAACAACAACAACCAGAACCAGAACAATGACAACTGTGAGCATGGCAATCGCGGCAAAGGAGAAGGCAAAGGCAAAGGCAAAGATCATCAGGACAACAATCATCAGCACTTGCATCTTGCAAATGTTGCCTCTGCGCCTCCCCCCTCATCCACTACTGTCATCCAAGTTACCCCTCGTGGGCTGACTAAATGCCAGGAAACCATTCCCCTTCTGACTAAGCGCTCCAAGGGACCTTACCAGTCCCTCAGCAAAGCTTATACCCTTGCTGATTGCTTGGGCATTATGCCCACTATTCAAACTACTAAAAATATCGAACAGCATGTCATAGAGGCCTCCGGGTCTACTAGTGAACAATCCCCCACTCCTGAGGACCCGCAAACAGCCCAGGATGTATTCATGGATGATGAGGAAGTCCCTTCCTGTGCCCCCACGCCTACCTCGCAAGTCTCCCTGGACTGGGGCAGCAATTTTGAAGAAGAGTGCGTGATCTCTCCTTCCTTCCAAACTCCTGTTCATTGTCTAACAGTATCACACCAGCCCCTAAGCGGGCTAGGAACACTCAAGTGTACGGCTGGAATGTCTAGTACTGCTCTACCCATAGATACAATGTCAGACTTTGTTTGTGAACATGGAAACTCTTGTGCTCTTTGCTCTGAATGTAAGGGAAAGATGATCGGAAAAATGGGGCCTTTATGGCTAATGGACTCTGGAGTGTCTGCCCACTTTACCTCCGACATAAATGATTTTATTGAGTACATGCCTCTACCCCCAAAAGAAAGATCTCCTGTTAAGACTGCCGCACATACAATCTATGTTGAAGGACGAGGAACAGCGCTGTTAAAGCACAAAGTTCACAATACAACAGTTACAACACGCCTTCACCCTGTTTTATACATACCAAAACTATCTGTGCAACTCCTATCTATGGGAGAACTCTTACAACAAGGCCTGAGTGTTACTGGGGATGCTCATCACATTTCAATACAGAAGGACTATAAAGTTGTCCTTCAATGTTCCCCTTTATTCTCTGGACAAACAGTATACTGGCTAGACGCTTCCACTGAAGAAGTAGAGCATCTGAAAGCCAATACTATTTACTCAGTGGATTATGATCTAATGCATAAATGTCTCGGTCACCCATCCAAAGATGTTTTAACCCATGCAAAAGATAAAACTAAAGGGTTTCCACAAAACCTTACACTTCCCAAAAAACCACATGTCTGTCCCGGTTGTGCTAAAGGCAAAATGCCTGCTTCTTCACACCCTCCTTCTGAAACACAGGCTACCAAGCCCTTTGAGTTGATACACTCTGATATAAAGAGTTTTCCTATTGTCTCCTATCACAAGTACAAGTACTTTATAAGCTTCCTTGATGATTACTCTTCCCATGCGTGGATTGTGCTTCTATGCACTAAAGCTGCCGCAATCAGCACCTTGAAGCAATTCCTGGCAATGGTAAAAAATCAGCACAACACCACCATTAAAGGTTGGATGTCTGATGCTGGCAGAGAGTACAAATCGGATGTCTTCTTAACAACCCTAAAAGATGTAGGAATAAAAATACTCCAGAGTGCCCCCTATACTCCTCAACAGAATGGATGTGCTGAATGATTAATGCACACACTAATGGACAAGGCTGAGGCAATGCACCTTGAAGCCTGCATACCAGACTCATGGTGGGAATTCTCAGTCCTACGTGCTGTTCATGTGTACAACATCACACCTCTGCATCGCCATAAATGGCTGACCCCTTATGAGGTACTAAAGAAAGACAAACCATACATTGCTCATCTTTGAGTTTTTGGATGCGGTGCATATGTGCACATCCCAAAGAAAATAAGAAACAATGTACTTTCACCCAAAAGTGAGCTTATGATTTACCTTGGTCATACAGAAGGAATCAAAGCATACACTTTTATGAGGACAAAGAACAATACTGTCTTCACAAGTGCCACTGCACTATTTGATGAGACAATCTTTCCTAAATGCACAAATGAATGCACACATGGGACTACAAGGGTGAATACACCCCTTGAAGATCAACCACCCTGGATGCCTCCAAAGACACCACTCCTGGTGATAGAGATGACTCTATCCAAACACCTTCTACTAAGAAGGGTTTACCAGCTCCCAATCTTGACAAAGATCCCCTGCACCCTGACATTTCAGTCAAACAGCAGGAAGATGAGCGTGAGCGTGAGCCCTCCCCTCCTATACAACCTGCTCTGCCTTTGTGTCGAAGTGAAAGGTTACAGAGGGTACCTACTCATCCTGGTAACATCTATGGGGAAAGCAGACACCCCACCGCTATTGAGCGAGATGTTTGGTGGCCTGCTAATTAAAAAAAGATAATGGAAACCAATCCCAGTAGCACTGGAGAAGGGAGTACATCAGGCCAGAATCCTGGCAGATCTAGACCCCCAATTACACAGAGTGAGCCATTACCACCTCAACCCTCAGAGGACGAAGTAGATGACCTTTTATGCCTACAAAGGGAAGGGGGAGTCGATTTTCTGAACTATCTGCTCACCAAGGCTGTTATGATCTGCCCCCTCCTCGGACTTACCACCACCTACCTTTTCCCCTTCTTTTCTCCTATCTCGCTTACTACTTCCTTATCCCCTCGGACGCCCTACTTACCCTTCCATAACACCTTCACTAGCTACCATCACTTTACCTTCGCCTAGCTATTGTGACTCATTCCATCGTTACCGTCTCAATCTCTAGCCCTTATTATTACCCCTCGCTTGCTACTCTGACTCGACCCAAGAGCCCTTAAGGCCATTCACCGCTATTGTTACTTACCTGACTCACCAAGCGTCCTAGATGGACTGCAACATGTATATAAACCCGTCTCATTCATGGTTGGGCCTTAAGCCTGACTTAGAATCAATCTTGCGACTTTCTGGTCATTGGCATACAAAGTGGGAAGGCCACTGGACCGACTTCGACTCCAGAACTACTGGCAAGGACCTTCCGAGGAGGGGGATCACTTCATCGTCAACTTAGACCCTTGCACAGACCACATTTACTTGCCTATCGATTTAGCCTTGCTTTGCAAGTGCTCGCTGAGTAGGGAGACCAGCCCCCATTCAACTAAAGACCTTCTAGTGCTGCTTAACACGCACCCGGACCCCAAACTGCCAACGTCTGGCCCTTGCACCCGTAGGAGCGTAACATAAGTCAGGCTTTAACCCCACAGACAAGCTGGCCGCACTAGAACTATATCTACCAGAAGACCCAGACACCCCAGTCGCAGTACAAAGAAGAACCAGAGATGACCTACCAGCCCATGTAAAAGGGAAGGCATATTGGGTCCCAAATCCAGGCCACAAGGGCTACTACGCCAAAAGCAAGAACGTAGAAAGAGCTGTTGAATTCTACAACTTCAGACACACCAATAAAGAAGGGGTAACTCAAACAGGAGATCGTTGGTTTGTCCTTGAAGAAGGAGACGACGAAGACCCCAACTGGTACACCAGAAAGAAATACCAACTATCCCCAGGATCAAACGGACTAGGTTGGTGGAGAGAAACTGACAAGGAAGCAGAAGAAGGAAAGATTAAAACGTACCAACCCAGTTATCAACAAGAAGAACAGTCAGTAACCGACATGGAGACTCAACAAGAAGAACAAATCAACACCACAATCGTAGAACCACCCCCACAACCAATGGGACAGACAAACCCAGGGAACGGAGCCCCAGTAGGACTGGCACCCCCGATCTTCAATGGGGATAGGGACAAGTCAGAAGAATTTCTTGATAGATTCTTGGGCTACGAACTCATCAACTGGGACAAAAAGATCTTCCAGGTTCCCTTCACCAAAACAGCACTTTGCCTCTCCTATATCACTGGCCCAAAAGTCGACACATGGGCCAAAAGTAAAAGGATATGGCTCCATGACTTAGTCAGGACAGGAACACGCAAAATGGAGGACAACTCCCTGTGGGATGACTTTGAGGCAGACTTCAGGACAGCCTTTACCGACACCAATGCCCGCCTCACCGACCTCCAAAAGTTCCAGGAACTCAGGATGACTGGAGATGACCTTGACACGTACACTGCCGAGTTTGAAAGACTCAGAGAGACTGCAGGGTACCGAAGAGATGACATAGGGGCTATAGCCAAATTTAAAGATGGGCTACAACCCAAGTTACTCCACCAGATCATCACCCACTGCTCCCCAGCTCCAGCCACCTTGGAGGAGTGGAAAAAGAAGGCTAGAGAGCGCCAAACGGTGTATAAGGAGCTCAAAAACGCTGGCCTAACCCAGAAGACAAACAACAACCGCACAGAAGCACAGAAGAAGTGGGCAACTATGCTGGGCCTTCGGAACTATGTCCCACCTCAGCAGAGAAGCCAGAACGGCCACCCACAGACCAGCTATCAAAGCAAAGGCAACAACCAGGTAGTCCGAATGGACGTAGACGCAGGGCGTATATTTACACCCCTCTCCGAGCAAGAATGTGCCGAACTGAGCAAGAAAGGTGTGTGCTTCCGCTGCAGACAGCCCGGCCACATCAGCTGCTTCTGCCCTCAAAGAAAGCAAGGACAAGGAGAAGGAGGAACAACAATCAGAGCAGCAAAGGCAGAGGAACCTCCCAGAGAACAAGAACAGCCATCCCTCAAAGACACCATTAGCAACATGGATCCAAAAGAGCTATGGGGAATACTGCAGGGCATGGACGAGGAAAAGCACATGGCCATAGCAGATGGTGCGCAGGATTTTTAACCGGCCCGAAACTAACTGCCATAGTTAGGGCCCTACGCTTGAGAAAGATGTACATAACCAGACACAACTCAGTCAAATTAGTGTTTGATTTATACTCGTTCAAAGGCAAGGCAGAAGAGATTGCTCTTATTGACAGCGGAGCAACAGAAAATTTCATCGATTATAAAACAGTAGCAAGGCTACGACTAGGAACCAAGAAGCTTGAACAAGCAAGGCCAGTAAGAAACATTGACGGCACTGAAAATAAAGCAGGAAGCGTTACCAACTACTGCGACCTAATGATCTCCAGAGGAGATACAAAGGAAAGAGTTCGCTTCTATGTTACTAACCTCAGAAAAGACAGGTTTATCTTTGGGTACCCGTGGCTCGCCAAGTTCAACCCAGAAATTAACTGGCCAGAAGCAGAAATAAAAGGACCAAGAGTGTGAGTAGAAACTCTGGTCAAAGGTAACATGACGCAAAAGGAATATATCCAACACATCCAACAAGAAGCGATCGCTCAACTGGAAGAAGGGGACAAACTAATCATGACAATTAGGAAGGTAACCCCTGAACCCCTGGAACTTAACAAAACGACACTCGCCCAACAGATGGCCGAAAAAGCCTATGATGCGAGCAAGGTAAACACAGAGGCAACAATCCCTACGGCATACAGACAACACTGGAAAGTATTCTCAGAAAAGGAGGCAAGGCAACTACCACCACACCGCCCCTGGGACCATGAGATTAACCTAAAAGACAACGCACCCGAGGTGATTAACAGTAAAGTGTACCCTCTGTCAAAAGACAAACAAAAGGCCCTAGATGAGTACCTCGATGACAACCTGGACAAAGGTTATATCGTAGCATCCTCATCTCGCTATGGATCTCCCACATTCACGGTAAAAAAGAAGGATGGCACTCATCGCATCGTACATGACTACAGGAAACTCAATGAATACATGGTAATGGACGTCACACCCCTCCCCAGCATCCAGTCAATTTTGGAAGACCTGAGGGGCAAAACTCTGTTTAGTAAGTTCAATATCAGAGCGGGGTACAACAACATTTGCATCAGGACAAAAGACACCTATAAAACCAGATTCAAGACAAGCAGAGGACTATATGAATGGATCATAATGCCATTTGGACTATGCAATGCTCCAGCCACCTTCACCAGAATGGGTAATGATGTTTTGCGACCATTATATGCTAAATACCCCAGAAAATTCAGACACTACATGGACGATTGCATTGTCATGACTGGAAAAGGGGAAGAAGCACTACACGAAGAAATCTGCCACCTTTACTTCGACATCCTGGAACAACACTCCCTGTACCTCAAACCGGCCAAGTGCAAATTCAACCAGACAGAAATCGACTACTTAGGTATAAGGGTCAAGGACGGTGAGCTCATGATCGACCCAGCAAAAATTGCAGGTATAACAGACTGGCCAACGACACTCCGGAACGTCAAAGAAGTGCGAAGCACACTGGGACTTCTAGGCTACCATTGCCCTTGGATCCCAAATTTTGCCCACATTGCTAAACCACTTACAGACTTACTGCAAAAAGGGAAAGAATTCGCATGGAATACAGCCTGTACCAAAGCAGTAACACACCTCATAGGCTTGGTAATGTCTGAACCAGTACTAATTCCCCCAGACCCGGACCAGCAATTCATCTTATACGTTGATGCCTCGCAATTCGCAACAGGAGCAATCCTCTACCAAGCAGACAAAGAACGGAGGGATCGCAGGGGAAACCCCCTGCTTCACCCCATTGGATTCCACTCCCAAACCTTCAGTAAAATGGAACAGAACTACCCTATCTATGATAGGGAACTACTGGCAGTCATCAGAGGACTAAGGTGCTGGAAACACCTCCTACGAAACTCCACCTACCCAGTCCTGGTAATCACCGACCACGCAAACCTACAGTACTATCGCGAACCGCATAAGTTGGGGCCAAGAGTCAATGGGTACGTTGCGGAACTGGCTGACTACCATATACAGTTAGTATACAAGCCAGAAGCGGCAAACAGAGTGGACGCACTATCCAGATGACCAGACCTAGTCCCAGAGGAGGACAATGAACTGGTAATTGTCCTTCCTGACCATCTTTTCGCCTCCCCAGCAGCCCCAGCTACCATGTACCAAGCAACACGGACAAAGGCGGAAGATTACGCCTCAGATGACACACTGGTAGGAAGTGATGACGAAGGAGATACGAAATCCATGAAAGCACGAAGCGTCCAACTGGAAAATGGAGCAGAATGGTCAGCTTTTGACCTGGATAAACTGATAATGAAAGCACAGACTATCGACCACGCAACCATACGACGATGGAGAGCCACCCACAAGCTGGAAAAGTACGGAGACATCTGGACCAGAGCTGGTGCACTCGTTGTTGTGGGAAACAACGATCTTAAGAGAGGGGTGACAAAACTATTTCACGACTCACCAACTGCAGGGCACCCTGGAATTTCCAAAACTTTGGAGATGCTCTCGACCTTCTACTGGTGGCCAAGAATGAAGGAGTTCGTTACAGCCTACATCAAAGGATGTGCAAACTGCCAAATGTCAAAGATCAACATGCACCCCAACAAACCAGCAATCTTCCCAATCACGACAGACCCCCAAGCGCTCCTGTTCCAAGTCATCGCCCTCAATTTCATCATAAAACTGCCAGAATCCCAAGGGTATGACACAATCTTGACCATCACTGACCATGATTGTTCCAAAGCGTCAATTTTCATCCCCTGTAACGAAGCAATTGACTCTGCAGGAGTGGCGAAGCTCTACGCTATGCAGGTGTTCCCCCACTATGGGATACCCACCAAGGTAATATCTGACAGAGATCCGTGGTTCACCTGAAACTTCAGTAAAGAACTCTGCTGGCTATTAGGAATCAAACAGAACATCTCCACGGCCTACCACCCTCAAACCGATGGGCAAAGTGAATGCACAAACCAATCCCTGGAACAATACCTTCGCCTCTACTGTGCAAGCCAACAAAATCAATGGGCAAACTGGCTACCACTCATCCAATACACAAGGAACTCCTGGCCACACCCCACGACAAAGAAAACACCCTACAACCTCATTATCGGCTACACCCCTCAAGCACACCAACCGACAACAAGGACAGACATCCCCGATATTGACACAAGGCTGAAACACATTAAGGAAGTCCGAACTGCCACCCAAGAGGCTATAAGCAAAGCGCAGAAAGGACTCATCAAAGAAACAAAGTTTAAAGGCTACGAAGAAGGGCAAAAAGTCTGGTTGGAAGGGACAAACATCAGGCGACCTGTCACCGGCACGCGAGAGCGGATGGGTTGGCGTCCGCTGGACCGCGGTAAGTTCATGAACCGGCTATGTTCTGTTGTATGTGCCGTCCCCCATTAGTCTGATCCGTACAAGTGAGATTGTACCTTACTGGGCTTGATGTCCTGTTGTATCAACACCTTCTTGATTATGCCGCGCCCCTATCTGATCGTTGCTACCGTCCGTATAAGGCTTTATGGGAATAGCCTCCCCAACGTAGTATTTATAGCGATGTACTTAGTTACTAGGACTCTAGTTTGAGTCTTCTGTCAATCACCAGGTCGTTCTCGCTACAAGTCGAAGTCGGGCGTACTTCGTCGCCCTTGGTTCGACTTATCGCTCCACTCCCGGAAGACGCACGGGTATATGCTTGCCTTTCTCGTCGTAATCTTCGCACTAGTATTCGTGTTCACGCTTGGACTGTCGAGTCCATTGTAGTAGCGGTGACACGACCTTACAATAGTGCAAAGTTATCCCCAAAGCAGTATGGACCCTTCGAGGTAGCCGCTAAAATTTCGTCCGTGGCATACAAGCTCCACCTCCCTGAAACCTGGCAAATCCACGACGTCTTCCATGCCTCATTACTCACCCCATTCTTGGAGACTGAGGAACACGGACAGAACTTTATAGAGCCACCACCCGAGGAGATAGAAGGACAAGAAGAGTGGGAAATAGAACAAATCCTCAGCAAGCGAGCCCACAGCCAAGAAAAGAAGTTGCAATATCTTGTCAGATGGAAAGGATATTCACCAGCACACGATCAATGGGTTGCCAAGGAAGACCTACACGCCGAGGACTTGATAACCGACTATGAACGAAAGACCGTGGAGCGCCAGCCTCACAGGAGTATAAGAACCGGAGGAATATTCGTAAAATGGCCATCCGTTCAAGTCACCTCGACCCACCCTGGCACGCAACAACCTCTTCGATTACAGCTATCAAACCCTCAAGGGACCAGCCACCTTCGCCCAAGTCCTCTCGGAGAAGCAGTCCGCAAATACCCCAACTGCAACATCTTTGTCCACTGCTCTGAGAAAGAACACAGTGGTATCCACTTCTACTATTGTCGTGTCAACTATTGCCCCTACCACAATCACTAACAGTTGCCACATGGCTCAAAGCAATGCCCCCTCGCAAGAACACATTCCGACTGCCCCCGTACCATCTTCGAGTCTTACCAACCCCGATACCACCTCAAGCAACCCACATGATAACAGACCTCACCGGAGGTCCCCAGGTTTGCCGAGTAGGGAGTCCGGCC
>WTXJ01000220.1:0-23613 GCA_022376545.1 Russula dissimulans | reverse complement strand
CCTTCAATGCCCTTATCACGAACTAGGATGGGACAGAAACCATCAAGGGACAGTTCGAGCGTTTAGAATGGGGCTGAAATCTTGGCTAGCCACTGCGATTTTAAGGAAGGACAACTGTCCAGCAGACGATGACCTTGAAGGGTGGCAAGAGGCCACTAGGAAGGAGGTTGTCAAAGCCAAAAGGATCAAGCAAGAAGCTGGAGGGTTCGGAAGGGGCAGACTCACTGTCCGAGAGAACATGTTCCAACAGTTCTTCAAAGATCACCCCATCCCAAAGAAAGCCCCTAGAGACCCAGATGCTATGGACGTAGACATCATCAACACTAAAGCCCAAGGGCCAACCCCCACAAATAGGAGGAAGGTTCCAACAGCTCACTTCTGAAGAGCGAAAGAAGCTCATGAGCGAAGGGCGTTGCTTCAGATGCAGGAAGCAAGGACACATGTCCAGAAATTGCCCAGATAGAAAGACGACACCTGGGAAGAAACCCTCAGCCAAAGTCATGGAGGCTGAAGAAGAAGAGTCTACCGCGGAAGACGACAAAGATGAAGTAATGTCCCAAGCATCCACAAAGGTTGGGTCAATCAAAGGGAAAGGAGGGCTAATGGCGCACATCAATGCCCTAACCATTGAAGAAAAGGAGGAGCTGTTCGACAAACTAATCAGCGAGGGTTTTTGAGGAATTCCAAGCCGACGGCCTGGCTTAGGAATACTAGCATGAGCAGAGAAGAACAAGAAATGTACATTAAACGACTCACTTCCATGAATGTACCATTTTCCTTTCAAACTGCTCATGTGAAGGCCGAAGAAATAGCTCTGCTGGATAGTGGAGCTATGGAGAATTTCATTGACGAAACTACCTGGAAAAGGATGAAGGTTGGGAAGCGACCTCTAGTCAAACCAATCAAAGTCTATAACGTCGATGGAACAGAGAACAAACAAGGAGAAATGACTCATTACTGTCGCCTGAGGATCTCCTACAACGACCAAGAAGACCTCCAAGAGTTTTATATCACGAACTTAGGGAAGGACCATCTAATACTGGGATATCCATTCCTTCAAACCTTTAACCCAAGAGTAGACTGGAGGAAAGGAAAGCTGCCTGGAGGAACGGTCAAAATCCAAAGCAGCATGTACAAACACCTAGACCGCATGGTCACCAGGTGGCAAATCAAGGCCATTAAGAGTCTGGGCAAGCCTAAGGAGGGCGAAGCCATCTACATCAGAAGGACAACCATATCCAGGAAATGGCCAAACAATACCATCAGAAGGGAGCCATACAATTGCACGAGGTGCCAAAAGAATACCAAAAGTACAGGGAAGTCTTCTCAGAGGAAGCAGCCAGAAGATTTCCTCCTGATCGAAACCCAAATGCCACAGTCAAGTTACTATCAGGAGCGCCAGAACAGTTAGACTGCAAAGTCTACCCCTTGACTAAACCGGAAACGGAAACATTGAAGAAGTTCCTTGCAGAAGAGCTAGAAAAAGGGTTTATTGAGGAATCAGCCTCGCCCTACACCTCTCCGGTATTCTTCATAAACAAGAAGAATAGTGCCGATAAACGACTCATCATCGATTATCGAAAACTCAATCAATGGACAAAAAGGGATAATGGCCCCTTACCTTGAATTGACCGCCTTTTGCAACAGATGGAAGGGAAAGAAATCTTCTCAAAGTTTGACATCAGATGGGGTACAATAACATTCCTATCGAAGAAGGAGACCGACAGAAAGCAGCCTTCAAAACACCATTAGGAATGTATCAACCTAAGGTGTTGTACTTCAGGATGAAAAACGCCCCAGCTCAATGGATGCGGTTGATGTGGCGCGACTTCAGGCCATGGAGGGACAAGTGGTTCGATCACATGGACACTTCAGCTGGGAGTTATATGGACGACTTCTTCATAGCCAGCAAAAGACACCTAAAGGGAAGGAAGGACACAAGCAGTGCACGCATGAATTACTTGGACTGATGGCCAAACATCGATATCATTTACGACCAGCAAAGTGTCATGGGAACAGACACAAATGGAATTCTTAGGAATCCTAGTCGAAGCAGGGAAGATGAGGGTGGATCCAGCCAAACGAGATGGGATCAGCAAGTGGCCTCGAGTTCTCCAGGCAAGGTGGACGTCCAGCGAACCATGGGAGTCTTACAGTACCAAAGGAGGTTCATACCAAATTTCGCTCATATGGCCAGGCCCATCTTTGCCACATCAAGAAAGGGCAAACGTTCGAGTGGACCAAGGAAGCGGAGATTGCCTTGGACAGTCTTATCAAGAAGATCGAAGCCGATCCTCAAATAAGTCATCCAAACCCTGATAAACCCTTCGAAGTCGAAATAGATGCCTCAGACTATGCGACAGGGGCAGTGCTCATTCAAAGAGACGAAGCAGGGAAGCGAATGGAAGTGGGATACCATTCAGAGGCCCTCAATCAAGCAGAAAGGAATTATGACGTCTATGATCAAGAATTCCTGGCCCTCATCAGGGCGTTCAAATTCTGGAGATATCTTCTGGAAGGCTCCCCGCATCGAGTCAAGGTTTACACCGACCATGCCAACCTAACCAAACACAGGGAGGTGCAAAAACTCTCCGGCAAGGTGGCCAGATACATAACCTTTTTAGCAAGGTTTGATTTCGGCATCTGCCACCTGCCTGGGAAGAAGAATGCCATTGCAGATGCCTTGTCAAGAAGATCAGATCACATGCCATCAGAAGGGGAGGAGATCAAGGCGATACCCCTTCCGGACCACTTGTTTATCAAACTCATCAGACCAATGGTGGTCGAGGAGGAAGTCCGAAAACAACAGAAACGAAAGGAGAACACTGTAATCCTTGGAGAATGGGAGACGAAGTACGGTATCCAAAAGAGAAGGGGTACTATTGGCATCAGCAAGCCATAGTAGTACCAAAGCCGGAACAGATCCAGAAAAGCTTGCTGGAGATCTACCATGATGGGCCTACAGCTGGACACCCAGGGCGAGCTAAAACGTAGCAAGATCTCTGGCGATATTACTGGTGGCTGGGAATGGGCAAATTCATCGAAGGATACATAAAGGGATGTGCAACGTGCCAGTCAAATAAGGTTATACACCACAGGAACACCCCTGGGTTATACCCAATCCATCCAGAACCTGAGGCGCACCCCTTCCAGACAGTAGCTATGGATTTCATCGTCAAACTCCCCACTTCAAATGGATACGATGCAATCCTAACCATCACCGATCACGATTGCACCAAGGGTGTCATCTTGATACCGTGTTGAGAGACAATGAATGCAGAAGAGCTGGTGAAAGAATACAAAAATCGAGTATTTCCTTTTGTAGGAATACCCAGCAAAATCATCTCAGACCGGGACACAAGATTCACTAGTAACTTCGCAAAGGAAGTTTGTTCCCAACTGGAGATAGAGCAGAACATCAGCAGTGCCTACCATCCCCAAACAGACTGGCAATCAGAAAGAACAAATCAGAATGTTGAAGACATTCTACGAATCTTTTGCAATTACCAACAAACAAACTGGGCAGACTACCTCCCAGTCATGCAATACATGCTGAATGCACGAGTATCGGCCACAACAGGAAGAACTCCTTATGATCTATGGATGGGGTATGTGCCAAGAGTGCATCAGCCGGAGCGCCCAAGCGAGATGCCCAGAATAGAATGGTACAATACGAGGATAAAGGAAGCAAGGTGGGAGGCGCAAGAAGCAATGAAGAGGGCGCAATCATTGTGGAAGAAAAACACAAGGTTCAAGGAATATCAGAAAGACGAGAAGGTGTGGCTCGAAGCAAAGAACATCCACACAACTCATCCGACTACCAAACTGAGACCCAAACGATATGGCCCCTTCGAAATCACAGAAGTCATAAGCCCTGTGGCTTATCAATTGAACCTTCCAGAACAGTGGAAGATTCATAACGTGTTTCATGCAAGTCTACTAACACCATACAAGGAGACGGAGGAACATGGGCCTAACTATGAAGGGCAACTACCAGACCTGGTCGAAGGACAAGAAGAATGGGAAGTCGAAAAGGTGTTAGACTCTCGAAGACATGGGAGAATGAAGAAATTGCAATATCTCTTAAAATGGAAAGGATATCCCGAAGCAGAGAATACCTGGCAAGACAAAAAAGATATCTTTGCATGACAACTGATTGAAGAATATCACAAAGAACATCCCACGGCTATAAGAACTGCAAGGATACAAAAGGAAGGGTCAATGGACAGCGAAGAGGCCCATCACCCCATCACAGTTCTCACCCAAGCCTTCTCCCAACTCACACTAGCCCACATGTCTAAGGCCCCGTCGCCCACTCCCTCACACATCTCAGTAGTATCCACTCGTCCCAACACACCTGAAATCCTCCGAGTTCCCCCTCGGAGGGAAGATGCGTCTACAAGCAGGGGAGGAAGCATCCCTAGTGTCGAAGAACTCCAGGTACCGCCAGGGCTTGGAGTCACCCAAGTACACGAAGGATCATTGGCACATTGGGAAGGTAGCAGTGCCGGAGGTGAAGCTTTGGGGTTCCAAGAACCTGTCCAGCCTGCCTCTGAATCCCCTGATGAAGGGGCAAGAGGAGCTGGCGCAACCCTCACAGAGGGGCAGACTGGTCTCCCACCTCGGACACCTGCCAGTACCAGCCGATCCCTGGAGGAAGAAATCACCCCTACCCCAGCCTCGCCACACACCACCACCAGCCAACAAGCCACACCTGAACTGGTGGGTCACGAGGGAGACCAAGAAGAGGACGACCACCCAGGAGAGGGGTGGATTAGGTAGAACCCGAGTTGCAGTTTCACCAAAACAGAAGTTCTACAGGAAGACACATATAAATGGAAGGGAGCTAAGTACCAGAAGTTCCTCATCCAAAATGGAGACCCTAAGGTGTTTAGCACCATGGGGAAAGGGAAACCAGAGTACAGAGAAAGCCTCCACCCTGCCCCTAGTCGGAGGGTCTTCCCTTGGGAATGCAAGGAAGAAGACCTCGAGAAATTCCTACCGGAGCATTACTTCCGGGACCAGTCATTGATCAGAGGGGCAGAATTGGTCAATGACAATGGGATCTTTGCCGAAATGTATCGCCTCCAATCTTCAGCAGTCGAGAAGAAGTACCTCGACCTCAAGCAAGAACGGCTCAGCAAGGAAGCACAGACACTTACTAACAAGTGGGTCAAACTCGACCGGAAGAGGCGGAACATCAAGTCGGAAATCCAAGAAGCAAAAAAATACCTCACCGAAGCCCAAGCCCTGGAGAGGATCAGAGAGGCCTACGACAACAGAAACCCAAAAGCGTTGATCTCCCCAGGAGAAGGAGGGGATTGGTTAATGAGCATGGGAATGGGGCAGAGGTACCATTTACCCCACACGCCAAAAGTCCTCGAAAACTGTCACTATCATGGCTTGGGAGCAGGCCATACAGAGGATCAATGCCACAACCCTCATAACAAGTATCGACCTGGAGGACTCTGCGCAATTTTACCCCGACATATTGGCAAAGTACCTCGATGCCCCTATGCATACCTCCAAAGCAAAGGGGAGGAAGTAAAGAAGCAGGAAAGTCGAGACCGCATTCAGAAAACCTTGCAGCCCTTTCCTGCCGCTCCCACCGATCCATCTCCCACTGGATCAGTGGAGACCATCCAAGGAGTCCGTGGCCAGCTTCCTGGAGAGGGAAGTCAAGATGCCTCCAGCCCTCACTCGCTTGCTAGATCCAAGGGACCGAAAAGGGGGAGAGGGCAGTCAACCCCGCGTCGCATGGTGGCATCCTCTGCTGCACGCAAAGGGAAAGGACGAGGGACTCCAACTCTTACCCCCAATGAGGACTCCCAACTCGGCCCTCACATCTTATCTCAAGATATATTCCCTATGACCGACAAATACCTGACCATGTGTCAGGAGGTCTGGAACTGCACCAGAAAACATGCACAAGATGCCTACCCCCTCACACACATGGGGGTCATCGTAGGACTCTTTCGCGCGAAACAACGAGAAAAGGAAAGGAAGGAGAGGGAGGACCAGGAGAAGGCGGAGGCAGAAGGGGATCACCACTTCGAAGGAGGAGAAGACTATGACGATTACATTGACTGGGAGGCCCAAGATCGAGGTGACTGAGAGCTGTGGAAAGCTCGACCTTAAAGAGGAGATGATGTTATGGACTTACCTCGATCTACAGGGCAAGCCACACCTCCTGGTCCCAGAACTCATCCCCCCTCCTCTCAATCCACACCCATTCCCATTCCCAAACACGCCTGTATGCACTGGGCCTTCTGCAAGAAGTCTGGATGCCGGTGGCATGCCTAGGCCCACTATTGTTCTGATGTGTGGTACCTTTTTTCTGACGTTCTGTGGGACTTACTGTGGTCTGATATTGATATGCTTACTGATCCACTGACTGGATACTTACTGATCGAATGACTGATTGTTCCCATGCTATTGTTCCAAAGTCCAAAAACGCACTCTATGATATCATAGCTTACTGATGGCTTACTGATACTTAGGAGAAGCTGACAGGCCTGAGAAGATTGCTTATTGATCGTACTTGTTACTTACAAATCCCTAAGTAGCAGACTTGTATTTAAACCTTTCAGCAGTTGTAGAGTCGAGCCAAGCTCGACTTAATCATACATTGGTCTTGCTGACTACCACCTCACCTATTGGAGTGACCCCCTCTCATCGTCTAACCAGCTCTCGCTCCCCTTGGATAACTTCCAAGGATCCTCGAAGCTTAGTGATTGAGCTATATCAATCAGCACTCCAGAACAGGTGAGACGCTACTGCGAACTCTATCAAGAGTCGAGCGTCAGCGATTCTTGACACCATGGCACTGGGGTGACGTGCAAATGAACGCCTTCGAACTCCTGAAAACCCTCATGTGCAGAAGACCCGTCCTCGCTCAACCCGACTACACAAAACCATTCATCCTCCATACGGATGCCTCGGGATATGGCGTGGGAGCCATACTCTTGCAGGAGGGCGACCCCAACCCAGAACGCCCCCTCAAATTTCGTCTCCACCCCATTGCATACTATTCGGCTACCTTTATCCCCGCAGAACGGAACTACGACATCTACGAACGAGAGCTGCTGGCAGTAGTCAAAGCGCTCAAGCACTGGAGACAACACTTAGGGTTCACCCGACACCCCTTCACAGTGGTCACCGACCATGCAAACCTCGCCTTCTGGAAAGAGCCAAGAGACCTAAACAGGCGCACAGCCTGATGGCACGCCCTCCTCCAAGATTACTGGTTCAACATCCAAGTAACGCCAGGAAAGTCTCACATGGCAGCGGACTTCCTATCGCGCCCACCCCTAAAGGACAAGGGTGAAGGAGATAACAAACAAGTAATTGTCCTCCCGGAAGCACTATCCGTCAACTCCCACTATGAGATCCCCGACGAGCATCGAGGATTAGCACGAACTCCCCCAGTCGGACCCTCACCGCGACACCCCAAACCGCCATCATGAATCCGAGTGTTCGATCTGGACTCAATCCATCAAGACCTCAAAGACAACATCCGATGGTCACAGAAACAGCACCCGCTCCTCATGAACGACTGGAAGGAAACCTTTCATTGCACACAAGAAGAACAGTCACACCGCGTCCCTAAGTGGACCCAATCAGGCAAACTAGTCGTTCCCCCAGACCTCAAACTCAAACGGCGCATCATGACCCACACCCATGATGCGCCGATGGCAGGACACCTGGGTAGAGACGAAACTCTCCGCCAAGTAAAAAGAGACTTCTGGTGGCCTGGCATGACTGTGTGGATAACGGACTATGTCGAAGGGTGCGGCGAATGCCAACAAAACAAAATTCGCACTCATCGCCCCAGAGTCCCCATTTACAAGATCGACACTCCCCCGGACGCCAAACCCTTTGAGCGCATAGCCATGGACCTCATCACCGGCCTACCCAAGAGCCACGGCCACAATGCGATCCTCACCATAGTAGACCATGGCTGTTCATGAGCGGCAACCTTCATTCCTTGCTCCACCACTGTCACAGGTCCTGATATCGCGCAAATGTACCTCAACAATGTTTACCGATGGTTCGGACTGCCAAGGAAGGTCATCACCGACCGGGATCCCCGCTTCACCTCACATTTTGGCCGAGCCCTCATGGCGAAGCTAGGAGTCCAACAGAATCTGTCGACAGTGTTCCACCCCCAAACCGACGGACTCGCCGAACGGACAAATCAGTGGATTGAGCAGTATCTCCACCTGGTAACAAGTACGCAACCGAACGACTGGAGCAAATGGCTCACCATCGCTTCGGTGGTCCACAATGATCGAGTCAACTCCACGCTGAAGATGACGCCCAATCAAGCCTTGCTGGGATATCGGCCCATCCTATACCCGAACCAAGTCTTAGGGACAAACAATCAGGAAGCAGAAGCCCGAATCGACGACCTTCTCCAATGAAGGGCGCAAGCTACGGCGGCCATCAATCAATCAGCGCGTGCAGGAGAGATCTGAAAAGATATGTTTCAAGTCGGAGAGCAAGTATGGCTCGAAGCAAGCAACCTAAAACTCCCGTACCAGACCTCCAAGTTAGCCCCGAAACGTCAGGGACCCTTCAAGATCATCAGAAAGATCTCATCAGTGGTGTATCAGCTAGAACTCCCGGCATCTTGGGCCATTCACGACGTGTTCCACGCTTCCCTCTTATTGCCCTATCGCGAAACTCTCGCTCACAGACCCAACTTCCGCCGACCGCCACCCAACTTGATCGGGGACAAAGAAGAATACGAAGTAGAGGCCATCATCAATCACCGGCTCAAAGGTAGAGGCCAACAGCTCCAATATCTGATCAAATGGAAGGGATATCCCCACAGCGATAACACCTGGGAGCCAAAAATGGCAATATTCGCAGATGAATTGATCCGGGAATATCATAAGCACAGCCCACTGCACCCTCATAAAAAGGGAGCTCGCGTCGCAGTCGTCTCATCACCAAACTGGCCCCCTTTGAAGTCGACCCTCTCTTTGCCCTCCCAGTCTTTTGGGGATTACCCGGCCTCGAACTACCTCCAAACCCTTGGCTGCAATTCCACCTCGAGACCCTCGCCGCCCACTTCGAACGCAAGCGCAGAATGTCCCAAAACCTCGACTCTTCCTCTCCTGAGTCCGCCAGTTCTTATGCCGTCCCCCACGTCACCGGGGCTCCCCTCTCACCGTGCTCCACCGCCTCACTCCTAGCCGCCAACGCCCACATCCCCGAAGAGACCATGCGCCAGATCGCTGCCGGGCTCCTCCGGACCATTGAAGAGCGCGAGTCTGCCCACAGCACAGAAATCTGGGAGCTCCGCGAGAAGCTCCTCCGCCTCGAAGAGCTTGTGGGTGACGAGGGCTCCGACAAGCCTCCCGAAGGGTACACCCAGAACAACGGTAAAATCCCCAACTTCAACATTTCCATGGACAACAGCCTTTACCTCCCGGCCAAGTTCATCAAACTGCACTCTGGAGATTACACCAAGGCCTTTGGCCTCACTGGCAAAGAGCTCTCGACCGAAGCTCCCTACTCCATGGAGATCTATGCGGCTCCCGACATTCGCCTCAACGAAATCCCCGAGCCGCTCCCCCTCTGGGTACAAACCATCATCGAAGGACGTACCGCAACCTTTGAGTCGCTTCGCCAGGCTGCCATCAAGCTCGAAGACTATGGCATCGTGGCTGACCTCACCCGCGCCCGCGACACCTATCTCAAGGCTCAAGAAATGGAGCTACAGCGGGACCAAATTGAGGCTGACCTCACCCTTCTCCACGAGAAGTACGCCCTCACCTGCGGACGCCTCGAGCTGGCCCACATATCGAAGCGCCTCGCCTGCCAACAGTACCTGGTCCCTGCGGTACTTCGAGACAATGAGAACTTCCCCCAAGTCCCTCCAAAAGGGAAGAACGTAAAGCGAGGTCGCTTTGCCGTCTAGAAGGAGGGTGATGTCACCGGCTCCTGGGACGGCTAGCTTGTACACCGTGGACCGGGGTAAGTTCTAGAACCGGCATTATGATACTCCCTTATGATACGTACTTTCTGATGTGGCCTTTGTTCTGATGTGATGTGTTGATGCGCTGACCGCCGCCCATTGTGATAGTTTGATGTACCATTGCTCTGGCTTCATGGGCATAGCCTCCCCTGTACCTATTTATATGTGCCATGTACCAGTAGGACTTGCTAAGTCGAGTCTTTCGTTGCTATACACTGTTGTTCCCCACTCAGGGCTCACTGTCAAAGACAAGCCGTCTTTGCAGTTGACCCTCGTCTTTCCACTCAGAGTGAAAGCGATCTTGGGTCTCCCTTGACCGCCTTTGCTCTAAGTAGGGGTTGTACTCGCCTTCAAGTCACACCCGGTATACGGACGGGTTCATGTTCGGAGTAGCAATCGTCATCATCGTCTTCACGATCGTCTTCATCATCATTCTATCCTCTCATTGCTACTAAGTGAGCTGGTGAAACCGTAGCGGTGACACCTGCCTTCAATTAAATGAGGCTGAGGTCATGACTGATCAAGGTAGTGCTTCAGATCATACCTGTCCGAGTGCGAATGTACTCATCAGACTCCTCCCTGTGTCACAAACAGTGACCTCCGGAACCACAGGAATTAAGGGGAATGGACAGGACAATGTCTAGAGACCTCCCTACAATGAAAGGGGACGACCCAGCAAAGGGGGACAACCCCAATGCTCCCACAATGCCCCCCAGACCCCCAAAGCGCCAGCAAGGCCATACACAAATAGATCCAAAGAGAACCCCTTGGGAAATCCCCAAGGGAATCCCCAGATCACATCTAGGACCCTAGACGATCTAGATATCTCTAAGATCAGAACAGGGAATCGCCAGAGGTACAGATCTGGCCACAGATCTGCATCAATCCTAAAATACCTTGAGAAGCGAAGTGCCCACAACCCCCAAGGAAGCACGCCACAACCCCAAGTGCCCAGAATAACTCCTCCCCAACCTGTTGGACGATCCAGACCAAAGACAGATGGCATTATGCCACTGGAACAACAAGACAGACCAAGAATAACCCCTAGAGTAATAACGCTTACTAGAGTACCATCTCTGTGTATATAAGGACTCCCAATATGAGCAGACAGTCCTCAGACTGTCCATTTGTGACACTCCCATCGTCTCCTCCCCTTACTGCCTTGCACTAAGCAGCTCAGTGCCTAAGCCCTCCCCTGTAACCTCTGAAATCCCCTGTGTCCCGACACTCGACCCGTATTGTCAACCCACGTCCCCCTGTCCATCCAGAACCCTCCTAGCGAATTACTGTCGACCCAGCAGTAAGTTCACCACACCCTGCAAGTCTTGTCACTGAACTCCAGGAAAATCTCAGTAATCAGGTCATGTGAGATTGGACTGTCATTATAGCCACATTTGTCATGTGGCCCAGAGAACAGCTCAAGCACCAGGGGCTCCAGCCAGCCACTTTGAAGGGACCGGAAACATTCAAGATATTCGCAGACTTGCTTATGGTACTCTAGCAGGTGGAGTTCTAGGAATTTGTCACACTGGTGAGTATCACACATGTTCTGAAGTTCTGAGTCGATTGACACTCACGTTTTATGTGCTCAGCCAGGCCACCTGATGTGAGGGATGGCCAAAGCTCGACAATCAAGTCGAATAGCTCACGTGTGACTGCACACTGCTTGAAAAAGTGTGGTATCCCATCTGTTGGCATATGAGGTGAGTCACCTATGTGCCTTACTTTTGAACAGAACCACTGCTAACAAACTTGGGATTTCCCAATGTTCCCACTTTTCCCAGAAGAGGGTATTTGTCGTTGCCACACGAAACCTGTGTCCCCTTGGCACATTTTGCCCAGGATCCTTGCAGCTGTTGCAACACAGCTGTGACCCCAACGCACGCTCTTCTTTGCTAACCCCATGGACTTCCCGGGCACCTGTGTTAGTCCAACCATCCCACAGCACTGAATCTGACTTGCACTGAGGACAGCGAGCCAGCATTGGGTAATAGAAGGGGTGAATGACATTCAGGGGCTTTAGATATGCCGATTGGGGCTTGAGATCGGGTGCTCCATGGCATCGCTGGGCATGTAAATGTGATGGTGGGACAAACTGGGGCCCAAGGAGAGGGATTTCCCTTGGCAATGGCTTCGGTGACATGCCCTTTGTGGCATTTCCGTGCACCTTCGTCAGGCTATAGATGTATGTAACATATTCAACAATATGTAATTCCCATTTGAGCTGAGCCAGCAAGGGCGCCGGTGGGTATGGGCCCCTTTTAACCCAGTTGTCGACTGGGTTCTGTACCTGCAGTGTCTGGTAAGTCATACCACACATTCGCAGTGGACATGGCTACTTACACTTGTGTTCCAGCATGTTTCAAAGGCCTTCCGTTCTGTTGCTTGAACCTTTTGGCCCTTCAGGATTGACAAAATAACGGATGGTTCAAAGACAGACATGGCAATGCCAGTACTAGTGCAGGTATCGTCTGGCCCGGGGCGTTCACTTTGGGAGCTCCGCTCCACTAAATTTTCCTTCCGCTCAACCTTCTTGTTACAGCACATGCATCTACAAAATGGGAAGACTCAGATATGCTCCGCCACTGTCGGGATTCCCAAGTTTCCCCAAGTGTTAGCACACTTCCCAAATCTGAATAACAATGACTCCCTCATGCCACGCATTACCTCATTCTGATGGACTCGGGGTGCTACGCAGTAAGCAATGACATGTATCCAGGTTTATCTTATCCTGAGCACATTCACATTCTCAGGTCATTGATCATGGAAGTCGCAGATTCAGGGGGTATTGGCCAACGCTGACACGATCCCCTGTGTCAACCCCTTTCACCGCCTATCGCCTCACTCATTCATTCCTGCCTCATTCTCATGCTTGCGTCCCTCGTTCCTTTGTGTTTGATCTCGCACCGCAAATCCCTCACCACTCATCATATTGTTTGGCTTTGTCCTCGAACTCGCACCGCAAGCCTCTTGCCACCCACCTCTCTTTGTTTTCTACTTTGTGGCGCACCTCCTTCAATGTCCGCTCACTCATCAAAAGGCCTCGCACCAGTCTCGCGGCCACACTCGTGGTCCTGTGCAGGTGTGCTGGGCCACCCCTGACACTCAAAGGTGCGCTTGGGTTGTACTACGCTCAGACAAACGCCCTCATCTTCTGCTTCCCCAGGCATTCCTCATCCTTCTCGATACCAAAATGTCCGGAGCATGCTGAGCAGCAGCAAGCACATCGGCCTCTATTCGTTATCTCTCTCTCTCTTTTACACATCTACTCACGAGGGTTTTTTACAGTGTGCTCGTGTGCGCTCTGTCGACAGGTCAGCCACACCTGCTTTCCGCCAACGGTGGAGTCCTCCGTCTGGAACGCTCCCGAAGCCCCTCGTCGGGGAACAGCAAGCACGAAGTCTGCGGCGACTTGCTCGGCATGATGACCTGGAGCAACAACGTGCTGGATGACCAGCTGTTGATCTGGAACTGGAAGACGGGCGTCCTGCACGTCAACACGGTACGAGACCCTCCACCGTGCTTCATGTTGAGCCCACTTGGTAAGCCAGCTTGATCGCAGCCAATCCAAGTGGGCGATCTTTGCGAAACCGTCTTTTCATTCCTCGACGAGCACCACTTTGTCGTCCTGTCTGTTCTTTCCAAGCGCCTGAGCGAGATCGTCCTGAACATCTACCGACTCTGTCATCACCGTCATCATCATCATCACACCACCATCATCATCCAAGCAGACCAAGCAGACCACAACCACCACAGCAACCCCAAGAAGCACCGCCGACGATCGTCCGCCGCTATGTCCTCTCCATTGCCGCCGATGCGCTCCACAAGATCTGCTCCCTGCGGTTCTTCCCGGACGTGATGGCGCACGGCGGCGCGTCGCCAGGGCACTTCTACGTGGACGCGTCGAGGCACGTGTAGATTCACATCATCCATCAACCATCCAACTGGTGCGCTGCCCCCACCGAGGTCCACACATGAGACCATGATTCATTTTTGTTTGTTTTAGAAAAGGTGTATTCCATTGAAGCAGATGCGAGGAGTGTCCGCGAGTTCGCGAGGAAACTTGAGGCTGGGAAAGATGGAGGGGACACGACAAGCAAGAGGGTGCAGACGCGCGAGGATAAGTGCTGATGTGCCCGGTAGCTCGCATTCAGCACAGAAGTTGAGTCAAAGGGAAAGGCGAGGCGACCACAAGAAAGAGACTGTCTTGAGGGCACACAGAGGGGTCAGAGGTACAAATGCGTGCCCTGTGCCTGTGTTGGTCCTGACTCAGTACACACAGAAGCTACCGTTTCAGCCGCATAAAGTGCACGCCTTATTACTGTCGATATCATGCTTATCGGCATCGTGTACTTGCTGTATGATGGCAATTAATGCGTCGTAAAAGGCAGGGAGGTATTCCATGGGTTGCTTGAGGAGGCCTTCTGCAAAGTCGCGTCTGGTTATGTGAGACTCGGACAACAAGTCAACAACCCAGCACCACATCAAAATAGAAAACCCAGGGTACCATTTTGGGTTCCACCGCGGAAAACCCAGGGTAAGCGGGATTGCCGCCGAACCAGGCTATGACCGATTTATCTCCGGAGACCTCGACACCGATTTTTCGACTTCCGATTCATTCTCCGATAAGGGTCTGGGGACGAGACTACCAGGAATCGAGATCTTTGCATCGTCCTGATTTCTTCTCATTTAATAAAATCAAATCAGATCACCAAATAAATAATTATCAATTCTAATTTGTTATTATTTGAGATCATTTATTTTGATTCGATATCATTAGCCCGATTTTTCACTGGTACGTGTAAACTTCAAAGGGCTCGCTGGACGCGGTGTAATCTGCTCCAGATTACATAAGCCGAGGCAGGTGGAAGACACGGGCCATGGTGCTCACCGCCACTGTCGACCGCCATTTCGAACACACAAGGATAATGACCCGGTGGGATCAGATTTGCGCCGGGGTTTATTTCGGGCATTGTATAAGTCCAATCTTGTTCCCCGACGGTGACATGCGCAATTGAGACTGGAGGTATTCCATGTCAGCTTTCAGTTCTGTCATGAGTGTACTAGTGGGTGATAATACTCACGTTTGTTGTCGTCTAAATAATTATTGCTGGGGTCAAACCACATATTCCCATAGATCGGGACAGAACAGTACATGTAGATTTCACCCGTTATGTCGGCAACGTCAATGGGCGGCCCAGAGGCCGATCCTTCAAATCTATTCAAGTGTAAGCTCCTGGTTTCCTTCCCTTTATCATTTAATCGTACCCTACCACAGAAATCGAATCTCCTTCCTCTAAAATCGCCCCATCAGTGTTCTGGAGAAGAATAAGTTGCAGTGGCACAGGGTCACGGCGATCAACATTGGTGCGTTTCCCGGGCCCGGTGGCAAGAATGACGGGTGTCGGCCCTCCCAACGTGAGAGAAGTAGCAAGGGCCAGAATGCCAGTGCTGATGAGGATTGTCCTGAGTTGCATGATGGGCTTGTTCGCTGGAAGTGGAGTCTGGTGTGCAGAGGACTGCGATGATGCGAGTAAATCCAGTAGATGAAGGAATGTGAGATGAAGAGGAAAGCGAGAGAGAGAGAGAGAGAGAGAGAGAGAGAGAGAGAGAGAGAGAGAGAGAGAGAGAGAACGGCGGCGGTTAGCTTAGACGGGGCAAGACGGGACGGGCGCACGCGGGAAAGCTGGAGTGATGAGCTAACACAAGGCGGGGACGGACGTGGAGACAAAGAGAGCGAAAGAGAGACTTGATTTTGATCAACGGCTAGGTAGATTGATGATCCTCTCCACAAGCTGGAGGGAGTCCTTAAATACAGGCAAGGTACCTATTTAGTAAGGTAGTAAACGAGTGTGTTGAAGATGAGATGTCGGTACGTAGGCGATGGCTGGGTTTGTACAGCCTTCGGAGGTAGGTATGGGAGCCGCGTTGAGGCGCTGAGTGAATAGAGGCGATGAGGGGAAGGAGCACGTCGCGTGCTAGCGACACAGCAAAGGGGCGATGAACATAGCAGGAACTAGAGGGGAAAAGGGATAGTATCGGAGATCTCGGTATGAACAGAAGGGAAGTGAGTAGGGGGGAATGGGTGATTAACGTCTTGGCGTTTCGTCTTGCACAGGCGATCGTCGGCGAAGATGGTTTTGTTGGCGGCGGCAAGGGCGTGGTGACTTGTGAGTGGGCGGCTCCGACGAGCCGATTCCGCGCGCAGCTCCGAGGACAACCTTACACTGGGAGAACGAAGCCTGAGTTGGGGAGGAAAGTGTTCCAGCCTACTAACAACACTATAGTACGTGACACCTTTTATGGATCTGGATAAATCATGAGTGGTTGAAGCAAAGCCGCTGACTGCAGAGATAATGGAAGCGATTATCAATCCGCCATCATGATGGCAATCAGCCTGAGGATCTCGAGCGACTGCTGTGATTGCCGAACGGTTATCAATATTGGGCTGTGGATATCCTAGTGAAGTCTTCACATCACCTGATAGATTGAACGTGTTGCAGTCGAGCTCAGAACACCGGAATTGCCAGTACCAGCGAACATCTCAGCCTTGCATTCCAATTAAAGGAAATATGCCGCGGACGGACTCGGACTTCGTTAAGACTAGCTGCTCCTTAACGTCTTTGGCTATCTGCTCCTGGGCGCTTTAAACGTCTTTGGCTGGCTTCTCCTCATCGTTGATGCGTTTGACCAATAACCGTACTGTCGAGAGGATCATATCATTATCTTCCAGTTTTTTCGGCTCTTCCCACAGCTCGGTAAACTTGATCGCGGTATTTTCTAGGAAATTGTTAAGATTCCTTAGAAGAAGGTTGTCGAAATGCTTACGATGCTTCCGGTAAAATTCCAGGACGTTATCGTCTAACTTCAACTGCCGCCCAAGGATCGACCATGTTTCTGCTGTATCCGGTAGTTGTGTTGCTTGCACAGCCGCAACACATTGCGCTCCGATCGCTACGTCCCTGTGAACTCTCTTGTCGGGTTGAGATAATGTTTCGGCCATGACCCATGACTCGGCAGAATGGAATATTGGTTTGAAGCCAGCCTCGACTTTGTCAGGCCTCTGGACGTCTGGGTCTAGCAAGCGGACCAGGAGATGTTTGATGGCATCTGGAAGGAAATACAGCGCTTTAAGGCAGATTTGTCTGTACCTTTGCCCTTCGGACTCGGAAACCAGCTGGGAGCACCGGAGCAATTTAATATCTGAGGTGCGCATGAGTAGAAATACGATGCGCCGATAGAGCTTCCGATGGATGGCACTCTGCTTTGGGGCGGCCTTGAGAATCGATATGCGATCTTCAACTTCAGTGGAACAGGAAAACCCCGGGATGCCGGCGGCGAACGGTATCAATTGCCTGGGTTCGTCCAGTTTATCGAGTGTCCAGCCCAGGGCACGGGCGTCGATCTCCCAGCTCGAATTTGCAGCTGCATCGTGGGCAGCTGTTATCATATCTTCGAACTGCCGCATCGTAACCGTTGGTGCTTCGTCGGGCTCCAAATGCGTCTTGCGGTTCCGGACGAAACGGGTGCGGAAGAAGGCCACGATATGATCAACGGTGTAATGGAGACCGATAGCTGTTTTCTGGGAGATGATCCAAGTCGGCGCCGAGAAGGGAGACGAATATGGAGAGTGGTGACAGATGGCTGGCAGCACAGTGATCACGAGGTATGCCAGTGAGCAAACGATGGTCGCCGCCAGGACGACGTACGCAACAGTGTGATGGATGTTGAAGGCGGAGATGGCGAGGCCTGCCAAGAACAGGAAAACGGAAACATGAAGAAGGCCCGGGATGGCCTCCACAGCAACGGCTATATCGAAGCGGGCAGCGCCCTCGGCAAAATAGGAACGGATGCGAGCGCGCTTGTGAGTCGCAACATGAGGCTGCGTAACATTAAGGTATTGGCGAGCCCAGCGCTGCTGGAGAGTCGCCAGCAGAGCGCAAAAAAGGGATGTGACGAGGCTCAAAAACCAGAGCGAGTTGACCAAGACGGCAGAAGTTGGTGGTTGAAAACTGGACTGAGGCGGGATAGAAGATTCGATCGAGGCACGGGTCCCGTTCGAGAGACCGTCGAGCTGCCGAGATATTTGGGCGAGAAGTTTGGCAGTATCTCCCGCAGAGTCGGGCAGCAAGGACTTGTAACTATCGATTACGAACGAGGCGACTGCGGCAGCAAACAATCCAGTCTGTCAAAGCGTCAGACGATTGAGGATGAGGACGAGCAGTGCCAAGAGTCTGCGTACAAAGACGAGTGTTCCATCTGCGCCAGCTTTCCAGCTCTCCGTCACATCCTTATCATGTTTCTCCGCGTGCGATAGGTATATAGAGAATAGAGTGCTCGAAGAGTCAGCGAAAGACTCGGAATTCGAATCCGTTTCGAATACAATATCCCTTGGGCGTTGTCTCGCCCCCTTCGTAGTGCTGACCGTTGGTTCAAGTTCTGGAGTAGGGTATCAGATCCAGTACCCAATAACGGACCTCAGGCAGTGGGAAATGAATTGTAGAACCTACGTAAGACTTCCGATGCAATCCGGTTGGGTTCGTTGATTGACGTGGACATGCCACTGGCAGTGTGATAGATATCGAGCGGGGCAAGTTTCTAGCCATCCTGGGGTGATGCAGTTGTCTTGATATATGGTTCGAAGTCGACGTCGAGTCGAATATGAGCCTGTGGGTGAAGGCTTGTGTTGTAACTAGCGGATGCCCGTGCTACAGTGCCGGACAGCCAAACACAGTAAATTTTGTTGTGACCGAATGAGATTTTTTGGGCACAAACCAACCCCAGAATCATGCTCAGAGGGGCTGAAAACATACAAAAACACCTTTTCCTGAGCTTTCCCACGCGTTTTTGGGTTGGCCATTATTTTTGGTCGATTTTTAAACCCTTTTTTGGGCTGGCCATTATTTCTGGTCGAATTCTGAACCTTTTTTTGGGTTGGTCATTATTTTTGGTCAAATTTTAAACCCTTTTTTGGGCTGGCCATTATTTCTGGTTGAATTTTAAACCCTTTTTGTCTCCTGCTGACCAACTTGTCATTATCTGCGTCCTCCAGAGGCACAACATCATCACTGATTTGTCCTAAATCTCACATCGCCTCATGAGTTAATATCTCGTGGTGTGAGTTGCAAACGGCGATATGAGTTGGTTGTAGCCTTGCATGTGTCGCATAACGCCTTGTCTGGGGTTCGCAGTTTTTCGCAAGTTAACTACAGCCGGATTTTCAGCACGCGAGCCACTGCAATCTGGCAACCAATTTGTGAGATGGATACCATTGGACTGTCAGCACATGATTCCACTCCAATCTGGCAATCAATGTGTGAGCGCATGTGAGCTCAATTGTTATGGAACGACCTCTCCTTCTACCTGACTGTGTTTGCTTTCCCTTGCTTACTAGTATGGCCTTCTGTGTTCTTGCATTTGATGCCTTGGTATGTGCTACTAGCCTTATGCTGTCTCGCTTATGCTGTGATTGAAGAATCTGTACGATACAAAGTGTGACTCAATCCTAGTACTGATGACTGATGACTTACTGACTGTCTTATAAACCCAACAAAGCCCATAAAGAGTTTGTTGTGCTCTGGTACTTACTTGACTCCTTGTGACTCAAAGATTGATGACTACCTACTGTTAGGATTGGTATGAATGCTTAGGAAGTGTTACTTGGTTTTACTAAGTGCTTAGTACGCACTTACAAAGAACTAGTAACTACTGTACTTGTATAAGTTGTATTTAAGCAGTAGTTGATGCGTAGAAGCCGAGCCAAGCTTGACTTAATCAATATTCTATTCTGCATACCTCTCTCAGTCCTCTCAAGCTTCAGAGCGGTCCGATTTTATCTAATCAACTCAAGTTCCCTCTGGTTTAATACCCAGAGAACTTCAAAGCTTATTGATTGTGCTATAACAATCAACGCTCTGTGAGAATCGGGACTTACAAGAAACTCTATCAGGAGTCTTAGGTACGAGATTCTTGACATAAGTCGAGCTTTATACTCGCAGAAGAAAACAAGATGAAGACTTTTATTGACAAAGTCAAGGGGAAGCAAAAGGAGGGCCAGACAGGAAAAGCCCTGAGAGTCCAATTCCCCAGAAAAGATGAAGTAGCACTCTTTCCAAGTAGGAAGAGCGATGACCTACCATTAGAGATCTGAGGAGAGGCTTATTGGACACCTCAACAAGACTTTGCCCAAAGCTCATACAGCATCAAAGAAGGAAACAAGTTTACAAAGATCGAATACATCAATGGACTGTTACGCCCTGTGGTGCGTAAAGGCCAGACGTTGGTGGTTCGGGATTTGGGTGCTTAAGCACGCTCTACGTTCGGGGGCTGGTCTCCCTACTCAGCGGTTCTGGCTTGGATAGTGGTCCAAGACTTGGTTCGAGAGCCTGACACACACTGGTGCTGCTCTATCTGACAATGCAAGTAAATACGGTGTGTCCACGGTCTAATTCGACTACTAGCGGGTGCGCCGTCTAGTATCCCACACAGCTGGGGGTCAGTGTCACGGTCAGTCGTTCGTCGTACCTGCGCGGAGGTAAATAGGTCTTCAAGTAGTCTGAAGGGATCGAGTTCACACTAAGTCACAATGCGGACTTAGGTACAGAGAGAAGAGGGTTCAACTGGGTATTATCCCTGAAGACTACTGCTTGTTGATACAGGTTCAACTAAGTCAGGCTTAAGGCCTAACTGTCTATCGTAGGGGTCTTTTATAGTAAAGAGACATGGTCCGTGCGCGAGGTAAGGGAACTACAAGACGAGTCTGGGGAACACTGAAGACGAGTCTAAAATGTGAAACGAGGTGTCAAGTACATCAATCGTAAGTTTTAAGCGAAGGGGTGATGGCTATGAGATGAGGTACTTGAGTATCAATCGTGCTGCGCAATACATGAGTCAGTCGGTATGAGTTACGAGTCTAGTCTGTCATGGGGTCATCGGTCATGTGAGAAGAAAGAAAGAAAAAAAAGTGGGGTCTGTTCCAGCGGATCGTAACATGGACAGTGGTATTATATTGTTATGCTCCTGCGGGGTGCAAGGGCCAGATGTTGGCAAGTTGGTTCAGTGTTTGCTCAAGCAAGCACTAGTTTGTTCAATGGGGGCTGGTCTCCCATACTCAGCGAGCACTCTCGTAAGAGGCTGGTCCTAATGCAAGTAAATGCGGTGTGTGTAGAAGTCTAAGTTGACCACTGAAACAGTGTCCCTCCGCGGAGTGGTTTCTGCCACGAGTTCTAAGTTGTTCTGGTAAGTTCTGTGACAAAAGCTAAGTTGCTTCCCTATTAATAAGAGGGTTCCTTGGTTCCTTGAGACATTCTTGAAGAAGTCAAACAAAGGTCTTCCCTCTTGGAAGCTACTGAGCACAACAATGCAAGATTCAAGTTAAATCAGGCTTAAGGCCCAATCGTCTACTTACAAGGGTTTATATAGGAAGAGGCCATCAAGGCTTGGTAAGGGACGAGTCATCAGTCTTTGTAAGTAGTGAGTCAGAGAACAATAAGCAAGGTGAGGGATGAGTCAGACAATAGGGAAGAGGATTAGTGAACACAATAAAGGTGATGAGTAACGTGAGAATGATCAGTAAGCTTATGGGAAAGAACAATAAGTGTAATGAGTCATGCAAGAATATCATCAGTAAGCAGACCAGAAGATCACTAATCACAGTCAAAGTTCGTAAAGGAGATGAGTCAGAGCGGAAATGAGTCAGGTAGGTATAGTAAGCTCAGTCCAAGTCAACAAGAGAGAAAAAAAAGATAGTCCGTGGGGCGGATTGTAGCATCACACTCCCCTTAAGGAACTCACTCACACATGAGTTTTAGTCATCTTCAGACGTGTAGGAGGGTGTGCCAGTGCTCAAGTCCTCAGGGGTCCAGAAGGCATCCGGCTCAATGGCTAGGAGTTGGAGGGTGTCAAGAATTGCTGACGCTCGACTCTTGATAGAGTTCGCAGTAGCGTCTCATGTCACCGGCTCCCGAGACGGCTAGCTTGTATGCCATAGACCGGGGTAAGTTCTGCAACCGGGCTGTGTTACTACTTCTGATATTACGATACGTTCTGATGGGCCTTCGTTCTGATGGGCCTTCGTTCTGATGTGACTGATTCTGATGCGCCGACCACCACCGACCTGTGATAGTTTGATGTACCGCTGTTCTGGCTTTATGGGCATAGCCTCCCCTGTACCTATTTATACGTGCCATGTACCAGTAGGACTCGCTAAGTCGAGTCTTTCGTCGCTATACATTGTTGTTCCCTGCTCAGGGCTCGCTGTCAAAGACAAGCCGTCTTTGCAGCTGACCCTCATCTTTCCACTCAGAGTGAAAGCGATCTTGGGTCTCCCTCGACTGCCTTTGCTCTAAGTAGGGGTCGTACTCTTCTTCAGGTCACACCCGGTATACGGACGGGTTCATGTTCGGAGTAGCAATCATCATCATTGTCTTTGTTACGCTCCTGTGGGCACAAGGGCCAGACGTTGGCAGTTTGAGGTCCGGGTGCGCGTTAAGCAGCACTAGAAGGTCTTTGTCCGAATGGGGGCTGGTCTCCCTACTCAGCGAGCACTTGCGAAGCAAGGCTAAATTGATAGGCAAGTAAATGCGGTCTGTGCAAGGGTCTAAGTTGACGATGAAGTGATCCCCTTCTTTGGAAGGTCCTTGCCAGTAGTTCTTGAGTTGAAGTCGGTCCAGTGGCCTTCCCACTTTGTATGCCAATGACCAGAAAGTCGCAAGATTGATTCTAAGTCAGGCTTAAGGCCCAACCATAAATGACACTGGTTTATATACACATTTGCAGTCCGTCTAGGACGCTTGGTGAGTCAGGTAAGTAACAATAGCAACAAATGGCCTTAAGGGCTCTTGGGTCGAGTCAGAGTAGCAAGTGAAGGGACAATAATAAGTACTAGGGATCAAGATGGTAACGATGAAGTGAGTCACAATAGCTAAGCGAAGGTAAAGTGATGGTAGCTAGTGGAGAAGTTTTATGGAAGGGTAAGTAGGAAGTCCGAAGGGATAAGGAAGTAGTAAGCGAGACAAAAAGGGGAGGAGGGAGAAAAAGTACGTGGTAGTAAGTCCGAGGGGGCAGATCATAACATCATGCCCTTCCTAAGGAGCTCACTTACACGAGAGCTAGTCTTCTTCCATCGTGGTGGGGGACATGCCAGTGTCCTGGGCCCACATGTGAGGGAAGGCATCCAGTGGGGTGCCGAGACGTTTGGCGAGGCGTCCCATGGCAGGGGCTGGGCATTGGAGTCCATGGAAGGTGAGCCAGCTAGGAACTGAGCACCTGTTCTCATGGCATTGAACGTGGGGGGTGGGGCATTGGAGCAACTCGTGGCCGGTACTCCGGCAGTAGCAGCAGGTTCCTGCTGAGGGGCAGTCTTTGCCAAGGTGGTGGGACTGGGACTGCATGCATTCAAAGCAGAATATGGGCTCCAGCATTTTTGGGCGGTGATAAGGGGCGAAGCGAGTCTGGGAGGAGGGTGTGGGCGTCTTTAGTCTGGTGTCTGGTGGGCCTTGGCTGGCCTTGAGGGTTGGGACGTGCCCGACGCGATAGGGTCTTTCGCTTTCAGGTTTGACTGCGTAGACCTGATTGAAGACCTGGGTGCAAGCCTTGGCATGGATGAGGTGGTGCTCCACTCCAACTAG
>WTXJ01000022.1:0-423400 GCA_022376545.1 Russula dissimulans | reverse complement strand
CCTGGACGGCTAGCTCGTATGCCGTGGACCGGGGTAAGTTCTAGAACCGGCGTTATGATACTCCCGTGATACGTACCTTTCTGATGGCCTCTTGTTCTGAATGTGATGGGTTGATGCGCCGACCGCCGCCGACTGTGATAGTTTGATGTACCGTTGCCTCGCTTTATGGGCATAGCCACCCCTGTACCTATTTATACGTGCCATGTACCACTAGACTCGCAAGTCGAGTCTTTCGTCGTTATCAATTGTTGTTCCCCCGCTCAGGCTCGCTGTCAAAGACAAGCCGTCTTTGCAGCTGACCCTCGTCTTTCCACTCAGAGTGAAAGCGATCTTGGATCTCCCTTGACCACTTTCACGCTGAGTAGGGGTCGTACTCTTCTTCAAGCTGCTCCCGGTATACGGACGGTATATGTTCGGACTAGCGATCGTCATCATCGCCTTCACGATCGTCTTCATCGTTATCTTATCCTTCCATTGTTACTAAGTGAGCTGGTGAAACCGTAGCGGTGACATCAGACTCGACTTCGAGTCAAATACGGCCTCGCAAGTAGGCTTCAACCCGACAGTGGAGTTCTTGGAGAACTACCCAGACAAAGACGTCCCACCACCCAACTCCCACGTGTTTTGGAGAGAAGCACCTGCCTCCCAGAGGAGGAACTACGGAGTACATTATTCTACCCATCGGGAAAGTACGGAGAAGGCAAAGCAGCCTTCGTCTACTGGAAGACAACAACGAACGTTGGCACATACTGAGCCACAGAGAAGGACAACCTACCCGAATTGGGGAGAACTAATCCCCGAAGTTGAAGAGTTCAACTACCCTCTAGGAGAGGTACCACCCAACTTTGCATTTGAAGATCACGCCCGAAACCGCTCTTCCTCGTCAACGTCAGACGACGAGAGCTCAGACTCCCAAGAAAACCCAGACGTTAGACCAAGGTCCAACACCCTCGACCAACTCGCGAAACAAGTCGAAGCACTCTCGATCGCCCCGCCACCCTACCAACTCAGTATGTCGACCCTCGTTAGCACATCGACGTCCGCCCCCACACAGCAAAACCCCCCTTCGCAATCAACTTCTCCACCTACCCTCCCCCCGGCATCCAGCGGTTCAATACAAAGCCGCCTCAATACGGCCATGAGACGTACAACGGTATCAGGAGGTCCTCTAGGAGGCGGTGGAGGAGGAGGAGGCGGCGGAGGAGGAGGAGCACCAGGACCTGGACCTCCAATTCCCCCACCGCCAGCAGTGGGACAAGCAGCCGTCGACCCCAAAATGATGGGAGCACTCCCGGCTATATTCGATGGCGACCGTGAGCGAGCAGACGATTTCATCGAGGAGCTCAAAGCCTACATACGTCTCAACAATAACGTAGGAGGCATGAACTCCTACCTCAAACGCATAGCTCTAGCCCTCACCCTAATAAAAGGACCCCTTGTTGCCAGCTGGACCCGAGACTTTGGCAACTTCTTCGACACCCTTAACGCGGCAGATGACATCCCAGCCACGTGGACAGCCTTCCTGGACGAATTCGCACATCAATTCCAGGACACCCAAAGAGAAGAACGCGCCAAGCTGAAACTCCAGACGCTTCGCATGAAATGGCCGGAAATCGACCAATATATCTCTCAATTCGAACAATTGGCCAGAGAAGCCGGCTACACCATCGGCAACTCAGAAACCAAGCAATTTTTCATCCAAGGCCTCCCCGAGGGGTAGCCGAGGATGTTATGAAGCCCCCGCTCATCCACACGTATACGGACATCAAGGAGAGAGCCATCGAGAGCGTTAAGTCGCGACAGGTCATAGACCAAATTTTCGGCCCTCGACGCACCCCCTTCCCCGCGAGAGGGACGAATCCCAACCCGTTCAATCGCCCAAACAGAGGAGGAAGACCCCCACAACGCCCTCAATCCCAACCCGGAAGACCCCAATATACCTCCACCAATGCCCCGCCATGGATGGCGAACCAACCGGTCCCAATGGACGTAGACCGCACCAAAGCAGGATCCTCAGCCCGAGGACGAGCCATCCAGTCCCAACCGCGCCAACCACAACGCGCCCAACTATGCTTCCAGTGCAACCAACCCGGTCACTTCGCCCGCAACTGCCCGCAAAGAAAGACCCAAGCTAGCCTGATCGACTGGAACGACGACGAAACCGTCGCCGAAGAACCAAAGATAAGGTGGCCTGGATGGAGGAACAACTCGCTCCCTCTCCCTCGAAGAATCCTCCTCACTAGGAGAACGGATGAGGGAACGGCAGGATTTTCACTCGGTCTAATCTGCACAGCCTGGATTAGACAGACCTCCAAAGATGTATTTATGTCGGCGCGCAAATCAATGACGATTCGTTCTTACATACATTCATCGAAGAAAAGGGCTGAAGCAACCGCTCTGGTAGACTCCGGAGCAACCGAAAATTTCATGAACTTGAATTACGCGAGATGGTTGGGCCTACCATTGAAAGATTAGACCACCCCCGGCAAGTCTACAATGTGGACGGCACTCTCAACCGAGGAGGCTCCCTCGAATTCTTCACAGACGTGCAGGTCCAGACGGGCACGAACCGTACAAACATGAGGTTCTTCCTCACGAACTTAGGAGATCACAAGCTGATCTTAGGATATCCGTGGTTCGCTGCCGTACAACCAAAGATCGACTGGCTCCGGGCTGGCTCGATCATCCCAACTCCCTATATCATAAGGAGCCCTGACGCGGCCCGAGCCAAATTCCTTCCTCGGACCTCCGCACCAGCTCGGCGAGAGCGAGACCCAATACTCGTAGCGCGAGTCGAATGGCGAGGCCCCCCCAGCAAGACATGCCAAAACCCCACATACCAACCCACTACCAACGACACCACAAAGTCTTCAGTGAAGAAGCCGCCCAACGCTTCCCAGAGCCAAGAATATGGGACCACGCCATCGAACTCAAACCGGACGCCCCAAGCACCATCCCTGGAAAGGTCTATGCCCTCACCCAACTCGAACAGGAAGAACTAAAGAAGTTCGTGCAAGAGCATGTGAAGAAAGGCTATATTCGCCCGTCCAAAAGCCCCTACGCCGCACCCTTCTTCTTCATCAAGAAGAAAGACGGAAAACTTCGCCCCGTCCAAGACTATCGACGAATTAACCAATGGACAATCAGAAATCGCTACCCCCTCCCGCTCATTCCACAACTAATCAACAAAGTGCGTTCACGCACCCTCTTCACGAAGTTCGACATTCGTTGGGGATAAACAACGTGAGGATAAAACAAGGGGACGAATGGAAGGCAGCCTTCATCACGAACCAAGGCCTATTCGAACCCACGGTAATGTTCTTCGGACTCACAAACTCCCCAGCGACCTTCCAAATGATGATGGATGCCATCTTCGCGGAAGAAATGCGAGAAGGATGGCTAGTCATCTATATGGATGACATGCTGATCGCGACCGACGACGATACCCGCTTCCACGAACAATGCGTCCATCGCGTCCTTACAAAGCTGGCAGAACACGACCTATATCTAAAGCCCGAAAAGTGCGTGTTTGAACAACGCCGAGTCGACTTCCTGGGAGTAGTCCTCCAACACGGCACAATCCATATGGACCCAACAAAAACCCAAGGAGTCGCCGACTGGCCACGACCGACCAATGTAACGGAAGTTAGAGCCTTCTTGGGATTCACAGGCTTTTACCGGTATTTCATCCCGAACTATTCACGGATTGCACGCCCCTTGCTGGACCTCACAAAGAAGTCCACCCCGTGGCACTGGGAAGATGAACAAATGAAAGCCTTCGAACTCTTGAAAACCCTCATGTGCAGACGACCCGTCCTCGCCCAACCCGATTACACAAAACCGTTCATCCTCCACACAGACGCCTCGGGATATGGCGTGGGAGCCATACTCTTACAGGAGGGTGACCCCAATCCAGAACGCCCCCTCAAATTTCGTCTCCACCCTATTGCATACTACTCGGCTACCTTCCTCCCCGCAGAACGAAACTATGACATCTACGAACGAGAGTTACTGGCCGTGGTCAAAGCGCTTAAACATTGGAGACAACACTTAGGGTTCACTAGACACCCCTTCACAGTGGTCACCGACCACGCAAACCTCGCCTTCTGGAAAGAACCGAGAGACTTAAATAGACGCACAGCACGATGGCACGCCCTCCTCCAAGACTACTGGTTCAACATCCAGGTAACGCCAGGAAAGTCCCACATGGCAGCGGACTTCCTATCACGCCCGCCCCTGAAGGACAAAGGTGAGGGAGACAACAAACAGGTAGTCGTCCTCCCAGAAACACTATTCGTCGACTCCCACTACGAGATCCCCAACGAGCACCGAGGACTAGCACAAACCCCTCCAGTCGAACCCTCACCACGACACCTCAAACCACCATCACGGATCCGAGTCTTCGACCTGGACTCCATCTACCACGACCTCGAAGACAACATTCGGTGGTCACAGAAGCAACACCCGCTTCTCATGGAAGAATGGAAAGAGACCTTCCGCTGCACGCAAGAAGAACACTCGCACCGCATCCCCAAGTGGACCCAATCGGGCAAACTGGTGGTTCCCCCGGACCTCGAACTCAAACGACGCATCATGACCCATACGCACGATGCGCCAACGGCAGGACACCCAGGCAGGGATGAGACCCTCCGTCAAGTAAAAAGAGACTTCTGGTGGCCCGGCATGACCGCGTGGATAACAGACTACGTCGAAGGATGCGGCGAGTGCCAACAAAACAAAATCCGCACTCACCGCTCCAGGGTCCCCATCTACAAGATCGACACCCCATCGGACGCGAAGCCCTTCGAGCGCATAGCCATGGACCTCATCACGGGCTTGCCCAAAAGCCACGGGTACGATGCGATCCTCACCATAGTGGACCACGGTTGTTCACGAGCCGCGACCTTCATCCCTTGCTCCACCACGGTTACAGGACCCGAGATCGCGCAAATATACCTCGACAATGTCTACCGGTGGTTTGGACTGCCAAAGAAAATCATCACCGACCGAGACCCCCGTTTCACCTCGCACTTCGGTCGAGCCCTCACGGCAAAGCTCGGAGTCCAACAGAACCTGTCGACGGCCTTCCACCCCCAAACCGATGGACTCGCCGAACGAATGAACCAGTGGATCGAACAATACCTCCGCCTGGTGACAAGCGCGCAACCGAATGACTGGAGCAAATGGCTCACCATCGCTTCGGCAGTTCACAACGACCGAGTCAACTCCACGCTAAAGATGACACCCAATCAAGCCTTACTGGGATACCGGCCCATCTTGTACCCAAACCAAATCCTGGGACAAACAATCAAGAAGCAGAAGCCCGAATCGACGACCTCCTTCAACGACGGGCGCAAGCCACGGCGGCCATCAATCAATCAGCGCGCGCAGGAGAGATCCGAAAAGACGTGTTTCAAGTTGGGGAACAGGTATGGCTCGAAGCGAGCAATCTGAAACTCCCGTATCAGACTTCCAAACTAGCGCCGAAATGTCAAGGACCCTTCAAGATCATCAGAAAGATCTCCCCTGTGGCGTATCAGCTGGAGCTTCCGCTGTCCTGGACCGTTCACGACGTGTTCCACGCCTCCCTCTTATCGCCCTATCGCGAAACCACCGCTCACGGACCTAATTATCGCCGACCGCCACCCGACCTGATCGGAGGCGAAGAAGAATACGAAGTGGAGGCCATTATCAATCACCGGTTCAAAGGTAGAGGCCGGCAGCTCCAATATTTGATCAAATGGAAGGACTATCCCCACAGCGACAACACCTGGGAGCCCAAGACGGCTATATTCGCGGATGAACTGATCCGAGAATATCACAAGCACAGCCCGCTACACCAGCATAAAAGGGGGGCTCGCGCCGCGGTCATCTCATCACCAAACTGGCCCCCTACAAAGTTGACCCCCTCTTCGCTCTCCCAGTCTTCTGGCAACTACCGGGCCTTGAACTCCCCCCAAACCCGTGGCTCCAATTCCACCTTCAGACCCTCGCCGACCACTTTGAGCGAAAGCACCGGATGTCTCAAGCCCTTGAGCCCGCTTCTCCCCAATCTGCCAGCTTGTATGCCGTCCCTCACGTTACCGGGGCTCCCCTTTCGCCGCGCTCCACCGCCGCCCTCCTGGCCGCCAACCCCCACGTCCCCGAAGAGACTATGCGCCAAATTGCCGCCGGACTCCTCCGCACCATCGAAGAACGCGAAGCAGCCCACAACACGGAGGTCTGGGAGCTCCGCGAAAAACTCCTCCGTCTCGAGGAGCTGGTGGGTGACGAAGACTCGGACCAACCCCCCGAGGGGTATATCCGCAACAACAACAAGATCCCTAACTTCGACATCCCCATGGACGACGGGCTCTACCTCCCGGCTAAGTGGATCAAGCTCCACGACGGGGACTACACCAAGGCATCGGGCCTCACCGGCAAGGAGCTCTCGACCGAGTCTCCCTATTCTATGGAGATCTACGCATCCCCCGACATCCGCCTCCACGAGATCCCCGAGCCGCTCCCTCTCTGGGTCCAAACCATCATCGAGGGACGTACCGCGACCTTCGAGTCGCTCCGCAGGGCCGCCATCGAGCTCGAAGACTTCAGGATCGTCGCCGATCTCACCCGCGCCCGGGAGACCTACCTCAAAGCGCAAGAAATGGAGCTACAGCGGGACCAAATTGAGGCTGACCTCACCCTTCTCCAGGAGAAGTACGCCCTCACTCGCGGCCGTCTCGAGTTGGCCCGTGTATCAAAACGTCTCGCCCGCCAACAGTACCTGGTCCCTCCAGTACTTCGGGACGACGAGAACTTCCCCCGAGTCCCTCCAAAAGGGAAGAACATAAAGCGGGGTCGCTTTGCCGTCTAGAAGGAGGGTGATGTCACCGGCTCCTGGGACGGCTAGCTTGTATGCCGTGGACCGGGGTAAGTTCTAGAACCGGCGTTATGATACTCCCGCGATACGTACCTTTCTGATCTGGCCTCTTGTTCTGATGTGATGGGTTGATGCGCCGACCGCCGCCGACTGTGATAGTTTGATGTACCGTTGCCTCGGCTTTATGGGCATAGCCACCCCTGTACCTATTTATACGTGCCATGTACCACTAGGACTCGCAAGTCGAGTCTTTCGTCGTTATCAATTGTTGTTCCCCCGCTCAGGGCTCGCTGTCAAAGACAAGCCGTCTTTGCAGCTGACCCTCGTCTTTCCACTCAGAGTGAAAGCGATCTTGGATCTCCCTTGACCACTTTCACGCTGAGTAGGGGTCGTACTCTTCTTCAAGCTGCTCCCGGTATACGGACGGGTATATGTTCGGACTAGCGATCGTCATCATCGCCTTCACGATCGTCTTCATCGTTATCTTATCCTTCCATTGTTACTAAGTGAGCTGGTGAAACCGTAGCGGTGACAAGAAGTGTTGACAGCGTGAGAGGGAGGCGAAGACATGGGCAATGCAGTCTGTAGATTAGATAACGATACTCAGCAATCGTGCACAGGTGCGATGACTATATTTGGTATGTACCTGTAGATTAGATAACGATCTAATCTGCTGTCAGTAAGTGTGTATGCGAGGCAAGTTACTGACTTACACTCAGCGATTGCGCACAGGTGCGATGACTGAGGTGAGCAGTGCTACAAAATGGTCCTTATATACGTAGCATGGTAGCTAAGCAATATAGTAACTTATGAGGCAATAAGAGTCCAATGAACAATCAGTAACTAAGTACGAAGTGTCTCAGTTCAGTAAATGTAAAGTATCCAATGTCATAACAAAAGTCCATGCCCTGCCCACACTATCATGCAGCGGCAGCACAGGCACAGCATCAGGCATGCACGGGCGTCCCTGGCTGGCCATGGATCCAACATAGAATGCATGGGCACCACACACTCCTCAACAATGAAGCAGTTTTGCATGACATCTACGTGTACCTTGCAGCTCAAGCCCTCGGCACTGTAACACCTCAGACATTCTGTCAACATGTTAATCAGGTTATTCTTCCCGCACTTGAGATCAATGGCACAATCTCCGAATCCACTGCCCAGCAATGGCTCAGATTCAAGCTTGGGTATCAGTCAAAGGAGGCGAGAAAGGGTGTGTACATAGATGGGCATGAATTCCCAGATGTGATTAAGGAGCGACAAGAATTTGTCGACTTGATATACAATAAATATGAGCGGTAGGTGGGACACATTTAATGTTCCAGGCATCTGATCACACAAGGAATAGATTGATGGCTACTTATGATGATCAAACCCTCGAGCCCATTCCACCAATGCTTCAGCCCGGTGAGAAGGAACATGTATTGGTTGTGCAAGATGAAACAGTCTTCCACACCAATGAATACCGCAGGTGAGTGTGGCTCATGCAGGATTAACAACCAATCTACAAGAAGGGTGGAGGACATGCGATCCATGTCTTGGACTTCATCTCCAAGACTATCAGATGGATCAGACTTACTCCGGAGCAGATCTCGGATCAAAAACGGCTCCACCCCGAGCACCACCTGACCGCGTTCGAAGCTCAAAAGATAATATACCCAGGCAAAGGATCTGATGACTGGTGGAACCTCAAACAATTAATCGAACAAATCAAGATAACAATTCTGATCTTCAAAATCACACATCCAAATCGCATTGGGATCTTTGTATTTGACCAATCCTCAGCACACGAGGGTTTTGCAGAGGACGCACTCAATATCAACCATATGAATATTAAGCCTTGTGGGAAACAGAGAAAGCTTTGAAACACGGTCATTCCACTCAGCAATCTGGATCCTGCACCTGGTGAAGAAGACACACGCAGCAAGGTACAATACATGTGCTACCCCAATGACCATGACATCCAACGCTCCAGGGAAAGCCAAAGGGTGTACAGGAAGTATTAATGGAGCACAAGTCTGTCTGGGATAAATACACAGATATGTGCAAGCGGCGTGGTGTAAATGTGGTCGGTACATGTGCAGCGTGCAGGAAGTCAAACCTCTGCAAAGATGCAGAGTGTCGTGTCAGACTTGCCGAAGAAATGGAGGGTAATCCCTCTGCAGAAGACATCAAGCTTTTTGAAGGGCAAGCAGTGATCACCGAGGATGAGTGGTGCTGTATGCGCCAGGTGCTCTCCTTGCAGGATGATTTCCGAACAGAGAAGCCAGAACTGTAGCTGATTCTTGAAAAAGCAGGACACATCTGTCTCTTCCTTCCACGATTTCACTGTGAGCTGAATGCGATTGAAATGCTCTGGGGTTATGCCAAGTATCGTGCATATCTACTGTATCTATTGTATGTGGATCCTTATTGCTCATCACTTGTCGTTCAGGCTATCGCAATTCCACTGATGGCTGATTTCCCACAGCCAAGACCCTTGTCCCAAAATGTTTAGATGACTGCAGCCTCATCACAATCCACAGGTTCTTCCAAAAGTCTTGGAGATACCTTGATGTGTATAGGTATGTGGCTGCAATCGCGTATGAGGTTCGCTTAGATAACACCTTCCAGAAAAGGACTCAATGCCCAGCAGGCTGCGTTCGCTAACAAGAAATACAAATCTCATCGGAGAGTCGGTCTCCCCACTGATATTATTGCATCCTTGGCCACACAGGCTGCCCAAATAGCCCTGTAAATACCCACTCTGTTTACTTTTGAGCCTTTAATAGAGATTATAAGCATGAGAAAATAGTAATTTGAAATAGTTCCAATTTGCATGAAAATCCATGGGTGCTTGACATTTTTTAAATATCTAAAATAAAATCTTTATTCTACTGTTCGATGCGATTCTAATGCACCCTCTTTCATGGCAAGCAGATGTGATTTGAGAGAGGAGAAGCCGGCACAAATTTCCGGTAGCCAAGACGCTGGAAATTTGCACCTTATACTGTAGTGTGTCCGGATCAACTTGGTGAACATTGCTGCTTTCTATGGCGGGACTACAATAAGGCGATCGAAACCTATCTCCAGAAAGATGGAAACGTACGTGCATTCCATGCCACATGCCATGAAGTGGGACTCAAACCCATGTTTCACCCATTTTGGGAGTCTTTTCCGCTGGTTGATATCTTCGTTTCCGTCACTCCAGATATCCTTCACCAGCTGCTTCAAGGAGTGGTCAAGCATCTTGTCTCGTGGATTACAAGTCCAAATGCCTTTGGATGAGGCGTTGATTTGCTGTTGGACCATCCCCCCCAATCACCATGTCACACTCTTTCCCAAGGGCATTTCCATACTTTCTCATGTTTCTGGAAAGGAATACAAGAGCATGTGTCGCATTCTCCTTGGCCTGGTGGTTGATCTACCACTTCCTCATGGACAACTGCCAACTCAGGTCCTTAGGGCAGTGCATGTGCTCCTGGATTTTGTCTATCTAGCTCAGTTCCGATGTCACACTGTCAATACGATCAATCACCTTGAGGACAGCTTAGCCCGCTTCCATGACAATAAAGCCACGTTTATAGATCTTGGGATCTGAGAGCATTTCAATATCCCAAAGTTTCACAGCCTCATCCATTACAGCTCGTCAATAATCCTTTTTGGCACTACGGACAACTACAACACTGAGCAGACGGAGCGTCTGCATATCAAGTTCACTAAAGATGCATACTGTGCCACAAACCGTAAAGGCAAGATCCCTCAAATGACAAGTTGGTTGAGCTGCCACGAGAAAGTACAAAAACATGCCGCGTTCATCAAATGGTTACGGTATCATGGCCAACATGCCACCCCACATCTGAAGCCAATAGGACCTCCTCAGCCAAGCACCCACAGTTTGAAAATCTGACAGCACCCTTCCATCAATGCAGTTTCTTTCAATGACCTTAGCAAGATGTATGGCGCCGTCGACTTTCAAGATATGCTCGCAGATTTCATTGCTAGTGTCAATTATCCTAATGTCTCAGCAGCTGCATTGCATACTTGTGCTGCAGACACATCAATACCTTTCTGCTTAGTTCCTGTCTTTCACAAGGTCAAGTTTACAGCCGTGAATACATCTGAGATAATTGACTCAGTTGTTATTCGGCCAGAACAAACTGACACATATGGGCGGCTTATACCCATGAGGTTTGATACAGTCCTGGTCTATGGTCAACAATGTAACAGCATACATGAAAAAAAGGGTGAGTTTCTGTTGTATTGTTGGCTACACCCAACTGAGTGCTACCCAGGTCACCAGATAGCACAAGTTTGCATTGTTTTCCAAATCCCAAAGAAAGTCATTTCTACTGTCTTCCTATCTTCAACAGTCTCCCTACCTGAGCACCTTGCATATGTCAATTGGTTCTCATATGTCTCTAGAACATGTGATAGTAACCATGGGATGTATGGAGTTTTACGTCTCATGCACAACGGCCGGTGGCAGGCAAGTGTTATACCTGTAGATTCTATCTTTTCCAGTGTTCACTTGATCCCCCAGTTTGGACAAAACAGCTTGCAAGAATCAAATAGTTTTACTGTCCTGGAGAATTGTCATAACTTCTATGTAAACCCGTTCAGTGATGTCAATAGCTACTTGAGGTTTTCATGAGTAATTACTAGTAAATTACTGAGATATTATGGTAACTCAAGTGCTTGTGGTTGTCCGATCATTAGTGACTATTATTTGAGTTATTGAAAAATTATCTCTCACTAGCACCGGACCTTCTTCCTGATGTTGGAGCAAGAGAAAACAATACCCAAGCACAAAATCGAAACACAAGAGAAGGAATTAAGCAGGAGTGGCCAAGCATGCTGGCACAAGACCACAAGAGTGGCCACGAGGCTAATGCAAGGCCTTTTGAGGATTGGATGGGTGTTGAGAGGGTCACACCATGAAAGTAAGAACAAAGGGAGATGGGCAGTGAAAGGGCTGTAGCATGTGGTTGAGGACAAAGGCAAACAAAGGCAGATGGGTGCAGGAACAAGGCAATGACAAACAAGTGAGGTGAAAGGCAGCGAAGGATGATGGGTGCAAGCATGATGTCAGTGCCATTGCATCATGGTCATTGCTGCTGCCATCCCCATTACGTCACGGTCACTACCACCGCTATATGAGTCACGAACACTGTCACAGGTAAGGCTGATAACCAGGGTAAAAAATCAGGAGGAGTTCATCCACACAGCATATCTTGGTGGAGAGAGCGGGGGTGGTGTGGCCTCAGAGGAAGGGATGGGTGGGATATGTTGGTGTTCACAAGAAGCTGATAAATATAAATGTTCTCATAATAGAATGCTGAGGTATCCTGCGAGTTTGGCTCAAGATCCTGGATTGATACTGCAAGCAATGCAATGACTGCAGCTGTCACCGCGGCTACAATGGACCCGATAGTATGAGGGTGAATACGAAGAGAAGTACGAAGGTTACAATGAGGAAGCAAAGCATGCACCTGAACATCTTCCGGGAGTGGAGCGATAAGTCGAACCAAGGGTGACGAAGTACGCCCGACATCGACTTGTAGCGAGAACAACCTGATATTGAGACAGAAGACTCAAGTTGGAGTCTTAGGTAACTAGGTACAACGCTATAAATACTATGAGTGGGGAGGCTATTCCCATAAAGCCTTATATGAACAATAGCTATGATCAATCAGAGGCATGGCAATAGTTAGACAGCTAGCGATAGATCAGGACATCAAGCCCTGGTAAGGTACAATCTCACTTGTACGGATCAGAAACGATGTGGGGTGGTACATAGACATACAATGGGACATAGCCAGTTCTTGAACTTGCCGCAGTCCAACGGACGCCAACCCATCCGTTCTCACGTGCCGGTGACAGCAGCAGAGATTAAACCAGTCTAATGTATTACAATTGACACACAAAGTGGTATAGGATAGACACAGATGTGAGGATGCACAAAAATTAGAATTCCATCAGCATCCTTTTTCCAGCGCTTGGCGGTTTTATCATCCTCTTCCTTTGCCATCTCGGAGTACATTGAAAAGAGAGGCTATGAGCTTACACCAAAACCAGGCTCAATCTGCAATGGCCGTGACTTGGATGGCTCATTTTGGACCTACTGGAAGTGGCCAAGGCTGAGGTGATCTTCAATGGGTGAGCTTGGCGAGGCCAAGTAACACTGCTGCTATCGATATCACTGTTGCTGCTGCTGCTGTTGCCATCACATTGTGGTCACTGCTGATGCGGTAGCCATCATATTGTGGTCGCTGGCTCATTGTCGCCATAGCTCAACATGTCGGGTTAGAAGAAGGTTGGGAAAGAGAGAGTAACATTACCATATCACAAGTGAGAGTGTGTCTCCCAGGTATAAATACATACTGTAGCATGCGTACCCTCAATTTGCGCAGTGTCATATCACTGTAGAAGAATGGCAGGCATGTGCTACCCTCCTTCTCCACCCACCATGCAGGCAGTGTGATCTCCCACCTGATCTTGAGGCCATCTGTTCATCTGCAGCCACCAGCAATTTCGGGCACGTACCCATGGTGCCACTGGCTCCTGTGGTGCTCGACGGGCGAGTCCAGACTGGCATGCAACGACGAGAGCGATGGGGGCAGGATGGACGGGCACGAGAGTGGCTGCAGCGCAATAGTCATCAGCACGATGATGCAGGGCACAGAGGACGACGGGGGCGTGGTCATGGCCATTGCGAAGTTTGCAGGGTGCATGGAGAGTGAGAGCGAGGGCGAGAGGTATGGCAAATGTGAGGAGGACGATGGCGACTGCGCATCGTCAACTTGGATGTCGCGTTCGGCGGCAGCCGGTGCACCAGCGAGGGCGGGTGCAGGATGGCCATGCTCAGCGAGGTGTGCACAGGATGGGCACCAGCGATCATGGGCATGACTGACATCGAGGGCGACAAGGCATTGGAGGATGAGCACCAGTGCATGGGCTGGAAGTACAGGTCGTGCACCGATAATCCAATCAGGTTGTCCACAGTGGGGAGACCTATGGGCAAACCCCAGATGTTTATGGTTTACAGTTCATGTTTACACTCAGGGAGAAGCGAGGTGGGACAAAGATAAATGTTAAAGACGTATCCATTGCCTGTGCTGGATCAGCTCTTCCCTGTATATCTCATTGAGCCATGATATCTGGATGAACTCACGCTCGGTGTCAATGAGGCAGTTGCGCAGCTGTTCATTTTCGCGGCACATGGCCTTGAGCATGTCCTCAAAACTTGGCACGAACGGGTTGGGCAGATGGAGGAGGGTGGGTGACTGCACGCTGTTGCCATTGACATTGGTGGTGCTGCCAGGCCCACCAGGGGGTCCTCCATTCTGCTGGTTTGCAAGCTGTTGTGTGAGCCACAAGAGGGGCGGTTTACATGTGATTCTGACTTTGCCTTGGAGCAGTGCATTCTCGAGCTCAATTCACATTTTCTAGCTTGCGAGAGAGCACGTTGATTATATGTTCCTCCTCTACCTTGTAGGCATTTATGAGGTCCTCCTCACACTTGCTGCTACATCAGGAAAATAGGCAAAAAAATTTGACTTGTGAACTTTTGTGAAAAAAAGAGGTACCTCTCACCTCCTGAAAATTACCTTGCCAATCAACTTTTTTTTGGATTGCAGGTTTCTTTTTGCCTTTTCTACCCTTTTCACTTTTTTTTTCCTTTTTTCCTCGGTCGAGCTCAACCGAGCTCAACCGAGCTGGTATAAGTGAAAAAAAGTTTTATGCAGAAATGCTGATGTGCTGATGTGCTGTAAGGAGAGGCCCACTGCTGGGGGAAAGGCCATTCGGAGTGCCTGCTATGCTTTCAGGCTGTTCTGCGTTACTCCTATCATACACTCGCTTTTCTCCTTTCTCTCCTTAGCCTCCGAGTCTTTTAGCTTACATTACCATATGCCACCTGTTGACATCTCCAGCAACCAAATGGCAACCTTGTGCGTGCCCATGCATCAGCAAGATGACATGTTGCTGGGCAGTCTGGGTGACTCTGGCATTGCTGGGTGACTAGAGCTAGTCATCCCAGTCACGCCAGACAACTTCCAGAATTGTGCCAGACACTCTAGCGATGCTAGCCACTCCAGTAACTACAATCTAGCTCTAGTACTGCCAGCATTCTCTAGTTCACACATGTAGCTACTTACAATATGAATAGTCTTCTACTCCGGCTATCAACAAGGCTATTTGGGATGCAACCTGTGGTGCAGCAATGCCTGTGTGTGTAGAGGTGTGCAAGGGACAGTGCGGCTGCTGCCACCGCTGCTGCTGTCGTCGCCATCACTGTGGCTGTGGCCGCCACCACCACCACTGCTGCTGCTGCTGTCGCCGCCACTGCTGCTATCGCCGCCACTGTTGTTGCCACTGTCACTGCCGCTGTTGCTGCTGTTGCTGCCACTGCTGCTGCTGTCCTGCCGCCACCACCATTGCTACTGTCACCGCCACCACCACCACTGCTGCTGTTGTCGTCGCTGTCGCCACTGTTGTTGCTGCTATTGCCATCACTGCTGTTGCTGCCACTGCCGCCGCTGCTGTCGCTGGCCTGCTCAACTTGCAGTGACAAGGCTGGAGGTGAGGTGGTAGGGGATGTCACCGCGGCTACAATGGACCTGATAGTATGAGGGTGAATACAAAGAGAAGTGCGAAGGTCACAATGAGAAAACAAAGCATGCACCTGTACATCTTCTGGGAGTGGAGCAATAAGTTGAACCAAGGGCGACAAAGTACGCCCGACTTCGACTTGTAGCGAGAACGACCTGGTATTAAGACAGAAGACTCAAGTTAGAGTCTTTAGGTAACTAGGTACAACGCTATAAATACTATGAGTGGGGAGGCTATTCCCATAAAGCCTTATACGGACGGTAGCTATGATCAATCAGAGGCACGGCGATAGTTAGACAGCTAGCGATAGATCAGGACATCAAGCCCTGGTAAGATACAATCTCACTTGTACGGATCAGAAATGATGCGGGGTGGTACATAGACATACAATGGGACATAGCTGGTTCTGGAACTTACCGCGGTCCAGCGGACGCCAACCCATCCACTCTCGCGTGCCGGTGACAGGGGACCTGGCTGAACCCTACATGCTTGGACAGCAGAGCCAAGGCCCAAGCGCAAGCCTGCTGCTGCTCTGTGTGAACACTTGGTGCGATGTGGAGGCAAGGGGAGGTGATGGCAACCCGACCGGAGAGGAGAGGCGATGGGGCATGGTGGTGACATTGTCGACAGTGCAGAACCGCCACACAAACTTCTCGAGAGGTGATGTGGCAGGGGTCCCATCCCTGTCCCCATCGCAGCCACTGTCCTTACTGCTAGCATGCGATGCCTGAAGTGCAAAAAGTAATGATGTACCATCATGATTAAATCCTACAGCCTTTGGGTGGACATGTGGGTACATGTGTGTTTTGTGGGCAGGCAAGCGGGTGGGCATGTGAGTGGACATGCAAGGCAGTAGGCATGTTCACCAGGGGAGAGAATGGCGGCAGTTTGCTTAGACAGGATGGGACAAGATGCACGCAGGGACACTAGGACAGGGGCTAACGTGGAGGATGGGCAGATGCTGAGATGGTGAGCTGGCATGGGACAGAGACAGACACTGAGGTGAGAGGAGACAAAAGAGAGACTGGAATTGATCGACAAACAGGTAGAATGATAGAACAATTGACTACCTTCTCCACAAGTTGGAGGGTGTCTTAAATACCACAGAGATACCTACTTAGTGAGACAGTAAATGAATGTGTTGAAGTGAGACGACAGTAAGTAGGCGATGGCTGGGCTTGAACAGCCTTCAGAGGTAAGTACAAGTGCCGCATTGAGGCACTGAGTAAATAGAGGCAATGCAGGGAAAGGAGCTAATGTAATGGTAAGGAATGTTAGTGCGAGCGGGTATCTAAGTAAATGAGAGTGTACAACATCACATGCTAGCGACACAGCAGAAGGGCGATGAACATGGTGAGAAACTAGAGGGGAAAAGGGGATAGTATCAGAGAAATCGGTATGGACAGAAGGGAAGTGAATGGAAGGGATTGAGGGGTTGACGTTTGGTGTTTCGTCTTGCACAGGCGATCGTCAGCAAAGACAGTTTTGTTGGCGGTGGCGAGGGTGAGAGTATTGTTTTGGCATGTTGACATCTTGCCTTGTGCTTGTGTGTGTGGGCACTCCAACGATCCAATTCCACGTGCAGCTCCGAGGGAGACCTTACACTGCCATTGGCGAGGTGTCTGAGTCGCCAAGTTGCTTTCACAGTCTTGTGACATTTCACGATCCCATGACCGGAGATCGCATCAATGTTTGTTTGTTGCTTCACAGTCTCGTGACCAGACACTTGTTTGCTCTAGTTGTGGCCTGGTTGACTCCCAAGTCACCATCGTGTGCGCAACTCTAACCCAACCATTTGCCTGCTCCTCGCCACCCTCTTCCTTAGCCCAGTCCACAAGCACTCAAGCTCAAGCCTAAACTGTGCAGAATAGCTCACTACTGCCCCTTCCCCATCAATGTCATTCCCGAAGGTCTCAAACCTTCTGGTTCCCATGCTTGTTAGGAGACCTCAGTGGTGAGCGGTGTATTTGTATTTCACATGTCACGCTCTGTCTGCAGACCCCACATCCTGATGCCAATCCCCTCCTTGCGATGGCACCCCCTCCCTCCATGCGATGGCCACATGCCAGTACCAGCTTAAATGGTGAGTCACTTTCTTTTTCCTTTTTTCTCATTCTCATTCTGTCTACCACACTTCAGGTTTTGTCTGCAGTCCCCCCCCCATGCGATGGCGACGTGCCAGTAGCAGCAGTGACAGTACGTTGCATTTTTTTTCTTTACTTTTTTTCTTGTTTTTTAATGGTTCATGTTCTGTCTGCAGACTCCACATCCCAATGCCCACCTCTGTTTGTTGAAGACACATGAGAATATTGCATGAGATTGCAAACGCGATGGCTGTTATTGTGCGTATGTTCATGGCTTGTCCTCTACACTTTATACCTGATGGACATGCATAGCTCAGTGATGTCATCAGTGGCACTGGTTGATGACAACAATGACAGTGCAACATGATGGCATGACAGGAGTGGGGACCGTGGTGGGATGGCACAGCACAGCGGTGATGGCATTCTCTACTCTTTTCCCCTGTCCTGCACACCCCAACACATCGTACTACAACGTCAAGGCCAAGATCCAGGACAACGATGAGGGTATCCCTCTGGATCAACAGTACCTCATCTTCGCTGGTGAGCAATGGTGATGTTCACTTTCCCTTTCTTTACCTATCTTAAAAATTCTGTATTTACTACTAGAGAGACTGAAATACATTGGAATTTAAAAAAAAAAATTGTGGCAAACATTCAGTTGTGGTGCTATCAGACTGACATTGGGGCAGTAATTCTACTGGCTCCAGGTTGCTAATCTGTCTCTAGATGTAAAACTGAACAGCTGGCTCTATTTCATGTGGGCTAAATTCCATCTATTCTGTTGGCCCTATATGGATGGCTAGGCTACTGGGACGTACTAGGAGTGCTGGTCTAGCAATTCTAGCAGCATGTCATTTTGCTGATGACTGTCAGTCAATATTTCATACCCATTGCTGATGAGTATTGCATATTCAAATCATATATACTAGCGGCGGAAGCCTACTAGGCAAAACATGGGAAACCCCTAGTAGGAGATATTTTTAATACCAAATACCCGATGAGTTACTTGGAAGTGGGGAAGTCGGATCTAATTCGAGTCGTTTTCGGTTTTCCCCGGACTTCGAGGCTTACTCTAAGGCTCGGAGATAATAAACACCTGACTGAGGTGGCTACTAGAGACTATTCCGTCCGAGGTCCAGTTCACTGTTTTCAAGAACTGTTAGCGAGATATGTCACACCCTCGCCATCTCCGCCGCTCCACGCACCTGCGCACTGGCAAGTGCGCGGGCCGCGGCAGGATGACAGCTATACGTACAGGCGGTGATAAAATTTCCTGGTTCGACTTTTGGGAGATGGACTATCGTTTGGCCAGAGCTCAAATCAACATTTCTCGCAAGAATCCACCCGGGCAATTCAAGACCCGGGTCAATGAATACGCCACCAAAATCTGCGGGCAATAAAATGGATTACGGTCAGCGTAGGGCACCTTGCGAAAACTCTGTGCAAGACAGCTGGGGAGAAGCGAGCAGGAAAGAAGAAGTGTGTTGCGCTCACCCAAAAGGTTTGCCATGAAGAGGTGGATCGTACCCGAGCTGGGCATGGTGTCATTGACACACGCGGTACCAGTGTTCCTTCAGGCGACGCAATGATAACATTAAAAGGTTAGTTGCACGTTCGAAAGGACACCCCGAGTCGGGGTATGTACCACTTGATAGGCTTGGGGAGACCATCCTTGTACCAAGTCGTGTCAATGTCCGGTTCTGTTACGCAGTCCATGTCTATGTTCCTGGGGGAGACACCCACTTGCAGGGCAGTCGCCTGGACGAGAGCGAGGGCATAGAGTGGAATGATCATGGAGAACAACATGGCCGGGATGCACCAGAATGGGTGAGTACCCTTCAAGTTGAGGGGTTCGGAAGGGCGTGGTATCGCCTCATTTTATCTACTACTATATAAATGGCATGAGGTACATAAATCGGAGACGTGATTGGACGATCTTACCGATTTTGATTTGGTTCTTATCCATCTCCCTGTTCGAAGGAGATACAAACGCACACTCCCACTTCTCGCAATTTTAATGTAAGTTCTGTAATGAATGATGAATGTAATGTAATTAATAGCGGTTACCCATCTACTTCTACTTACTATATAAATTGGAACCAGAGATAAATCTTGTGATTGGTCGAATCTGATTTGGAGAGGGGAATCGGGCCGCGAACTGGACGTTGGGTGGTACCCCCTGTCTGCGGTCGTCTCAGGCTTTCGCACGTGCGACTCAGTCGCATTATGCCTGTCACCATGCATGTCGTTCTCTGTCGCCGAATCAGTAACAAACTTCGCAAACTGTCACCGTGCGCGCGAGGCTGCATAAACAGGGGAGTGAGTGACAACTGGCTCTCCGCATGCCACGTTCACCTCACTACGCCCATCAGGATGCCCATTTTGACAACACCACATACAAAAATAAACATCAAATTCATCATTCATTACAGAACTTACATTAAAATTGCGAGAAGTGGGAGAGTGCGTTCGTATCTCCTTCGAACAGGGAGATGGATAAGAACCAAATCAAAATCGGTAAGATCGTCCAATCACGTCTCCGATTTATGTACCTCACGCCGTTTATATAGTAGTAGATAGATGAGTATTATGCACCTGCTTGGATCCAGTTTAACTTCCGCACGTGGACGTGGCACAACCATCTGGTACATAAATCGGAGACGTGATTGGACGATCTTACCGATTTTGATTTGGAGAGCGAAATCGACGTGCGGAATTGCCCCTCTTACACGTTTTCAATCGCAACGTCGCTTTCGGATACTCTCCCTCTCCGCAATGACAATTGAAACCGCAACGTCGCTTTCGGATACTCTCCCTTTCCGCAATGACAATCCACTCTGGGTGGGGGCAGTTGTCAGTTGGTTCAAGGTTCACTCGCTGGCGGCAGTCGGTAGAGGACGGTGACGTGAGCGCCCGGGCTATGCCAGTGTACCCCAGCTTCTTCATGATACTGTAGAACGTTCCCGGCAATGGCAACTCAATGTGATAACCCCTTGCAGGATAACGAGGTGAGACATGACACGAATCGACGGCTGGTCACTGTCGGTTCTATGTACTGTAGCCTCATGGTAAGATCGTCCAATCACGTCTCCGATTTATGTACCTCACGCCATTTACATAGTAGTAGATAAGTCCCCCAAAAGACTTCGAGTAACGAGAGCGAACGAGCTAGCGCGAGAGCGCGGGCCTCGCTCGGAGTATTACCCCTTTCCCCTCTTCTCCAATGTAAACCCTTTTCCTATCCCTCTTGGAACTCGACTCTGCCGAACGAACTCACAGCGCGTCGACACGAGGCTTCGCGCTTACACTGCCTCGAGTTTAACCCGTCCCCGGAGCAGCACACCAGGATGACAAACATTAAGCGTGAACATCGCCAAGACAATCATGGTGCCATCGAATACAGCTAGTAGTTTTAGCCATCAGTATTTCTGCTGTGGGAAAGCAGGAAGTTTCATGCAGACGAACCAAAAAGCCACTGGGTCGCAATGGCGGTGCCCAACCAGCCCTCAGCCAGTTCTATCGTCCGGTAGACCGACCGGGTGAACAGGAGAACGGCCATCGCTGACAAGCCAATTATCATGTATTTCATCGGCGTGTCCATCGGCGGCGTGCCTCGCGGAAGAATGTCGACTCCCTCACGGATACGGCCCACCGGCCGTTCCAACGTAAACCGAATCAGGAATTCGGTCGATAGGGCGACGTACGATATAATGACCACTGCGATCAATCATGTCAGAGTCAGTGGCTCCAGAGCCATCGCGAGACACGATTAATGGGGAGATACGGAACTTAGCTGGATGGCAATCCCGCCGAGGATGACGCGGCCGCCCGGCGTTGGCCGCGTGGTCGAGGCAAGTCCACCGCCGATCGATTGGACGACAAGAGCCACGACGTCCTGACGGACGAGCACGGCGCTCTTATCGTGAGAACAACAAAGGCCAAGGGCGGAAGGAACCATTAGGACCGCTCACAGATGAGAGAAACAACGCCGAGTCTATAATATGCGGAGCGCACGGCACTCAGCACACTGGCAGCCCTGCTAGATACAATATTCCCCGCGAAACGTCACTCACACAACTTGGGGCTCAGGCGACAGAATTGCGGGCCAAGCCGCCTCATCATCCATCCAATGATGATAAGGTTGGCGGCGACAAACGGTGTCGGTGCCACGACCGTCGTCGAGATCCTGTCGCTCCATGGTATCAACGTACGCTCGAAGTAGCAGGACGAGTAGTTCGACAGGACGCACTGTATCAGGAACGGCTCGTGCAGGTACGGGTTCTTGCTTGACCACAGCCGGCAACTCCAACCTATTATTTCGAGAAGGCCACATAGAACAGCGGTTGGGAACAGCCACCATAAGCGGAAGCGGACCGCCTGCACGACGTGCACGACTGATGAAGCCCTCGTGAGTGATTTACGAAACACGATTTGAATTCGTTCAAGGAAGGCTTTACTGGTGGATAGCGAGAAGAGCACTACAAACGTGATGCACACCCACTCTGTTGGGAAATAACGGTAGGGGAGATAATAATACGAGCTCGCTGACTCTTTGCCTGATTCAGATCAAGTTCCGTGACATTCAAGTTCAGTACGAAAGAAATGTGAGACTATCCTCTAGGCGGAAAAAAACGGGAGGACTCACCCATGATCGCGATATGAATTGAGGTGCTAGGGATGGAGAAGACACAGGAAACCTGGGAGAAGGATAGCACCTTTATACACCATCAGGGAAAACCTCCCGTGCTAACGAGTGCTAGCGAGAGGTAAGGATCAGGTAATTTATTATTATAATGAGTATACTAGCGAACATAGCCATCAATCTCGGGATTTCCAGTGTGGCTCACGGCAGCCTGAGGCTCCTAACCAGCCAGCCTTGCTTGTGATGTGACAGTGAACAATCAACTTGGTGTTGTGAAAATATACCTGATTATCTTTAACTCTCATCCAATCATGGATGGTACCGAAATTAAAATACCGCACGCCCAATTTTAGAACACCAAACACGCAAGGACAGCTGGCAAAAAGTGTTAAGCGAGTGATTTCTGAGATGCCCGAGTCCGGATGTCGGCGAGAGCTCCAGTACATTCGGTGAGGCTGAGCTAGTGCTGCCTGCCGCGGCTCGCAACTGATGGCAGGAATGGCTCAAGCCGATTCAGACGGTGACACGTTCAATGGGTACCCCCATCCCAGGGGTTTTATACATACATGGCATGACACAGAAATGATATCATCGTTTGAAGGGTTTAGCAGACGCAAGATGCGTCCGTGAGTTCGTGAGGAAATTCGAGGCAGGATAGGACAGTGCCTGCCCATAACATACTCACTGCTGATTGATGCTTACCCACCAGGCTGCCGCTCACCCCGAATGCAAGCACGTCTGGCCAAGTTCATAGATCCCAAGGCGCAAGCTCGTAAACAAAGTGTGTGTTCACCATCTCACTCACCTAAATCGTTCCCAAAATCTTCTGTGCAGAGAACATATATCCCATCATCGTCATATCTTCGTCACCTACGTTGCTTATTACCATGTATAACGTTCAACTCGTTCCTCGAGAATTATTGTAATGTGCATTCTCTCCATGTCCTCATTACAGCTGTTTGCAAAATGGTTGGCCAAACGCGGATTTGGTAACCAACACGTGAACTTTGTGTAGATACCGTCGCTTCACATCACCAGTCTTCCACTGCGTATATCCTCTCACCAACCATCTCTATCATCCTAATCTTTGCTGTGTTTACATCAAAAGTCTTATAATAATAATTTTACGCCAATTGCCACCCCATTTTGCTCCATCCTCGACGGTTTCTTGCTCTCACCCCAGCTACCTGGAGCACGCCGAAAGGTGTCAAGATCCCAACAGCGCTGCGTATAGCAGTCATTAGGATGTCCGAAGTGATGTTGCCTTTGGAGATCTGTGGGTTCACGATGGTCAGCGAGCGTCAGCAGCGTCGCATTATGGCAGAATGGAGGTGGACAGGTGATTTCCAGGCGGGTACAAGCTATAGTAAGTTTCCTGTTTCCTGTACCACCTTATCTACTACTGTATAGCCCCTCGCACACACCCTCCATTCATCAGCCGTGCCTCTTACTCCTTTCGTCCCACTCTCATCGTCCCACCTTCTTGCCCTTCAACCCCTTCCTCGCCCTCAAAACTGATCGCGCGCCGAAGACCCACTCATCGCCTGAAACCCCATCGGACCCCTGCCTGGCCAACGACAAGACGCTGTCTTGCTCAAGCTCACTGTCCCAAAATTCGATCTCCTAGACTGTTCTGCTGGTATCTCCATTCTAGTTTACCCTTTTCGTACGCCCGCCCTTTTCTCTTTTTGTTTTAGTTCCCTTTATTCTACAGTACAATGCACCGCCCGACATCACCAAAGCCAACGACAAACGGCAACCTCGCAGCGTGCCCACGTCGGCCAACGTTCTCGCCCTATTGCCGACCGTTCTCGCCCCATCGCCGTCCGTACTCATCTGCTATGATTGAAGAGGTCTTAGAGCTGCCAAACCTCATTATTCCACCTTCAGAACCACAAAAATCTCCTCTTGCTCGCATTTGTTACCCGCTTGTCACAGTGGAACAATACGATACGTTTTAGATTAGTCCAGACTTTGTGTTAGATGCATATATAAACCCTCTAAAAGAGCTTCTGTAGAGCAAGTGATCTTCTTGGAATCCCATCTCCCTCTTCCTCCTCTCTTCTGCGTGACTTCAAGACCCTTGCCTGCCCCCACTCTCTCTCCTCTTGCTCTCCAACCTTGAACGCCGTACCGCGCTGCTGCGCCGACTCGCGTTTGAGCTCGAGCTCGCTTCTCGCCTCCTGCTGTCCAACTTTGAACGCTTTACCAAGTCGCTGTGCCGACTTGTCTCTTGTCTCGTTATCAATTGCACATAGTCACGCACACATGGTGTCCAACCCGTCATACCCGCGGGTAGGTAATAGTATGGGTTTGTACGGGTACGGAGACGGCCACCTGTAGTATCTGTACGCACGGGCACCCGTACCTGCAACCCATGCGGGTTGGCCTACCCGTTGACATTCACTACCTGTTACTGTGTCTTTGGCTTTATTTTTTCGAGTGTTTTTGGCCACTTTCTTGGCCATTGTATGTGTGACGAAGTGAGAAATCAGTCAAAAACAGTCAAGTTGGAGTTGGCTCGCTACAACATTTCCTGCTGACCAAATGGCATGGATTTTGAATGAATTTACAACTAAAACATTCTAACTAACACCACAGCTTGAATGAAGTCAATCCATGGATGGGATCCTGCTCAACAGCAACTGGAAGATTGATGGGCGATGAGTGGCCCATTTTGCGCAATGTTGTGGCAATGTGGCTGAAATCCGCGTCTGGCCAACCTTTTTGCAAACAGCAATAACAACTGTCTTGACCTTGTCTCAGATTCGAGCCATCAACCGAGGCATGTGCGCGTGCTGCCACAGAGGGTACCACCCAGGGCCTGGTTGAAGTCTTGCGAGAAAAAATGGCCTTGCCCGACCTTATGACTATCATGGACTCCCACACACAGCTTGCTGTTGTTGGACCAAGAGTGTAATGTGAGGCCAGCCGTTGAGCTCGGGACGAGCGATTCGGAGTGCCAGTGCCCACACACCGATCCGAGCCACGACCATCTTACCTGCTACTATCGCCCCTCGCACATTCATCAGCCGCACCTCAAGTCTCTTTACTCTTTTCGTCCCACTCCCATCCTCCCGCCTTCTCGCCCTTCAACCCCTTCCTCACCTTCAAAACGACCGCGCGCTGAAGACCCGCTCATCGCCTGAAACCTCGTTGGACCTCTGCCTGGCCAACGTCAAGACGACGCCATCTTGCTCGAGCTAGCCGTGCCCCAAAAATTCTCAATCAATTCCTCTCCTGGACTGCTCCGCTGGTATCTCCATTTTAGTTCACCCTTTTCGTACGCCCGCCCTTTCTCGTTTTGTGTAAGTTCCCTTTATCTCACAGTACGATACGCCACCCGTCCGACACCGCCAACGACCAACGGCGACCTCGCAGCGCGCCCACGTCGGCCAACGTTCACGCCCCATTGCCGACCGTTCACGCCCTATCACCGACCGTTCTCTCCCCTATCGCCGGCCGTTCCCGCCCCTATCACCAACCGTTCTCGCCCCCATCGCCGACCGTACCCATACAGTTAGTCTCGCTCGCATTTTTTACCCACTTGTCACCTTGGAACGATACGATACGATTTAGATTATTCCAGACTTTGTTTTAGGTGCTTACAAAGTGTACATAAACCCTCTAAAAGAGCTTGTGTGCTCGCTAGCGCGGGAGGTTGTCCCTGACTCCGGATGCGCCCAGACTGATGACGTCCGAGCCCTCTCACACCGTCATCGCCTTGCTCCGCCTCCGAGTCTATCCAACGCGCGAGTCCTGCCGCAAGCAGCGAGGTGGACCATAGTCATCAAAAAGAGAAAACATACGACCCGATTCTTTGGCCGGGAGAGGCGCAAACAAGTTTAGACAGCCAGTGCCGCTCAACGGAAGAGCACCCGCCCATGGACGTATGTTCTGTTCTGTCTACGGGAACGATGCTGTGCGCGTGGGACCAAATGGCGTGCACGAACAGGTGTGTTCAACTGGCCAGAAACCCGTTTCCGAGTCGCAAAAAAAAACATGGAAGTCGAGTGTTTTGCCGCTGACAGAGCGCGTTCATGGGCGGCGTCGTTGTGGACTTCCGACCGGTGCAGATAAAAGAAAGGCTTGGCACAGCGTTTGGCGATCGACTAGGGGCATACCAAACTAGAATCGCGGCAAAGGTTGCGCTCACGTCCCGTGTCCCCCAAGTGTCCGAATACCAAGGAAATGTGACCCGATCATACAGTCAGGCAACAATGTCTCGTAAGTCTCTGGCAACAGAGATGACAAAGAATAGTCCGTCTGTTGTGACACAGGAATTTCGACAGAGCGCGTCTCACCCAGCTGGCGTGAAAGACAGTCGGAACCCGGTATAGTATCGACGACGTTGACTGTATTGCATCGCACAGCCACCTGGCAGGTGTCACGCTGAATCTGCCGCCGACCCGGTATGGGAATAGGAATCAGTACAGTTGTCATTTAGACTCAAAAACGTTGTTGTTAATACACATTCCATTTTCGGAAAAAAACCCCTCCGTGTTTATGGTACTCAATGCTTCGAGCGCATACTCATGGTACGCATCGTAGGGACTGGAGAAAACCATCAGTATGAGTGTTTGTCTGCTCGTCACAGTGATAGCTGTAGACACTTACACATCTTGAGACCTTGAATATCTTTGACACGTGCCTGTTCCATCGATCTCCGTGCCAAGAGAACGCGGATACTGGCCCAGGCGAGCGTTACAAAGCCGAAGGCAATTGGGATGAGCCAGTAGAGCGGAAGGAGCTTGTGAGAGCCACCGAAAACCGAGTGGAATGGTGGTGTGTAGATGACGAACATGACCAAGGCACCACCGGCAACAATCCCGACAAAGTTGTACTTGTTGCTAACTATGTTCTTCCCGAACGGTAAACGGAATTTTGCTTTGACTGCGAAGACCTACATAGGGAGGTGAGTAGACGTAGAATAGGATAAAAGAATTTGCCGCTTACGTTGAAGCACTGGGTAAAGAATATTGACAAATACACTACGTGCATTGACTGTTATTTGAGAGCGCTCTGCCATGCCGACCACACGTACCAATAGACTGCGCTTGCGCAAACGCCTCGACTTGTTGCGACCCGTTAAGGGACTGCCCCTTGTGATTGATGAAGTCTGGACTATGATGGGTAAAGTAACCTAAGATCTGTCAGTAAAAAACATTTCCAAATAGGTAGAGGTCAACATACCGCCATTCTTTTGTGCCTTCCGAAGGTCGCTCGGTGAAAAGCCATTCTTGTAAAAGACAACAAAGTATGCCAGCATCCTGACAACCGTGAATTGAGGTCGCAAACAATATACCCTAGAAACGCTTACGATGCTATCGTTTCGATCATGCCTACTTCGAGGTACGAATAGCTGAGGACCTTGCCATCGACGAGGGTTTCACCGTCAGACGATTCGAAACGATCCTGCCAAAACTCGCGAGTGAAAGGGGACTTGAGCTTTCGCGCAAAGACGGCTAAGCGGCTGGGCCGAGTAGGAGATTGCGACTCCGTATCTTCGGCCCACGTCATAGTACGACGTAGGGAACGACGTTTGCGGTTCATGATCGAACGTTCATTGACTGAGTTTCAAATGTGAATGAGATGCATTACGGTCTGATAGTGTGGTGTCCGGACCTGGTTTCCTTGGAGGCATCCGCATGACACTGTCCGTTGTCTCGGACTTGTCCCACGCAAATGATAACTGTGGGTCCGATCATAGTCATCAGCCTTGTCACGGGAACAGCAAAAACGGCAACAAGATGGTACATACGGCAACAAAGAGTTCAAAACCAAGATCTGAAATGGATTCGTCAACGATGGAACTTCACAACCCGTCTGTCTCACCTATCACAAGAATTAGGATGGCCGGCAGTGGCAAAGGGATGGGGATGATCACATCTATAGCAATGGTGAATACACAGACGAGCACTGCTGAAAAGGGTGCATCGGGGGCTTACAGAGAAGCTGAGGAACGACCTCAGGCGTGGTATGGGTGATCGTATACTGGATAGATCGCTTCAAGTTTATGAATATTTGACGACCCTCCTGCACGCCTTTCACGGTGGAAGCGAAGTTGTCATCGAGGAGAATCATATTAGCAGCTTCTTTGGACACGTCCGAGCCCGACATATTCATGGCAATGCCGAGGTCCGCGCGCTTCAACGCCGGGGAGTCATTGACACCATCGCCGGTCCTACGACGCTATGTTAAACGTGGCAACGATGCAAAGCGGAAGGGCTTACACTCCAACAATGTGGCCAAGAGCTTGGGCACGCTTGACTGGTAGGAAACGTCAGATCCCGGACACGCGAGCATAGACGAATCAATATATAATACCAATTTCAAGCTTGTGCTGAGGTGACGTCCGTGCAAACACGATCTCTTCCTTACTGAAGACTGAATGCCGTCGGGATCAGCACAACTTGCCACACGAGGCGAACGCCTTTGACCTACTTAAATCCCATTGCCAACCTTCGAGCGAATCAATATCATCGCCGTGGATGACCACAGCTGATACTTCGTCTTCATATATTTCCCGAGTAGATCGTCCTGTCTTCGCACTGAGAGTCTCTTTCGTGTCACCAATCATGAGGTTAATCTTGCGCGCGATCGCCTCAGCAGTCTTCGGGTGATCGCCTAGGCAAAACCGGCGCGATAGGAATGAGGCGAAAGTCATACATCATTGCGTATGAGAAACACACCAGTAACCATCATAACCTTAATGCCGGCCAGGCGCAGGGTGCCAATGGCTTCGCGCACTCCGTGCTTAGGTGGGTCCTCCAGTGAGATCAAACCCAAGAAACAGTATTCAGCGTCCGGGTAGTTTTTGGCCTTCTTCGAAAAGGTATGATCCGCAGGGTATGTGTCCTCTGGAAGGAGGTATTGTGCACAACCAATCACGCGGTGACCGCGTGAGGCCATGTACTACAAACTCGAATAAGCAACGACTTCATCAACACTGTAAAAGCGACAGACGTCATATGCCGCTTCGTAGCTCTCTTTGTACACGTTGTCTATCGGCAAAACTTTCCCATTCTTCAGATAGGTCGTGCTCTTCGCCAAAACACGTTCGGGTGCTCCTTTGATGTACGAGGTGAACCGGCCAGTTTTATGGGGCCTGTTAACGATAACCAGAGCCCATTTGTTCATCGGGTTGAACGGGACTTCAAACACCTTGGGAAACTCGCGCAGGTACGCATCGTAGTCCGGCAATGAACGACCTGCAAAGCGTGCAAGGCCAGTCTCCGTTGCATCGCCCATGATCTCGCGTTTTGAGAACTCGACGTCAGTACGATCAAACTTGATACGCGAGTTGAGTACAGAAGTGGCAACGAGCTCGTCCATTCCAGGAGCGTCGAGCGAGAAGGTTGCGGTGTCTTCCTCGTCGTTGTTTGACTGGAATGCCGTAAACATCCTGTCCCCGTTCCATAGGTTCGTGACCTGATGAATGCACGTGAATCTTAGTCGGGAGATTAAGGCTTTGGGTCAGCACCGTCATCTGATTCCGAGTGAGGGTGCCGGTCTTGTCAGTGGCGAGCAACGTCAGCTGGCACCAAAAGGTCAGCTAGGTCTAGGATTTGATGATTAACCCCACCGAGCCTGAACGAGATCGGGTCAGAAACAGCAACGTAATAGGAGAAAGCTAAGACTTGCCTAAAGTCTCCACGCCTTGTAGATCCTTGACTAGTACGTTCTGGGAAGCCATGCGCTTTGCGGCGATAGACAGTCTGAACACGCTAAGTGACGCGGAAGTGGTCCAACTCGACACACGCACAGTAACGTAACCGTAGATGGCAAGCCCTCCGGGACGAATGCGACGAGAATCGAGACCGCGAAGGTGAACGTCTGGGTTGCCTTGCCTTTGTAGACAGTGGTTACGCCGACGACGAGGAACACGATGGCGAAGATAATCGCAATGGTAGAGAGCAGCATCACAAAGCGGGCGCTATGGTTTCGTCATATGTCAGCTCGCCATCTCGAGGCACTTGGAAACGCACATTTCTACTGCAAGTGGGGACTTGTTCCCAGTCTCACCGCCAGTGAGTTGCGCGATCTGACCTATAGAATATAAGTCCGGTGGAATGGCCCAGGAATCAAGGATGGCGACTTACCGATGAGGGTATTGTCTCCAGTCCGGACTACGACTAAATCGTGCGGTTGAGTACATATCATCACGAGAGAGCTCTTGGGGACGTACCACCCCACGCTTCGCCGTTCACGACAAGAGTCGAGTTGAAGGCCTGTGATCGCCTGATGAGTAGCAGAGATGTGGAAGAACAACAAGACGTGCTAAATTCTCAGCTTCGACTGGCCGCAGATCCGTTCCTTCGAGACTGGGCCCACGCTCTTGGGGCTCAGACTCTCCAGTGAGACTGCTGTTGTCGACTTTAAAGTCTGTTGCGGCAAAGATGAGGAGATCTGCTGGAGTCTTGTCTCCGGTACGCTGCAGGAATGCGATCGAAAGTTAAACAGGAGAAACAGGCACGAGATGGAATATACCAAAAGTACGATGTCACCTTTCACAAGGGTGGAGGCAGGAATGCTGTTGAGGGTTCCATCGCGCAGGACGCGGCAGGATGGTGGAATCATGGCGAGGAAGGATGCAAGGATGGCCTCGGACTTTTGCAGTTGGTAGAACTCGATGAACGCGTTGAGAAACGCGACTCCAATGAGAATGCCACCGAGATACGTATTTTGTATGTTATTCTGCGAGACCAAGGTCGACATACGCACAAAGTCGAAAAGCGCGTGAAAGACTCACATGAAAGTCGATGCCGAGAAGGATGTACTCGAGAATGCCAGAAACGATTAGGATGATATTGAACATGGACCGGAGGCAGTCGAGGTACTACATCGGACATTCAGAAAGCCAGATCGCGAAAGCCTGGCGCATAAATCAAACCTTCTGCCAAGCTGATTTCTTCTTAGGGGGTGTGAGCGCGTTCGGTCCATCGCGCTGAAGACGCGACTCTGCCTCGCCAGCGGTGAGACCTCGAGATTGAGCAGGATCGGCCCAACTAAAGGAAGTGGCGAGCGAGCGCTCCACCTCTTGAATGGGCAGGGAGCGCTCGGTTATGTCGACGTCGCCAAACTTGGTGGTCTCTTGGCGAGACTTTTCCCTTGCGAGGTGCTCATAGCCAGCATCAGCCAGACGGATCTCTTCCCGGGTCAACTGTCGCTTCATCTCCACGCCCGCCGGACGTTGCTTCTCATCGCGGCGAAGATCTTCTCCCGGGAAGGCAACGGCGCGGATAGGTATGGCCTCGATGTCCTTGTCGGGGTTAAGGGACTTTTCTGGATCTGATGAATGCGCGGCCATGCTTGACATGGGGATGGGGATTGACGAACGAGGCGAGGTCGGCGACGGAGAATAAAAACCTCGAGCCGGCTACGTCACGCAAGCTTGCGATTGTCGACGACTCCACGTGAGGGAATTGCCGCAAAAATTGTGCCTCATAACCGCTCATATGACCGCGGATAACTCTGATCGATGAGCAAAGAGCTGTCATTCTGGCCTGCATCGTGGTCGTACGAGAGAGATAAGAATATTCCGTATTTCCCTGTCGTCTAGAAGCGAAGCATAGAGCATCAGGTGACCTTGTCCTGCTCGCCGACGGTTGCCCACCTGCCGTTCGGGGGGCCTGTCATTCCGCCACTTGCTTTCTTTCTGTCCGAGCTTCATTTTATCTCACGAGAGGAAAAAAAATTTACTTCTTGGCGTCTAAACGAGCCTTGGTTATGGCACACCGAGCGCTTCCCCGGCAAGACAATACCGCCCCACCCTTGGCAAGCACCTTCTCTTTCTCTTCATACTTCGTTGCCAGCACAGCGTAACATCTTCATTCCCCCCCCCAAACGCGATCCAGGTAACACCCACACATCATGTTTCGCATGAACCAAAGATCGGTGGATCAGAGGCAGGTAAAGTTCGATCTCTCCTCGCGTGCCACTGTCGTGACAACTCACCCTTTGATTGTCATCCAGCCTTCATCGTGCTCGTGATTCTCCTCGCAGTCATCATCGTCGCCTCAAGCGCAGGCATCTATTTCCTCCTGCGCAACGGCGAGCCCTCGCCCGCAAACCGCGCTGCGCGTCGCAAATATCCACCCAGGCGCAAAGGCATACGCGCGCACCTGCTGCCCATCGGCCTCCCCGGCTCGCTCAGCGAGAAATTTGGCAGCTTGTTCAAGGGCCGGCGCCCCGGCGCGGGATGGGTGCCCGCGAGGGGCGAGGACGACGGCGCGGGCGAGCGCGCCACCACCGCGGTCGAGCCCCTACGCGTGCGTAACCCCGAGTGCCACAACGATGACGATGACAACCATCGCGACGGTGGCAATGTCACGGTGGCGTACGAACAGCAGCATCAATACCATCATGGTCAACAGCAACTCGACGGGTACCCGCGCGTGGGCTCCGCACCAGCGTTACGCCGTGCGACGCTCACCGAGGTGACTTTGGAGAGCGCGCATAGGTCCCGCTCGGCATCTCACGTCGATGCCGGCGCCGAAATAGTCGCGCATTTCGGCCGAGAGGATTGTCCGAGTGCGCCCGTCCCGGCGCCCTCGTTCCCAACAGTAGCGCCAGATGAGGAATGGCTCGACGCTCGTGGTCCCAGAAGTGGCGTGGGGGACGGGAGCGCCGATCGCTCCAACGTTTCTCGAATTGTGGAATATTTGACGCCTCAGCCACGTCGAGCCGACTCTGGACACGAGGTCACTCTCTTTGCAGGCATCCCACCGTTCCAACAGGATGTCTAGGTGTCCTTGGGACAGCTGACCTCTTTTTGTAAAGACTCATCTTTTTTGTCTTGTTGCTTTTGTGATGACCATCGACGATATCACGACTTGCTGTGTTTTTTTTTGTATAGCGGACTCGAAAGGAAAGTCTTTTGTATTCTGTAATGTAATGCACTTTACTACCTTGTCCTTCAAAGACGATAATATATTAGCTTAGTACTGACTGTATAAACTTTGCACGAGCGCTCCGACTGAGCGTTTATACCATACTCGGTTTCCCTTTCTCCAACGAATGAATGTTCCATTCTACCAGAAAATTTTGATATTATGATAGGCGCACTGTGCGCTCCTTATCTTCGTAGGGCCCTAGAGTTTGGAGTGCGTTCAAATTACGTACTGTGGCGCTGCCTACACCAATACTCCTCTCCCCCCCACAACGCCCAAATAATAGGACCCAATCACGGAAAGGTCGCTAAGAAACTGTGTACGGCGACAGAGAGTGCCGTATTAGCTTTGAGCGCCCCAAAGGCGGAGATCGTGCGGGGGTGTCCCTGCGCCTGCGCAAAATAAATGTACATGTCACGTACAACAGGCCCCTCCCCTACACGTGCGTGTCCGCCTTTATGCGGAGCGTGCCCCGTTACGGGAACAGGGGACCACCGCTCTCCTGGTCAAATTGCCAACTGCCACGAGGCACGACAGGGTCTCGCCTTTGCCCTTTACTTGTTCTAACCCCTCTGGCAGACGTAGCGGGCAGTGCACTTTTATTCCGATGATTTTCACATCACGATCATGTTGTTCACATTCACAGAAGATAGAAGCAGAAGCACGCGGCCTGGCCTGAGGTTGCCAGATTCCCTCGTTGGAGAACGCAGCATCAGATCAACAGCAGCCCTTCTCCACTCGATGCCTCGACTCGAAGCAAGCTCCAAGGGGCGAGGCTTCTGGGCCGCGGGCCACTGCTCCATAAGTAAGAAAGAGGGAGAGAGAGAGAGAGGGAGCACACAGCACGGCCATCTTATTATTAGGGGCTAGATTGCTTCCCCCCCTCGATGTCAGAGGTGCGTTGTTAACTTAACTTCGCACTAAATATAGACAGCTGATAACGCGTCAACTGTTCTATAATGGAATGGATGTGTGGGTCTGAGAGAACTATTTGAGAGAAAGGCTTTTGAGCGGAGCGCGCTGTTTGATGTGTCCCATCGCAGAGAGATCAAAAAGGGGCTAATATAACTGCAGGCGTACACTTATCACCACTGTTGTAGTGTCACTCCGCTCCCAGGACCGTGAACACGTGAGAACACCTAAATCGATTCATCATACCATCACACGTGGGAGAGCGCAATAAACTATACCGGAAGCATGAAAGAAACAAGGACGCCAACTGCAGGACTCTGTTTCATCCAATGAACTCAGGGTTTGATGTGCATTGCACTAATGATAGATCGGCGGCACGCACGCACGAGCACAGCTTTTGGTCCAACGCCAACGTGAACTTGAACGTGGGCCCAAAAGTGCCAAAAGCTTCTGTCACATACACCTGTATGCGTGTGCCAGATGGCAGATACACAAGTGTACATATATCAAGGCACGCACGCACGGCACCGTACCGAGCAACCGAAGGGGCCCCGTCAACAAATGATTCTTCTTGACATTACGCCTTACGCCTATGCCTCCACATCAAGTTCCATCGGAACGGACACGGGCTGTTCTTCCTCGGCAGCAGGCGGTTGCGCCGCCGCCGCTGCTGGAAGCGAAAGCGAATCCTCTTCAGGCTGCTCCTTCTCCCTGGCGCGAGGCGGTCGAGTAGTAGCATTCCGACCACGCGGATTCCCGCGACGCGACCGGCTCGCGCGTGGTACCACCGATGTTGTTGGTACTTGGGCCACATGAGCCATCTGTTGCGCTGAAACGTCTGGCGCCTGCCCAATCGGGCTCGGACCGCCTGCCTCTTCAGGCTGAGGAGGCTGCTGCTGTTGATGCTGATGCTGATGCTCCTCATCCTCCTTCGTAGCCGCCGTCCCACCACCAGCCGCGGGCCGACTCCGCGCAGAAGCGCGCCGCGCCCCGCGGCGTGAGCCCCCGCGCGCTCGACGCGTGGGTGCGCGACGCACGGGCGCCTCGTCGCCGTCTGCGTCCACGTCCTCATCCGCATCGACGTCCTCGTCGCCCGCATAAAACTCATTCTGCGCTGCGCGCCTTCGCGTCGTGCGCACCGCGCCCGTGCCCATGCCCATGCCCGTGCTCGCGCCGCCCACGTCCGCTTCCGCCTCCTGCTCCACTTCCGCCGCTGCCTCCTCGGCCGCGAGCCACTCCTCCAGCCCGGGCGGGATCTCGCGCATGGCGACGCTCGGCGCGCCGCCGAGGTATCGCAGCTTCTCGCGGATGCTCACCGTGATGCGCTGCAGGCCCGCGGGCGAGTTGAGGTTGTCGACTTTGCCCGTGAGCGGCGGGTGCAGCTTCCAGCCCGAGTCCGCAAAATACGCGTCGTAGATCGTGGCGGGGAGCGTGTCGGGGATGTCTGCGCCGACGAGCACCGCGGTCTCGTATGCCCAGCAGCGCGACACGTTCTTGACCGTGTAGCCCCCACCGCCGACGACGAGCAGCGGTACGCCAAAGGTGCGCACGTAGTTGACGCATTCGCCGTGAGCGGCGATGGACAGGTTGAATGCGCCGAGCCGGTCGAGGCCTAACGAGTCGGCGCCACATTGCAGCACGATGCTCGTCGGTTGAAAGTGCGTGACGGTGTCACCGATGACGGTTTTGAACACGGTCAGGTACATGTCGTCGTCGATGCCGTCCTGCAGAGGCACATTGAGACAAAAGTACTTGCCGAGTCCCGCGCCGTTATCATCTAGCTTGCCAGTGCCAGGGAAAAAATCGCCCGTGTACTTGTGAAACGAAACGGTCATAACGCGGTTCGAGTGGTAGAACGCGAGCTCGACACCGTCGCCATGATGGATGTCGATGTCGATGTATAACACGCGAGGGTGATATCTGCGTGACGGACCTGTTCAGCTTCAGCAGTCGGCACCTGACATGACTTTTGCTTACTTGAGCATCTCCAAAATCGCCAGCACTGCGTCGTTTATATAACAAAATCCGTTCGCCTCCCCGCGCTTGGCATGATGAAGACCCCCAGACCAATTAATCGCAGTGTCTGTCGTGCCTGCGGAAAGCTTGCGTGCACCGGCGAGCGAAGCACCGGCGTACATCTTACAAAAATCGAACATGTCTGCAAATATCGGACAATCCTCGACACAATTGAATGTGTCAACCAAATGTTTCATCTCATCTTGGTTCCCAGGAGTCACTCTACAACACGATTAGTCAAGTAGACTCGGTAAAGATGCCACATACTTGCTTAGAAAGAAAGTCAATGTATTGTGGATCGTGGTAAACCTCGAGCTCTTCGCGGGTTGCTAATCGTGGATTGTAGATGTGGTGAATCTGCTTGTCGAGGCCATATCCCATGACAAGCGCATTGGTCAAGGAAAGTCGGTGCGGCTTCATCGGATGTCGCTCCTACACAGAGCATAGGTCGACACATGCATGGGAACACATGCATGGGATCACTTGCCCCATAATGGTGTTCGCCCACACCTTTTGGAAAGTAATAGGACACGATGGGACGAGAGTGGGGCTTTGGACGCACTCGGTCATAATGATTCCCCTTGGACCTCGCATCAGACACTCACATTGACTCTTTCCGTCAAGGGTTGTGCGATGCCCTCGGCGCCCCTATCTGCAAAAAATTTTGCGGCAGAAAATGTATATGTTTCATACTTTCGCATTCCAGCGAGAAAGATGTCCCGAAGCAAAGCCTGTGTGGGATATGCGTGAGACGGCCGGATCAGCCAGGAACCCTCGTGATCACTGGTGGACGTCAAGGGCAAGGGCGAAACCCTACCTGGGGAAGTCGATAGTCAAATAGACCGACTCGGAGATGGAAACAGGGCACGTTGAAATCCCGGACGGAATGCAGAGTTTAAGCCGAGCGCTGTGGGGCGTGGGGTACCGCGATGGACTCGGAGAGTACATGGAAATTAGTCAGCACAACCCCGCACACGAGGACCCGAAGGCTGTGCTCTGCTCACACTGCAAATCCGCGATTCCCGCATCTCCAAGTCCAAGCCGCGGACCTTGTTTTGCTTGCCACGCGGTCGTACACGTCCGGAACCGGGTAGTGTAACCCGACAGCACAGTACTGTATCTCAGGACACTCGGACCCAGACCAAGCAGTGCAAATTGCCAGTTGCCGTACGAGCCGCGCCTTGTAACAAACAATCCGACCCGATATGCGCCTCTACTTTCTCCCGCTCCACCTCTTCCTCCTCCTTCTCGCCATTGCGATCACCGGTGGACCCCCTGCTGCGCTCGCCTCGTCCGGCGACCGCTCGGACGACTTTCAGCGCTGCCTCGCCAAATGCACGCAACAAACCTGCACAGCAGCGGGCAGCGGCGACGGCGACGGCTGGCCTTCCGACTACCACCACCACCATGGCGCGCGGCCGCTCGCGCTGCGACTCACGCGCTGGACGTGCGCGGACGACTGCAAGTACAGGTGCATGCACGCGCTGACGGACCTGGCGGTGGAGAGCGGCGTGCGGATGCAGCAGTACTACGGCAAATGGCCGTTCTGGCGCCTCGCGGGCATGCAGGAGCCCGCCGCGGTCGCGTTCTCCATCGCCAACCTGCTCGTCCACGTCCTCGGCGCGGACTGGCTGCGTCGCGGCGTGCACCCCGCACATCCCATGCGGCCCTTTTACATCACATGGGCCTACCTGAGCATCAACGCGTGGGTCTGGTCCGCCGTGTTTCACACTCGTGGTGCGTATCGCGCCCGCCAGTTTCCTTTTTTCCCACTATTTTTTCTCCATGGCCCCATGGCCCATTCCGTCTCTCGTCACGCCCCTTCCCTGCCGGCGGGGGCGCGGTCCCGCATCCCCTTATTTAGTAGTCCTACATTGACGCCTTTCTTTTTTGATGCACAAGAAACATGTCTCGGCTAGCTGACTGATGATGCGCGCCTCTGATTTGGGCGGTTCGCGCGCTACACAGACACGCCACTAACAGAGAAACTGGACTACTTTTCGGCCGCGCTTGCCATCCTGTACGCCCTATACATGACGGTCGTGCGACTCTTCCATCTGTACCCAGGGACGCCTGCGTTCCCAGAACGTCCAGGCAGACGCGCGCTTTTCCGTGGGTGGCGCGCCCTGGGTGCGATTACGTATGCCGGGCACGTCGCCTATCTCGGTTTGGCCCCTCGCTTCGACTACTCGTACAACATCATCTTCAACACGGCGGTCGGGCTCACACACAACGTCCTGTGGCTCCTCTTCGCCGTACCCGGTCGGTCCCTGTTCACCCGCTATGCGGGGATGCCGGCGAGCTATCGTCCCGCGCACGCGAGCACAGCCGCGCTGACCGTTGCATTGACGACCGCGGCTACGGCACTCGAGTTGTTCGATTTTCCACCATGGGGCCGTGTGCTCGATGCCCATGCGCTGTGGCACCTCGCAACGGCGCCGTTAGCTGTGCAATGGTATGATTTCCTCCTTACGGATGCTCAAGATGCCGGATGGAGGGGACAGAGGCTGTGAAAAAGGCGATCCCAACTGCTCGAGTCAGATAATCATTGTTGTAGAATGAATGGAAGAGATTTTCGCCATCATTATTGTGACGATCTGCCACGAAAGCAATAAAAATGTCGGTTCGGCACAAAGTCAGATAGTGTTGCCGACCGACTCGCTACTCGTAGGTCCCAATAGGTAGTTCCATGGGAGTTAATTGTCCCTGGAGGGCAGAACGTCGGGTTTCAAAGCACTTTGAAAGCTACGTATGATATACGATCATGATGTGGTATTCGCTCAATCACATTTGGGTATTTGGCCGGTGTCGCTCAGGTGATGGGTTTGATACAACCCTATTATAGACCCAGCACAGCATTGGTGGCTTGGCACTCAGGGAAAGGCGGCCGACAATGGACAGGTCAAAAGAGGAGGTGGTCCATGTCTTTAGAAGAAGTCAAGGCTCGTTCGATTCAAGATCCAATCGCCAACACGAGACAAACGTCAGCGCGGGGAAGGAAGGTCCTTTGTGCGAAGGACATTGCGCGATGCACGATGTGGGCTGTCAGTTTCCGGGTGAGGCGGAGGTGGCGCCATCATTCCCTGATTCGGTTACGGAAAGTGGCGCTGAAGCAAAACAGGAGGAAGGGTCATCCCTAATCCCCAGCCAACAGCCACAACAGGGTTACATTTGATAAAATTTGATGATGGCGCACAGATGCCAGTATATTATTATGTATTTACAGTAGCTGTAATGCGACATACGTATGTAAGGTGACGACTAGAGTCGGGATACACGGTGTATGTGTAAGTGCGCCCGCTGTACCCGCTCATTTGATCTAGAAGTGAGGTTGCAGATGGATGGGCGGGAGCAATGGATGCCTGTGAAGGAGTGAAGAGGTACGGGTTTGCGGACTGTGGCGCCAAGGGGTGAGATGTGTGTCAGCGATTATGTGGCTCATTGAGCATAAAGATGCCACTCCCACTCGGAGTGTGTGAATAGGCAGGATGACGAGGGCAGAGGTGGTCCGCGCCTGGCCAAGGTCTGTTGCGGTCAGCGGGCGGTACAGTACGGTGGTCAGAGGGGATGTGTTGTGTCCGGGCCGGTCTCTGCCAAAAAAAAAGCAAAAAAGGGGACGGTGGCCGAAAGGGGAAGTGAGACGATGTACAAGAGTGGCAAAGTCCGAATTGATTCTAACCGATCTCGATTGAACGATCTGGGATGAGAGTGGATCCGAGGTAACGGGACTGGAACTGGAAACGGGCTGGACAGGTCCCGCGCATTAAAAATTTTCATTGGCACTGGCTCAATGATGACTGTGGCAGCGGTGATATATAACCCGTCCTCTGACCCTGATCCCTGTCTCATCCATATACATTCTCCCCTCTCCCCTCTCTGCTATCCTCATTCACCGGAACGTTCCCCGCCTTACGTTGTACTTGCCTGGTGTTGTAGACGTTACGAGAGGGTGAGTGATCGATCCATCATTCCTTTTATGAGCCACCTGGCAGCGGGTAGCGCTCGGCGATTGCGGCCCGATTTGTCTATTTTTTTTTTCTGATGAGGGGAGCAAGGACAAAGTGCGTGGGCCTGTGAGGTGTCATGGCATGGCGTGGCACGACAGGTGGGCTGATGGCCTCTGATGTGGGGACCGGAGCGGCTGGCAGCCTCGAGGCGAGGGTGAATGGGTAACATGAGGCCCATCGAGACGGATTTGACCGCCTGCCTGCCGCCTGCCTGTCATGTCAGGGAAACAAAAATTACTTCCCCGTGAGAGTGCCTCGTGCCCTTTACAACAAGCTTCCTTCGCTCCCCTCACCTTCTTCCCTATAAGTAACCCACCCCCACCCCTTTGACCACCCGTCCACTTACGCTCTCTCCCCCGGCATAGCTCCGTCCCCCTTTTCTCATCCATCGATATCGGTCTCCTTCCCCTTCCAATGGCTGCTGCATCTGGTCCCGTCCCCCCAAGACATCCTTCTCCCTTCCGCAAGGCCCAGAAAATTTCCAGGCCATCCGCCACCACCACGGGTCACGGTCCTTCATCGGTTAGCGCTCACCCCCGAACCTTATCCCTGACACTTTCTCACGCCCGTCTCCATAGGGTGCAAGTGGGAGCGACCCGTATCATGGACACGAGGTCACAGCGAAGCTGTGTGCTCGTTTTGTCTCGCACCTTTTTGCTTGTCCCGATGTCCCCCCTCCCCCTGCGCCGCCTTCGACCACGCCGACGCCGCGTCTGGACTACTTTATCGCATATGCCCTTCACCGGACGCGACTTCACTCATCGGTGACGTTCGCTGCCCTCCACCTCCTTCAACGGTTGAAGGCTCGCTTCCCCGCGGCCAAGGGGTCCTCGGGACATCGGCTATTTATTTCGGCATTCATGCTCGCCTCGAAAATCATCTGTGACGATACGTACTCCAACAAGTCGTGGTGCATAGTTGGTCAGGGCATGTTTGCCTTACGGGAGATTAACCAAATGGAGCGCGAGATGTGCTCCTACTTAGAATGGCAACTCAATGTCGAACCTTCGACGTTGCGCGACTTTCAATCTCGCGTTCAACACGATTTCGCGGGGCCAGGACCTTATCCGGCCGTGGTGCTCCCTCAGCCGGCGCCGGCGCCGTTCACGCACCAGAGTTCCAGCGTCAACTCGAGTACGGGTTCATTAATTCCCTCCTTCGCTCCCCGGGCACCGTTGCCCAAAGATGTGCCAGTTATCCCGAGCCCGTCGATCCCCACATACCCGTCCTCGCCCCCAGATACCCCCGAGGCGTCTCACTCTGTGTCAACGTCTCCCGCGTCGTCGGTATCGCCGCAGACGCCTCTCGACGTGCATGGACAGGGATTCGTGAAGGTTGTGTCGGCAGACTCGAGCCCGGTCGAGGCTCCGGTCATCCCTCATGGCCACGGAACAGTTATCAAGCCTGGGAAGGCAACTATGGCAGCTCCCCTTGCTTCGTCGGCTGTACCCTCTCAAAAATCAAAGACCACGCACGGCCAGTTTGCATACGCGACGCGGGCTGTCTGGTAATCGCCTCAAGTTGTCTTGACGTGCTCTCTCCACCTTCAAGTTTCATCGTCTTTCTTTCTCACGTTTTAAATGGATATCTTTGCGGTGCTTTTATCTTCTTTCTCTGCTTATTGCCGTCTCGCAGCCTCACCCCACTTGGCCCCCTATGTATTGTATGTAATAATTTCTGACGCTCGCTTCCGACGCATCAAGGGCTCGCTGCATCCAACATCCAACCCCCCCCCCTGCATGCTTTGGCACCACACAATGAACCGTTAACCTTCTTTTTTGAGCTCGTGGGACTCGACCAGCTTATTGTTTATTCACGGGGCGCGAGGTTTTTGTTGCATCGTCATCACATACCAATGTAATCCATACACAGCTAGCATAGGTAGAAATATGTCCATCAAGTTTCGTCCAATTGACATTTTTCACCCTCTAAAAGAGTGTTGTGACCGATTATCGCTGTCGGGGGGGCAGGGGAGAGGCGAAGGGTTGGGGGAAAATTGATTGAATTGACGGGTGTTTGATTTGCCCATGCGTTGCCAACGTGGTTATGGCATGCCGTGCTATCACATAATACACCTGTGCGTGCGCCATCCAGAAGGGTCTACCAAGAAAGTGAGTGAGATTGCGCCGGACCATCCAATTCACCCCGCGAAAGGCATCTCCTTCCCTTTTCTTTTCTCTGTGCCAAGGTGCATCGGGAAATGTGCCGACCCTGAGTTGATTCAGACCACGGGGCCAACTTGAAAGGGGGGACCATGAGGTGACCTTGCCGCGTGCTGATCCGAAATAAGCGCAGAGATTCGTAAAAACGAGGACGGCAGATCTCATACCCCTCACGTCTGCCAAATTCTTTTTTTTTTTTTCTTTTTTTTTTCTTCTAGAACGCACGTGTACGTCTTATTAACCGTGTGACGGCCCGTGAGAGCGTAGCTTAGCGTGTATCGCCGACCGATGAGCGTCCGACCCTTATCGCCGCGTCTTCCCCTAATCCCCGTATCTGTCATTAACACCGTCTGTTAGGGTACTCCATCCATCACACCCTACTATACACATTTGCGCACTGCGCAACTGGAACTGGCACGGGTACTACTCCACCTACGCCAACAGTTAAAGGGTCGAGGGCGAAGCGCAAGGATGGTTCTATCAGTCTAGGTCTGCGCCGTGCACCACTATTCATACCCCTAACCGTAAAAGCTCACACACAGACGCCCCCAATCGAATCGAACGTTCTGCCGATTCACATCTCAAAGGTGCCATGTCGTCCGCCCTCGAAGTCCCACAGTCACAGCCACAGGCCTACCCAGGCTCTGTACTCCATGCGCCCACAGCCGCAGACGACCATGTCCACGGCCACGGCGACCTACTCCACGGCCACGCACAGCAGCACATCGATGTTGCCGCACCACTTGCAACAAACAAGGACGTGCAGGGGCAGCAGCAGCAGCTCGAAGCGGCAAACATAGCCTTCTTCGACGCGCTCGGCCACGACTTTGACAAGCGCAACCCAGACGCAGCTGACTTTGCAGACCGCCTCGCCCGCGCGCTCGATCGCGTTCTCGTCCTCGACGAAGACGCCACCGCCGTGCTCGACTACGCCTGCGGCTCAGGTAAGCAAGCGTGGATGCGTGCGATAATAATCACGCAACCGCAGCACAATGCCCGCATAAAAACGCGTCACATTAACAATTTACCTTAACCAAATAGGCCAGGTTTCCCGCGCGCTCGCACCGCACGTTGCCCAGCTCGTAGGCGTCGATATCAGCCCGCGCATGGTCCAAGTGTACAACGCGCGCGCGAACGCGCAGGGCCTCGAGCCGCACGAGATGCGCGCCGTAGGTTCGCTCGCCGAGCTGCAGCAAGACCACTTTGACATCGTCGTCGTACGCGATCCTCTCCCCCTCTCTCCTTCCACCTCTCTCTGAAACTTCAATTCCTTTCCTGTTTTGTTTTTTTTGAGTGTTCGATGGCGTATCATCATTTCCCCTCGGTCAAAGACGTCACGCACGAGCTGACCAAGTACCTAAAGCCGCGCGGCACGCTCGCCGTCGCTGATATTGCGCGCGTGGAGGCGGACGAGAACGAGTCGCCCATCATGGCCAAGTACGAGCACATCGTCGCGCACACGCGCGGATTCGCGGAGGGGGAGATACGCGCGCTGTTCGAGGGTGCTGGGCTCGAGAACGTCGCTTTTGACCGCTTCACGACCGCTAAGAAGGAAGGACGGGACGTCCAGTTCTTCCTTGCCACGGGCACCAAGCCCGCCTCCGCCTTGTGAATCATCGTCGTTGTTATGCTTGTTACAATTACGACACCCCTGCTACCGCTGTCTCGTGTATAGATGTAGAAATAAATAGTTGGTGCGTCAGAACTATCTGAACTTGAGCGATCCTCCAAACCGCTTGCATATGACCTCGTTCATGCGCTTCCCGACCTCGCGATACGCCCGCCACCACGCCATGCCGACCATCTCAGCCCGGACGTCCTCCCCAGGCTCGGGCTCCTCCTCCCTCTCGTCCGCATGTTCCCACACCGCCCACCGCCGCCGCAAGAGCGCGCCCCACCACCGCATGACACCCACCGCGCGCTCAGCACCAACGTCCGTCTCGACGCACCGCACCAGGTAACCCCCCACGAGCGCGACATCCCCCGCATGCGGCGCATGCTCCACGAACCGCTCCACCCACGCGCGCACCACCTCCCGCACGTCCTTCCCATCCACCACCACTACCACCACCACCGCAGGCACAGGCGGCGCAACGGCACCCCCAGCGCGCAGCGCGGGCTTCTCCGCCTCCGCAAAGCGGGCGCGCGGCGGCGGAGGCGGAGGTATGTACTCGTGGGGGCCCCGCGGCGGCGCCCAGCGCCCGGCGAGGCGATGTAGCGGTTTGAGTGGGCTTGTGGGTCGCACGGGTTGCTGTGAGGGCCGTATGCGCGCGCCGCGCGCTGCGGCTAGCTGTTCGCGTTGTATGTCCAGGGGCAGCGCCGCGAAGACGTCCGAGTCTAGGCCGAGCTCTTCGAGCTCGCTTGGATTGACGCGTACGCCCGTTGCTGCTGCTGCTGCTGCGGGTGCAGGTAGGGCTGGCTGCGCGAGGGGGAGGGCGGGGGAGGATAGGGACCGGCGATTGACTCGGGAGGGCGGTGCGCTGCTCTTCCTACCGCGCTGTGGGCGTCCTGGCCTGCCCCCCCACCTGCCCCTGCTTGCGCCTGTGCCCCGGGCTCGGAGCGGGACGACAGAAGCAGAACGGCGAGGAGGCTCGGTTACAGGCTCTAGTTTAGGGGGAGGTACAGAACGCCGTCGCTGGTACTCTGCCTCGAGTTCTTGGCGGATGTCCTCCGGCAGTGCTTCGAAAACGGACATGTCGACCTGTGAGAGCGATGGCAAATCTGCTCTCGTCGTCGCTGGCGCCTCCGGCTCCGGCTGTATGGTCACAGGTTCACTCGAAGACGCTCGGGCTTTTGGTACGTGTTCCATGCTGGTATTCCCTGCTGTGGAGTTCGGCTCACGTCGGAACGGTAGACGCGCCTGACCAGGCGTAGGCACACACCCCGTACATGCGTCGAGCTTCTGGATCTGGATCGAGATTCCCCTGAGTTCATCTGGGCCAATCTTGAGCGCACGCAGTAAATGCCAGCTGACTTTCCCGATCACGCGTGCATCGTTTGTAGCGTGTCCGTCGGAGTCAGCGAGGGCTGACTGTTTGTTGTACGTGATGCACCGTCCATGTCCCATAAACTATGCCCAATACAGAAATACGTGAACAAGGTGGGCGGACAGTGTGCGCAGCTAACACACCTTTGGGGCCTCAACTGGTGCCGAAGGATCTCGCTTCATGATCTTGAGAGTAAGAGACCGGCCCTTCATGCCAATGGCATCCAGGCGGCGTGAAACTTCCTCTGACATCTGATGGACGAATGTCTCCACCTGGTCGTCGTTCTCGAATCGTATGCCGTACTTTTTATGGATTAGTTCCTGTCGATCAAGGTGACTCGGGTGGATCCTTACGTTGATATCGCAAGAAATCGACTTGCGTGGTTTGTCACTTTCCAATTTACGTTCATCCACGCCGCGAATGGCATTGTACAGTGTTTCACCTGTCGACTTTCCCAGGGCATCACACAGCGCCGCTTTACTGCGTCCGGCAAGTTCTGCGAGGTTACTCGTTCCGAACTTTTCACGGGCCTTTTCGCGCGCGGCCCTACCGAAGCCGTGCAGGTCCTGAAGGTCCAGGGTTGGGAGTAGATCTGGCAACATGGCTGGGAGCAGGTGAAATGAGCCATTCGGCTTTGCGCGCCGGGTTGCAAGGCGTGCAAGCATGATATTCGGCGCGATTCCAATGCTCGCTGGACATGATGTCAGAGTTGGCGATCGGAAACGACGCCCACCAGTCGCCCACCGTACCTTCGCACCCCGTGGCAGCCTTGATCTGTGCACGCATGGACTCGGCAAGTTCCTTCGCGATGTCCACTGAGGTACCATCATTATCATCGTCGCCACCTGTGGGTACCACCCTCATCTGCGCTACCATGAACGTGACGTCGATGAGCGCTTCATCGACGGATACAGCTTGCAGATCAGAGGCGTAGGACATGAGGATGGTGTAAAACTCCAAGGATAGCTCCCTGTATCTGATGTACTATCCTCGAATGAGTAGCTAGCACTATATTGGGTGAAAACATACTTTTCAAACTCGTATGGTATCGTCGCCACATCCGGGCAGAGCTTTCGTGCTTGCTGTAGACTCATTCCATTCTTGATCCCAAATCTGCGGGCTTCATAGCTAGCGCTGGCTATTTCACTTGTGCTCGACGCACCACCCTGCGCGTGTTGCGAGTGACACACGATCACAGGTTTCCCGCGCAGATGTGGGCGGCTGACCAGCCCTGCACTGACGAAGAAGGCGTCAAAGTCCACATGCATGATCACCTGCTCCATCGTGTTGCCCGCTTTTTCCTTTCCCTTTAACGGGTTTTTCATGACAAGTTCCGCATTGCGCATGCTCACCCCACTTGACTCCGAAGATTTGAACGTGGTTTGGACATCCCCCCTCTCAGCACGCTCTTGCGCTTCCACGACAAGAGTACGCAGCTCCGTCTTCCATGTCGAAAGGTGGTGCAAACGCGAGTTGGCATAATACCCGGCAATAAATCCGGGAGCCATGGAGGTATGCGCTGCACGCCAAGCAGGGTCTGCCATCGCGCGTTGTGCGGCTGGATTAGATTCGTGTTCTGCATATTTAGGGACTAGCGGTACAGATACTGGCGAACGAGGGGATGATATCTCAGGTGACCACGGAAGGTGTGGTGTGGATGGGATTTTGTCTGGGGATTCGGGGTTCAGCTTGACATTCCCAGTTCCGAGTCTATGTGTTGGGCTAGTGCTTTGCTTGCCGGTTGAGAACTCCTTCAAAGACATTTGTGCCGGACGTCCATGCGCTCTCTCTGCCCGACCACCAGCGACGAATATGAAATCCTGCCAAGGCAGGAGGACACCAGCTTCGACGCTCTGAACGAGCCACGGCGGTCTGACAACCTTCATGTGCTTGAATTCGCGGACCTTCGCCGGGGTGAGGGAACAAGTAATAATGTGCGTGCTATATGCGGTGGTCATTCTAGGTACGTGCACATGAGATGAAGTTGCACTACGCACACGAGCGTCTTCTTATCGATATAGGCATGATAGACCCCACCATGCTCGACGATCATCTTACGCAATTCTTGAACAGAGGGCTCTGTCCATCCATTAATCTAACGCACTTGAGCAATTCAACTATTAAGCCAGGTGAAGGTTGGCCTACATGAATAGAAAGCCCGTTGAACAACCTGCTTTTCGAGGCGACCACTTCAGGGGTGCCTCCCATCTCCGCGTTTTGTATCTGCAATTTCGCGCGCTTTCGACGCATGTATTCGCCGAACTCACCGAATCGAGACGCTCCATAAGTGTCGGGATCGAGGTACGAGTTAGTGATTTGGATTGGGGAGTTGGCTGGTGAGTGGGCTTGTGCTTGATTCTCGTCATCACTAGATACAGAGTATGCGCGCTTCTTATATCTTGACTGGGCTGGAATGGGAGACTCGAGTTGTAGCAGAGTTGGCTCGTCATCTTCGCTAAGCACAATTGGAGAATGCCTTGAACGGAGTTGTGCGTTCGACGGAGTTCTGGTGTCAGGCGTATCCTGTTCATCCCCACTGCTGACATCAGAGTAAGCGTCAGACCTAGGTTGGGCACAAGGGGGCGGTTCTAGGCTACTATTCGAGGGTCCGGTTGATGGATTCTGAACAGCTTCTTCCGGGTTGGTAGCGTTTGGGACGAGGTCGCCTGGAAGGACAGAACACACAATGGCTTCGAGAAAAGAGGCGTCATCCGATCCAAAAAGTGCCGACGAGTTGCTGCTCGTCGGTGTATGGGGTGAAACCATGATCTCCACGTCAAGGACTTGAAACGGCTAGTAAGGGTACACTGCGACCACTAGAGGAGACAAAGGCCCATTCTGATGGCAGTATTTCGCAAAAGATTGGTCAATATTAATGTAGCATCATGGGCAGTCATAGTCACCGGTCCGGGTGGCCCGGACAAGGGCACGGGCTGCGCGCCTTGAACTGGCAGGTCAACGTCGACCCTCACTGCGCGACTTGGTCGCAACCCTCTTGGGATAATTTCTCAAGTCGCAAGCTTGTGCGTGGGTCAAAATGTCCACTGAATCACTGCCATTCTATGAGCCGCCTGTGAGCATTCCCAGTCACGGTGACTTCGTCGATGTCATGGATATCTTTCTGGATGCGGCACAAGGTACGTTAATGGCTTTGTTCGAGCCAAACTTACCGAGATAGTGACGATATATACATAGACATGGAACCAGGAGATGTGATTCTTACTGAAGATTTTACGCTCTACGATGCTATGAGCGCTCTCGAGGCAATTGAGGACGCGTTCTGACCCTCGTCTCTTGTTAATACTGGTACTGTCCAGATCGGTGATCCTCGCATGGATAGCGGTCTCGTTCTCGAGGACGAGGCGAGGAGACCTCAATTCAATCCGCTTACTCCTCTGCTCCCTGAAGAGGTTTGTTACATTCTAGACAGGGTGATTGCTTGCGAGGTGCGCACTTACCAGTGGCTCTCTCCCGCTTTTGTCTGATGACCTACAAGATGGAGTGGCATGCTGGATATACCCTCCCACAAACTATATATTCCTGTCTTTATGTGCACCACCTAGCAGATATTAACCCCGAAGTTGTGCCCTTCCAAGAGCCTCGGCATCGAGAATCTGCTCGACCTCTGGAACTCGTCACTGTGGTTCTGAACGCAGGAATCGCAGGGTTGTTAAAAAGCTGTGATTTTGCTTGGAGAGAACTCAACAGGGGGACGCTACATGATGTCTGTACGGCCTCGCCTGCATGTATCCGCTCATTATTGACATCTCATAGACTGAAGACTGGCACCCTGAAAAGTTCGAAGTGTCCCTCTTGGAACATCTGTCCGTTGCGTCTATTCTTTCACGTCTAGATGACGCGAAGACTTGCATCCGGGAAATACTTCCTGGTGCGCCAGACGAACCTTTCTACTCTTGGAAGTATCTTATTATTTCTAGAGTCGTCGCCCTGGCGTAGTGCACTACTAGATAGGTTATCACTCCGGGCTGTACGCACGTAGAGTGAAATTTCATCACGGTGCTAAGTGGCATTCCTAGGTCATGATAAACCTCTTTTGCCATCATCCATCCAAAGATCGTGAATACCTTTTGGTCCTGCTCAGCTTGGCGCGCGACTACCTTCAAAATATCCGTTCAAGCCCACCACCAGAGCCCCCTCCAGATTCTCCTGTTGCTCTCGCTTTCGACCTTCATATAACGCGCAAGCTTAACACCTTCATGCCCTTGAGAGCTCACCACCTCCCACCCCAAGATTTTGCGTGGAACGCCCTCGCGGACCTCTTCGATGGGTGGGCTGACATATGCAAGATCTCAGCTGTCGCAAGTCTGACAACATGGAAGGTCAGATTAAATACTTTCTCCAGCGCTCCTTGTTTATCTATTCTCGCAGATTGCAGGAGAGCTTCGCGCGAATCACGCACGTCCTTCTCAGAGACCACCTTTTCTCCGTGCTCTTGCACAGGTCAGGTTGAGCGTTAGTATTACCCGTAGCGATTTACTGACAGTGACAAAGACTACATTCCTTTCCAACAAACGCGTTCTTGATGTCTACCCACTCGGTTGGCTTGTCAATCGTTTCTTCCTCGAAACAATCGGCATAGAGTACAATGTTCTCTCAGCTGCAGTAGAGCGAGCCTCAGCCGTTCCCCTCTTCAGCATCGAGCGAAAACTTTCAAGGGTGAGCAACATCGTGTACTCCACTTACCTCACTAAACGTTACTTCCAGATGTTGCTCAGTCATATTCAATCTGCGCGGCATAATCCTCCTCGTCGCCGCAGGTTTCTCGCACGGTCTTTGTTGGAGTGGCAGGAATTGTACGATGCGACCTCTGCGGTGACTGAAAAGGCAAACCCTAGTATGGTCAGTGGATTCCGTCTATGAAGGCCCCATCTTTTGAGACACGGAGTTATAGGATGAGAAAGATCGCAAGCTCGTAGATGCGTTAAAGGGCGTTGTCCTCTTGTGGAGACTGTCTATTATCCGAGCAGTGCTTCTTTCGGGTTTTCAACTAGAATTATATGTCGAGGACGAGAAGTCATTCGTGTACTGGCAGCTGGGTCAGGTAGTTCACGAACATACCTCTATTCTCAATGGGCTGGAACCGGTCATACCCAAAGGCGAGCTCAATCCCAAGCATGCAGTTCCAATCTGAGCCTCAAATCGATTTGTAGATACTGGGGCATATGAAGAGCTAATATTCGTACGCTCATTTCTTAACGGCTTCCAGTCACTTTGCACGGGAATGTTCATTGTAAGGTCTTTGGTCATATTCACTGTACCTTTTTAACGACACAAACGACGCAGCTTACGCTACCAGCATTGCGACAAGAAGCACCGCGCATCGCACTCAACTTCGTCCGGCGGTACAAATGGGCGTTCCGCCCCGAATATGCCAGACTACGCCCTCAGGTAGCCGCTCCCGATCTCTCAGCATTTGCAAGTGCGTCGGTGGACGTCCTGAAGGACGAGCGGGAGCCGCTCCGGCTTCACTTTGAGCGAGCACGTGATGGGCTGGCAGCGCCGGATGACCTGCCTATTGGCGCCGGGGGCCTTTGGCATGAAGACCGCTTAGGGGTATGCGTCGCGTAGTCGGTTATTTTCGTGTGCTGATATTCCCTACAAGGTTACTCGATCTATCTCCGCCGTTGCTGGGGAGCTTGCGCTCGCAGCGCCAGCTACGATCGCGGGGTTGACTGACTTTGACTCTGCAAGGCTCGACTGGGCACGGTTATCCTGTCGTTGGTTTCCTGGCATTTCAGATATTCAGAGGGGGGGGTATATCTAGGTGAACGTCTGTAGACTATTAGGGGGCGTGTTGCTTTGGGCTTTCTGATTCTGCATGTCATGAAGATGACTAAAAGGGATGGTTTTGCATAATTTTGCTTATTCTGGAAAACCGGATTGGGCAGCATCCAGAGTCACCTTAGCTCGTACAACCTGAAGATAAACGCCATCTCGGCTGAGATCTACCGGAGCAAACCGTAAGGCTTTCCCATATGATAAATAATAAGTCCATGTTCTATAGATGTAAAACACAGTATGTACGAATCCATTATACCTTAATAGAGGGGCTGCTCGTCTTCCGTTCTTCTACAACAATGCCCTCAGAACTTGTTAGGGAGAGGACATCTGATCCTCGTAAGTAAATGCCCGGGTGGAAGAGATTTAAGGTCAATATCGCAAGAGCGATCATTGTACCGTCGAACACGTCTGCACAGTAGCCATTAGGACTCTAAACGATTCAGGGCAAGGAAGTCGTCGATTGATCACGTACCGAAGAGCCACTGCGTTGAGATAACCTTGCCATTCCACCCACTGACGAATTCGACTACCCGGTATATCGTCCTGCAGACAAATCAGGAAGAGTCACGCCCGAGAACGATTGAAAACATACCGTATAACGATTAATACCGTCATGACGAACATAGCGTATACCATGCGGCTCAGACGCCTGTCCGTCGTGCCGCGGGAAACTTCGCCTGGCACAGGCGTTGATCGTCGCATTGGCCAATCCTTCTCGAACCGAACGAGAAATTCAGCCGCCAAGGTGCAATACGCGGCGATGGCGACTGTTGTATATAAGTTACCAACTCTGTAACAACGCAGGGCATATCGCTCACTTAGTTGGAAGATGGTACCCCCGAGGGCGATGTGAGCACCCTAGCGTCATGCTGTACGTTAAGACAATTGAAGGAGTTGTAGAACGGTGCATACGAACTAGGTTGGCTTGTGATTGGGAAGTCTGGGACCCTGACGCTATACCGCCGCCCAAGCCTTGGACGAGGAGAGCAATGATGTCCTAGAGCAACGGTGAAAACCTTCACCAACCTCGCAAACTTGAAGATAAGGTGTACTTACGCAAGATACGAAGATAATGGAGTCTGCGTTGGCGTTAATTACAATTCTCAGCAAGCAGATCTATTTGGACGACTTACATCGCCTAGGAGACAGACGGCTGTATTGTGGGCCGAGTCGACGGATGATGCGTCCCAGGATGATAAAATTGGCAGCAACCAGCGGGGTCGGGGCAATGACGAGGGTCACGGCCCTAAAGACGGGCCCCTTAGCAAGGAATAAGAGAAGACTAGACTATCGCAATTTACTCACTGTATGATAAACGGCTTCTCTAAGTATGGGTTTTGACTCGACCACAATCGACAGCTCCATCCAGCAACCTCAAGAAAGCCAGATAGAACTGCAGTAGGGAATAACCACCAAAGACGGAAATAGAATGCTTGTACAGTATGAACGACTGTCCGAATTATCCTATCAGCAACAACTTGTGGGTCGAGTGGATAGGCTTACATGTAGAGAAACCGAAAAGCGAAAGCAACGTGATGCAAATCCATTCTGTGGGAATATAATTATATTGGAGCTGCGGTTGGTTGCTATCTGTGCTGTTGGAAGAGCCTTGCGGTTGTTCAAGATAATGTTGAGAAAGAGATGAAGGTCAGAGAGAGAGAGGAACACCCACTCATACTCGGGACGTCGTTTGCGACCACTGCCCTCTGGACGAGACACGCTTTTATGTCATGTCACCAGAAGCGCAGTCGTGGTCTCACGATTTAATCTACGTACAGTTAGACACTTCAAGTTTGCCAGGAGTTACGAGAAAGCGTGAATAACGCGCGATCGAATAACTGCGGTCAATGGGACGGTTGATACTGTGTCGCAGTAAACGACAGGCGGTACAGCGCCGAAAAAACTGCAGTATCAGGAAAGCATTGACAATGAGGTACAGCATGCATTGAAAACCCCGGTGTCCTACTACCGAACCTCGTAATGCATGTGGAATAAGTACAGCAGTACGATGATTGCCGCCGGCATAAATCGAACCACCGCATTAGAAAGCACCCGGTCATGGTGCGTCGCGGCGGCCAGACAACCTTGATGTTCAGTGAGTCAGAAAGTTGGCATGCTTCCAGCTACAGTACAGCAGATGAACAGGGCGTGGCTGATGCAAGTTCAGTTGGTGACAACTGTCCGCACTTGGCCCTGGGTAGTTTTGCGATGAATTCGGACTTCGGATTTGCGGCCCCAAGCGGCAAAAAGCGGCGCGGTCCCGAAGGGCTTGCTTGCTCGGCCCGGCGGGTGTCTATTCTGTTAACTCATCCAGATCGATCGCTTGAAGAACGCCAATTTCGAGAAGCAATTCGGCGCCGCTTCCCTACGTTCTTCTCTGTGAGTTTGTGTTTGACGGGCATCGTTTTTTTTTACATTCAGGCTCCCGGGAAGCGCATCGCACACTACGAGTCCTCGGGCGGAAAGTGCCCCGCTCAGCCTTTACAGTAAGTTGACCGGCGTCCACTCTGGTACCTTGCTAGGTTGATTCGGATCCCGACTATTTCCACCTGGTTGACGTACAAGATAATTGTTGCAATGCACAGCGCCCCGATCATAGCTCAGTTATAACGCACGGACCCAGCGCGTCTCGCTGGCCCGGAAATCTTTCCATCATCAACATTCTTTTCGCACATGCTGTACTATTAGGCTTCCGCAGCAGCATTTCCACTACCTGACGGTGCGAGGCAGTGTGCCTTATACCGCTGCCTCCCCGGATGGGGGTTTGGTAAAGGTCTCGGGGCCCGGTTATATAATGACAGTGTGTTATTACCTTGGCCTCCATCTTGCCCACGAGTCCCGGCGCTAAACGAGGCGCCTATAACTGGAGTCGCACCGGCCCTAATGCTATTCCAAGTCTATCCGTCCACGAGGGAGCCCAGTTCTTGATTATTCCCAAACTCATGCATGGAAAACCGCTTGACGTACATTTTAGACGGATTTTTTTTTTAAATAAACCTCCTCGCCTTCTGAGCATCCGCTTCAAGCCTCACAAATATGCTTCTGGTACTGTGCTCGTGCCTCATTTAAGACGCCTGCATGGAAATTACTGTAAATGCTGACAGCGTCTAGACAGAACAATAATAGTGGAATCTGCATCCGGATGCCCAACGACCCATTTATCGCCCTGCAGAAACAAAGCTTATTCGGAGTGAGCTTTGTCGCTGCAGGGAGTTCCTCCGATCCTTAATGCTCCCCTCACTTCCACTATCCTCACTACTTGACCCCAGTCATTCATCTTCGCGCCGCCTAAAGCCTCAAAATGTCACTCTCGACTCCACCAGCCGGTTCTCAAGCGGGTCGAGGGTGTTACTCCTCTCAAAGCAGATTAATGTCGACAAACTACGTAATCCATGGTGTATTGTACAATGCATGTCGAGGTGTAAGTGAGACCCACTGCGCTCCAGACTCTAATACGTGCTTTGTGGCCGGCGTTGATGCGAGTTATGGCCACCGTTTTATTAATCTACGGCTGAAATACGCCCTATTCTAGCGCGTGAATCGCGCCGAGGAGTTGTACAACAATGGGCTTGACATATCTCAGCGGAAGAGCGCGCGGCGGGCAGTGCGACCGCAGTCAACCCCGCAGTGAATTAAGGAGCGGCGAGGATTATGGTTGTGTGGCACCTGTCGAGAGCTTGTGTTCACTTCTTGGCTTTATACCCAGCATGAAGTGGGCCAAATAGAGGCCGAGACCGTAACAAACACTCACCCTACGCCGTTGCAGGGTTCACAGCCAGTTAACTTCAGCGCTAAACCTTGGCCGTCGAGCTTTGCACAGATTTTCGCAATGCCCGCGGCCTAATCGTAGGCTGCAGATGTGTCAGTTCCTGGTTGCGCAAACAAGATTTGTACTTACCTTGCCGTGATAAACCTCCCAAAGGCTCCAACTACTGCCGTGGTTCTCCTTATGCAACGCGGCTCATTTATTCCACATGTGACCCTGCATCCCGAGTAGCAACCTAGCCCTAACTAAGCCTCTATCTTTTCGAAACTATTACCTGACTCGGAGCTCCGGGACATCTGAACAGGCTTGGTCACTGGCATGTCCGGGTCTAGAAAGAAAACCAGGAGACGTCGCTGTCTGAGGCGTCTCAAATTTCGAAATGCAATGTTTGAGGATGGTAAAAAGAAAGATTACGTAGGATACACCAAATAATTCAGGGAATCGCGACAGCACCTCTACTCAATCAAAAGCAAAGCAAAGAGGCCGAGATCATTACGCCATATTGCGTTGAGCAGTGAGACAAACAAGGTTCATACAGACTCGGAGACAGCCCGGGCCAATCATCGGAATCCGAGTGGAACAACTAACGGACCCAATCAAGATATCCAGTAGTTCTCTGCTCCAATAAAGAACACCATACACACTTCCATTGTATGAAATGACCGTGTGTTTTACATTGGTTTGGGTCAATCAAAGTGAATCCGGGCACATAACTGGTTACTCCATCTAGCTGACAACTGTTATCCAGTGACGCCAATAGCTAGCGCACGGTCATCTCGGAAAGTGACTGGCTGTGTAATCAGAGCCCAAATGAGTCACCGAGTCGGGGATTCATGGATCCCACAGCAAGGCGCGTGCGGAGGTGGTTGGTATATGCAAGATAGTGTGCGGGTTGACTCTAACCCCCCTCCGAGTCAGGCCTACCAGTGGCGTGCGTGTGAGGGGACAACCTTGCGTTGAGCCGCTATGAGCCTAAGGCGCATCAGAAAAATATCCATCAGCTTTTGAGCTTTTGAACTTTTTTGGAAAAAAAGGAGGGTTTCTTTGTGCTTCATTCCTCCTGAAAGTGAATTTGCGAATGAACTTTTTTTGAGGTCTAGGTTTCTTTTCAACTTTTCAACCTTTCGACTGGTTCGAAGTAAGTGGCAGGTTTCCTGATGCGGGCACTTCCGTTGCCCTCGGAACTATTCGGCACACCGGAGCGCTTGCGATGATCTCCCCATCCCTTGTCTCTTTTCTTATTTTATTCTATCTCTGAGACACTGGCCGCCCCTTACTACCCTACCTGCTTTCGGTTTAATGCAACATTTTTCACTTATGTACTAGTAAAGCTTCAAGTTCCCGCTGTGCCTACGAGCCTGAGAAGGAAGGAAGGAGGATGCGAATATGATTGTCTTTACTTCTAATCTCCCTCTTCTCGAACTCACTTGCACGTCGACTTTCGCACACTCACCGCTGATTCTGACGGGATATTGGGACATCCCCCTGAGATCGTTGACAATTGAAGCGATGCTACTAGCGGTGCCGAGACCGTGACTGCCACTACAGTGCCCAAATGAATCTGAATCATCGATACTACCTCGTCGTCCTCGTACCCTCTTGCGGCATGCTTTCTGAGCGAGGCGTGCCACGACTAACTCAGAATGGAGCAAGCACAGTGAATGAAGCGCACAGTGGTTGTATTGTAGCATAGTCACACAAAGCCCGGTCTGAAAGAAAAAAAAACTCAAAGTATCAATCCTTTGACCCAATATGAGAATGGAACTTGAAGTGAAGGGGACACATCACATTACCTTATGGCGTTACGCACAACCTGAAAAAGCTTTATGAAGGTCCTATGTTTACTAGGGTGCAAATGAACTGCGGATGAGTCGGATATGAAATGCGAAAACGGGCGGGCTCCACTCTCACATATTCATATCACACACGGCCCCGCCGGTGTATTCAGAATGAAGGGACGTCTCTTGATAAGGTACGCTGATGGTATGACAGAATGTCAATTTCGGTATCCACCACGTTGCGTACGGTGAGCGACCATGTGGTACGAAAGCTTTGGAAAAGGCGCACGCTCCAGGCCTCCTTGTGAGAGGAGACACCTTATCATCGCGCTTCACTCTTACGTGGGGTCAAGTACCCCGAGGCGCATAGAAATGTATTCTAAAGAGAAAAGAATATCACTCACGGTGTGCGCCCGGTCACCTTAGGCTGCCAGTCCGCCGCGCTTTGCCGCGCCACAGGTTGAGGTGCGAGCTCTACTAATTTACAAAGGTGCAGTAATTCCATCATGTGGATCACGTGCAGTCACCTCTACTGATATTTGATCTCACTTCACTATCCAACTTTGAATTGACTACGAAAACAAATCACAGGATTGATCATTCAGATTCTCACCGACGGTCTCCGTGACCGTTTCCCGTTGAATTCGTTGAATCATCATGTCAATGTGCATACAAGGCATGAGAAAGCTTTATTTCTGCAAAATCTTCAAGTTGTCGACAACAAGTCTGGGTATACCCACTTCCATGAAAACCACATTTTCAATACACTGAGAACTGGGGATTCAAGTTCTTCGAATGTACGTCACTCTGCCCAATTGCGCTGGGATTAAGCTCAATCCATCAACCAGGTGCCAGTGGGCTGATCGAGTCTAACTTGTTCTATTGGCAGAGATGCATTCACGCTGACAAAAAACATAATAATGGCCTCTTGAATTCCGTCATTATAACGGCCCCTTGTTCCACGTCCCACGATGAGTTCTCTACTGACGGCATCCTCTGCTTATCTCTAACTCCAAGGGGTATATGGAACTTCTCATGTGCTTGTCTATTGTCAACAAAGTCCCTTCACTGTGTGGATCCATGCCGCTTCCCCTGAATTTTGTCAAGTGTACTCAGGATCCCCGAGAGCCTCCGATTTATAAACGGTCACTACTCGCAGCTTGAATAGACAATTCCTCAGCTGTTTCACCCATACGCACAGGTCCCCATCACCCAGCGTTCGTATTACCATTGCCTTACAGCTACCATGACCGCTGATATGACCGTCCTGTATCCTGTTGGCCCATCTTTTCTTTCCAGTCTTTGAAGTTCCTGCACATATCTGAAGCATGCGCTCCTATCCAACACTCGTTGCCATTTGCCTAGCTGCCTCTGCCATCGCAGCTCCAGTGTGGTATATAATCTACTTGCTATGCGACATGGCCGGGCTATGCTAACAAGGGCTCACTATTGTAGGGATATTTCAACCCAGGGTGTGAAGCGCGTCGGTGTCCAACCCGTGGAGGACACCTTCATTTCTCCGCCTACAAAGCGTGCTGGGGGTCTCATCGATCGCGATGCTAAGGGTCCCGTGGAGAACAGCTTAGGTTCTTCGCCTATAAAGCGTGCTGGGGATCTCATCAACCGTGATGCTAAGGGTCCCGTGGAGAACAGCTTAGGTTCTTCGCCTATAAAGCGTGCTGGGGATCTCATCAACCGTGATGCTAAGGGTCCCGTGGAGAACAGCTTAGGTTCTTCGCCTATAAAGCGTGCTGGGGATCTCATCAACCGTGATGCTAAGGGTCCCGTGGAGGACACCTTCATCTCTCCCTCTTACTAATAGCGCAGTCCCGTCAACAGGTGTGATGTCTCAGATTTCTTCTCCTCACTTCTTCATCTGACATATGTGATCATAGCTTGTCAGGGCATTTCACGCAAGAGTGTATGACTTGATGAAGTTGGGATGTGTGCAGATGAAAGAGATAAGGAATTAGGGATAGTATTTTTGGGCTCGAGTCGAGGTTTTTTTTTTAAATCTTGCTACGGTGTGTTGGAACCGCTGGTCCGGGGAGAGCGAAATACTAGGGATTTGTGAAATCGAAAATTTGACGCTGGGAGCATCTTCTTGACACAATGACTTGACATAAATTATGAAATGATCGAGCATGAAGGGCGTACTGCAGTACTGGGACTTTGGGCCTTCAAGTTATGTGTCCCTTGTCGAGCTTGGGGTTGCGGTCGCGTTGATGGTAGATGCCTCTCGCTTCCCGACTTTTACAGACCTGGTACGAACTTGATAAGAACAGTAGACTGTGGCTCGAGCCCATTAGTACATTAGTGGTCGTGTCCACCGCATGATATTGAGGTGAGCATACCCTTTTCGTCACTTTTACCTACTAGTGCCATAAAAATCCACAAACTTGCTTACTAGTCAGCCTTTTTAAGTAAAAGAGTAAAAAGTGAACAAGTTGTGGCATAAATTTGACCACTTTAGTCACTTTAGCATTTTTTTTGCCACGTTTTTGTACTTATTTGCTTTTTATAAAAAGTTGGAAAGTGGCAATTCCAGGTTCCTTGCACACTTGCTGGCTTTTGCACTTGCCAGTGTACTAGCTCGTACAAGCCCAAAAAAGTTGGTGGTATTTTTACTGATGTAATGCTAGCAGCATGTGTTACCTTGCTGATGCACTGCAACTCACTCAGAACAAGGTATGCACAAATGGAGCACCGACTACGGGGGGTACTAGTACATATTTGCCACTAACGCTCCCGCAAATGACGGCGCAGAGGACCGTCTGGGGGTGAAGACGGGAGAACTGAGCCCGTTCTGGAGCAGCACGGGATAACCGACCCAGACGATTCCTCGTGTACCAAAAGGCTTTCCTGCATGCAAAAATCTACACATTTGAAACTATCCTGGGCTACTCCATTTGGAATTCAATTTTTGGAATCTGGCAGCCAGAAGTCCTCTTCATTTGTGTAAACCCCCTCTGCTTCCCTCCTGGAACAGATAGAATATGCGACATAGTCTCATCTGGTGGTATAGAGGTGTGAGGTGTGCTTGTAAACCTTACTCCCCGTTGGCGTTGGGTTGGATGACCCTGTGCTGTTCGAAAGTCACATGGATTATACCTCTACTCTGCGACGCCTACAACACGCGGTAATCAAAAAATCCATTGAGCGTGCCCAGGTCATCTTTTCATGTTTGATTCACTGCAGAAACAAGAAAGGGGGTGACGAGATCATGAGGTCCACTGGCAGCTCCAGATGAGAGTGGGTAGTACCAGGTGGCTGGCTGGGATGGCACATCCTCAACAAGATAACATGTGACTAGAGCATCTGGGGTCGGGTTGGGCTTGAGCAGCTCGACCAAGAAGTGCTGCAGGGGGAGGGGAACACGCTGACGCCCTCCCTGCGATGATGTCGAGCGGACTCGTGAGGGTGGGGAAAGCGCAAAGCCATCGTATGGAGGTATGCCGTGCGTCATGCCATCGCCCGAGTCGACCACACTCCCCCGTGGGCGTGTGATATGTTAAAATCAGAGGATGAGCACCGACCGACGCGCTTGCGCCTTGTGTTATGCGACGCGTCCATCTCCCGCCCAGGTTTCCAATCCCAACTTCCCTCCAATCTCCACGGAATGTCTCAACAAAGTCAATGTCACCCCGAATAATCTTCTCGGGAATCCAGCCAACGGGCATACCCCACGTAGGGCAATTTTTTCTACAGGTCGTATTCATGTTAACCACACAACGGATAGCTTGGAAATTACTTTGGAGCGCTTGCGAACTGGGTTAAGCTACAGTCGACTGCCGCACCGGAGGACAAGCTCTTTTTCTCTGTGGTCGGCTGGCACGCCCTCACACTCCCGCAAGATCCTAGGCTCCTTTCGGCTGCTCGAACAACTATGGTGGCCCTCATACTAGCATCTGGCATAGATCCCAGAAGGTCTATTATTTTCCATCAGGATCAGGTGTGTTCTCAGGTCGCGTTGCTTCTTAGGTTTCATAATCACCCTTCAAAAAGGTTCAGAACCATACGGAACTTGCATGGATTCTGAGTTGCATGACGCCGATTGGAAAATTGAAGCGGATGACGACATGGAAGGTGCCCCAGTTTGTTTTGCACCCATTCAACCGCGATTGAGTCATGTTTGCGGTTGCAGAGTCGCCTGGCAATTTTGAGGAATGCCAACGACGAGTCTGAAGTTGACGACTCGTTATTGAATGTGGGGTTGTTCACGTATCCGATTCTCCAGGCAGCAGACATACTTGCCTACAGGCAAGTCAAAACTTAGTTCAACACATGCGGACGAGACCTAAACTAGGGCAGAGCAACACATGTGCCAGTCGGAGAGGACCAGCAGCAACATCTCGAACTGACGCGGGATCTTGCATCATTTTTTAATCGCACATATCCTAGTCCCACACCATTATTTCAGCTTCCGGAGGTCATTCTCAGTGCGTGGAGGTTGAATATTGTCGACACCGTGCCAGCATCTAATTATTAAAAATTATAGCGTCATCAAAGCGCATCCTCTCCCTTCGTGATGTTACAGCGAAGATGTCCAAGTCTGCCGCTGATCCAAACTCGCGGATCTTGCTCACCGATCCGTACGAGACCATCGTCAAGCGGATACGCAGCGCTGTCACGGACTCCATCTCCGGCATCACATTTGATCCAGTTGAACGCCCTGGGACGAGTAATCTCCTCACGATTCTCTCAGCCTGTACTGGCGAAGCGCCAGCGGCACTCGCAGAACGGTACGCCGCGAGTAATCATGGCGCGTTGAAAACGGATGTCGTAGAAGCCGTGGAGGAAGTGTTGCGCAGGCCTCGCGCAGAGTTTGCGCGTCTTTGTGAGGACAAGGCGTTCTTAGAGCAGGTCGCACGGGATGGAGCAGAGAAGGCGCAAGAATACTCAGAGAGGACGATGAAGGAAGTTCGAAAGCGGGTGGGCTTAGAGTAGGTTAGGGTTAGGCCTCCTTCCCTTTGACTTGGACTCGGACTCGGGGCAGAGCCAGAGAGCAGTTGTTAGCATTCACTTTCCGTCGCATTGAACATGTCCATGACTACCCTTCCGTTGCTTCTCCCTACTCAACCGCCGAAAACGACAAAGTATCCTGCGTGGAAACCTCAGCGACATCTCCAACTCCCACAACCGCCTGTGGTTGATGATCAGCGCATTCACGACCTTGAACTCGCTGTCCAACGTCAGTTGCTTGATGGGAAGGCTTTGAAAAAGACACGTCCTCGACGGACCGTTGACTACGCGGGAGGGATGGGTCGTTGGGCGTTGGTCTGTCGATGCTTCCGCTTTACGCGACTTGGCTTCTGACTCGGCCGCAGTTTCGCAAACTGCAACCCAGCCCGCGATACGTGCCATACATCCGCCCGAGCCCTCCATATATCATCGACGTGCGTACAACCAGCGCGTGAATGCACGTGGACCTGCTGACCGAATGTCTTCCCCCTTGTAGCTCATACCTCCAAAAGCCTACCCTGATAATGCCTCAACGTCTCTCTGCACCAAGTTCATTCACACCTCCACAAACAAAATCCGATGTCCCGTGAATGCAGTCACCGTTCGTCATTTCAACTATGAATTGCCCGTCTCGCCTCGCCTCATGTTTCTCTTCCTAGTGGACGCCCGAGGGCCGCCGCATACTGACCGGTTCTACCAGTGGGGAGTTCACAGCCTGGAACGGGCTGACGTTCAACTTTGAGACCATCCTGCAGGCGCACGACACCGCCATCCGTGCGCTCACATTCAATCACGCCGGCACCTACATCGCGTCCGCCGACCAATCTGGAATCGTCAAGTACTTTCAGCCCAACATGAACAACCTCACCGCGTGGCCCGCGCATCGCGAGGCCGTACGAGGACTCAGTTTCTCGCCGGACGACGAACGCTTCGCCACAGCCAGTGACGACGCTACCGTGCGCGTCTGGTCCTTCGCCGAGAGTCGCGAGGAACGCGTCCTCACCGGCCACGGATGGGACGTTAAATGTGTGGAGTGGCACCCGACGATGGGCCTGCTCGTGTCAGGCAGCAAGGATAATCTCATCAAGTTCTGGGATCCCCGCACCGGAACCGCTCTCGCCACGCTGTACGCATCTCATAGTGGTAACAAGGGAAAACGCGTTGACACAATGCCCCTAGCCATCAACACAAGAATACCATTCAGGCCCTCGCATGGGCTCCCCATGGGAACCTGCTCGCAAGCGCATCGCGCGACCAGACCGTGCGAGTATTCGACATTCGCTCCATGAAGGAGTGGGTCGTCCTGCGTGGACACAAGAAAGAAGTCTGCTGTATGTCCTTCTTCCTCTCCAAGCGCCAGTATATTGACACATCGATAACCCGTTTCACCCAAACAGCCCTAGCATGGCACCCGGTGCACCCCATCCTCGTCTCCGGTGGCTCCGAAGGTGCCATCCTTCACTGGGACCTCTCCTCCCCAACGGCGGGCACACCCACCCCAACCGGCCCATCCTCCACCTCTGCCGCCACCGCCACCGCCACCTCCACCTCCGCATCATCCCAAAACGTATCCATACACACACCTCTGCTCTCCGCGCCCACCCCACAAGTCCCCCCGCGTGCAACGCTCTCCCAAGCGCACGACTCAAACGTCTGGGCCCTGACCTTCCACCCGCTCGGACACCTCCTCGTCTCCGCCTCAAACGACCACACGACCCGCTTCTGGGCACGCGAGCGCCCCGGAGACACAGCATCCGTCTTTGCCCACGGCGGCGCCAAGCCCGCAGCCGCCGCACCGGACGACGACGCCGATGCCGAGCAGGACGACGAGGACGACGCGCTCGCCGTGCCTGGCTTTGGCAGCTCCGCCTCTGCAGCTCCCGGTGGTGCAGTCGCCGGCGGCGCAGGCGCAGGAGGCGCCGCGTGGTGGGGTCTCTCTGCCGGCGGCGCGGCGGGCGGCGCGTATGACAGCGCAGGTCACGGTGCAGACGACGTCGCCGTACCTGGTTTCGGCGGCGGTGGTGGTAATAGTGGGGTGCCTGGATTTGGTAGTGGCGGGAGTGGGTTTGGAGGTGCGGGTGGGGACGGGAGCGTTGGGGGCCGTCAGAATGGGCCGTCTATGCCATCCGTAGGGATGGTGGATGGCCAGGGACTACGTGGTGGGCAACAAGCCGACGATTGGGCTTATCGCCGTGGCAGCGGCGATGGTGGGGGCCGTGGGGGCCCTGGTGGGGGTAGTGGTGGATACGATGGCGGGCCACGCTCGGGAGGATTCGCTGGTGGGCGTGGTTCACGGTGGAATGGCCCAAGCGGAGCGCGTAGGGGACGTTATTGATCAATATTATCCGCTCTCACATTTTACGGGATTCCCTGTCACACATTTTGACCAAGGGGAAACGTGTATGCATTGCAGCTTCTAGGATGTAGAGGATAAAGAAAAGAAGGAAACACTGCATCTCAAACTGTTATTGCGGGAAAGGTAACCCAAGAAATGCGAAAGATGTGGGAAACATAAAGAAGATAGGATGAAGCTCGTGGATGAACCGAGCCAGAAGATGGTTTGAGTGGGAGAATCTCATGTTTGTTTGTATGAGCAACGAGACGGGATTCGACGATATTAACTAGAGCCTCTCTGTGTCATGGCGTGAGAAGTCATGGGGGGAAAAGTCGGGGAGAAAGAGAAGAATGGATAGAGTCCGCACAATCAGCCACGTCACGGGTGGCCCATTTAATTATAAATAGAGGGGAGAAGAAAAGAGAAAACAGGAGGAAGAAGACACCAGATGGTTGTCGTACAGTCGTGGCAGAATCGTCGGGGGTGCTGTGCCGGGTACTGATGCCCGTAGATTTGGTGATGATACATGCAAGAAGAGAACGCGTGACCAGTCGCAATCCGTAGCCGCATCACGCGGCCAGATTTTCTCCGGGACAAGGGGTTCGGGGGTGACAAGTCAGGGATGGGCAAAGGTGCGATCAAAATAGAAGAGGTGTCGGCGGGGTAGGGGGGTGACGACGAAGGGTAGGTCCAGTCGGCGTAGCGGATCCGCTCCGCTGAAGTTCATCATCCGAAGCCGTCGCTGGGACGCGTCCGTGTGCACGAGGAGTCGCAAATGGCGAGCTTGAGTAGTAGGAGCTGCCACTGAGTGGCGGTGAATGACCTGTAGAAAGGAAGTCCTCGATGCTCGATGCCGAGAGTGTGCGCGGGATGAATTCTGAAGGTTCGTGCGATACATTTGGGCCCGAACCAGTGAAGAAGCAAAAGCTAGGGAAGAACAACTTCAGCGCCCAAGTATCTCATCTACCAAAATGTAGGAACACATACCGGTTGACGAAGTTATTATAGTCAAGGTAGGGAATCGATGAATCATCCTTCTCATCCACTTGCAGTCCAGGAGGTACAAGCTGCGTGGGTGACACCGGCTCTGCCGGGCTCAAACTTGGGCTCGGGCTGGGAGAGCGGGATGACGAGCTGCTAGTGATCGATGGTGTGCTCTCCTCACTTGCACCCGGAACCCAGTCCGGGGCTTGGAGTTGCTGCTTTGGCGACGAGTGCGGTGGGAACGAGTTGAAACGTGTGTGGCTCTGAATCTGAGAAGGCGTCGACGTCGGGGTAGGCAGAGGGACGGTCGAGAGCGCCGGACTACCGAATGGCGACGTTGGTGGTGTACGTTTCACGCCGGGTGCGTGAGAGAGTCCGATAGTACCACCTCGAGTATGGTTGCGCGAACCAGAGCCTGAGCTAGTTCGGCGTAGAGAGGGCACCAGTGTGATTGCATCATCAGAGTCGCGATCGCGATCCGAATCACGATCAGGGAGATACGAGGCTTCAGCTTTGTCACGGGGGGAACCACCAGAGTCCCGAACAGTGTGCGGCCATGGTACCGAGTTCGGTCGGGTAGAGGGGTAAGTGTTTGTCCGCGAGTGAGAAGGCATCTTTGGCGTCGCGGGTGCACGCCAGGGCGTATGCAATGATGCCGCAAAGTCATATCGCGCTGCAAGGGAAGCCTCAGATCTAAGTGTGGGTGTCGCATCTCGCAGCGGAGGGCTGGGTGTCGGAGAGGGCGATCCCCATCGGCGGCGCGAGTGCTGAGCGAGAAGGCCACCAATCGTCCCGGATGGGCGGCCAAGCTGAACTACTTGCTCAAGCTGGCGCCGCAGATCCGCGATCTCATCAGCGGGAGAAGCCTTCTGGGGTTTCTCAGCTTCTGTCTCCTTGCTGGTCTTCAGTGCCTTCTCGCGCACGACCCGCACTTGGTAGTTTCGACCGCTGTTGTTGTCCCAGATTTCGCGACCGGCGACTGTATATCGGACAGCGAGATAGAGGGTTTTCTCTTCTGCGCGGGAAAGGACATCTGCCAGCTTGATTGAAAATGTAAAGCGGTCGATGGTGCCATTGGGGAGGGACTCCTTGTAGCGGGCGGTGACTTCCGATGTTGTCTGCCACCTATCCAGCGTGAAGCGCACGGCAATCCATTTTTCGAATGCGATATTGCGCACGCGGACGAGGCCTTCGATCGTAGTCCCAACCAAATCGACGCTCTCGACGGCAACTTCACGCAAATCTTCGGCGAGTGGCGGGGCTGCCGGTACGTCAATACGGTGCATGACGAGAGGACGTTCCTTAAGATCGTCGTCGGGGGCGTAGATGAACGAGGGAAACTCCGTGTCCGTCCCACTGGTATCCGTCGGGCTTCCATCGCGCGAGACCGCAAGAGGCTTTTGTTCCGCAAGGAAGAGCTTCACATGCTCGAGCTGGGAATGAAAACGGACACCCTTGTGGGCTGGTGTCGCTGGTGCACTTTTAGAGGAGCTCAAGCCGACCGGATCAGTGATAACAGTCAGGGAACCGCGGGCAGGTGTGCGCCTCGCTTTGAGAGACGACTTGAGAGGTTCGCCCGACTTTTTTCTTAGCAATGGTGGTGAGGGCTCAGATCGTCCAATCGCAGCAGCGAGGGCATCAACATGAGACTCGGATAAATTGCGTGACAAGGCGACAGCTGCACTCTGTCGGGGTGCTGAAGGAGTGTCATCGCCACTACAACTTGCCCTGGCGGGGGTAGGAGTCGACTGCTCAGGTGGACAGATGGCAGGAAAACGCCGGCCGCGAAAACGCCGTAAAGGAGTGGGGTAGTTGATTGATTCAGACGGGAAAGCGTCGGGGCCTAGTGGGAAAGAGACTGTCGAACTGGATGGAGCCTGAGCCTCGCTTGGAGGGCGAACGTGAACCGGAGCAGAAGCGGAGTTTGAAGGATCGGGTGTAGAGGGTGGGGTAGCACGGGTGAAGATCACGCCAGAATGTGACGGTTCGATAAGAGGAGCGACGAGCGGGGAAACGTGGCGGGAACTGGTGCCTGAGGCGTGCCGTCTTGGGATCAGAGGGAGAGGTGCTGTTGAGGAGTTGCCCGAGTAGTGGATGTCTCGAGAGGGAGGGCATTCGTGGGTCGCCAACACGGCGGAGGTCATGGCGAAAGAGAGGGAGTGCGTAGAAAGGGGGAGCTGGGCCGAAGGTTTGGGGGCTTTGTATATGAATGGTGATTGACCCTAAACTGGTGGGAAAAGGAACAAAGTTGAATTTCAAAGTTGGAGCAGAAGCACGATTGTGATGCCCACCTTCTCTTGCTGGATTTAGCAGTCGGGGTGCCAACGATAAGAGAATGTGCGCTGCCGCCCGAAGCAAATTGGGATCAGGTACGGGAATGGCCGACGGTCCTGATCGATGGTGAGGCAAGGAGACGTCCAAAAGCTTGATAACGATTACTTGGCAAGTGGCAAGCTGTTCGAAAGCCAGGTGGCTGACTTTGAGTGAGTGAGCTGGCACGTTGATGCGGAAGAAGGCAAGTGTGAGGCGTGGAGGCCAATGAGTAGGGGTCAAGAAGTCACCTTGGGAGAAGACCGGGGGAGAAACTGGCAAGGACCCTCGATTAAGACTTGATAAAACCACCTCAATGACAGGTTTGGGACGAGACATCGAAAAAAAAACATACGATGACAAGGGAAGAGACCGGGGAAAATATGAACCAATAGAAATTGTCAGCCTCCACAACTATGGTCCTTGACAAAACCAGTTGGCGAACGGAACAATGAAAAAGGGAGCAAGGGCTGGGAACACCACGAGAAGAGAGAGAGAGGGAGGACAGTCTGAGTGTGGTGGTCAAAGTCCACGGAGATGGTTGAAACTGAGATCAGCTCAGAATATTGAATCGATCGGTTGGCTGGCCGGGGCGAGAACTGGTCGAGAACCGAGTACCCGTGATCTGGATGTCGTCGCTGTCGTGAGTAGGTCTTGAAACTGAGTATGATCGCGCTCAGTGGTCGTGAATATCGCAGGGCGGGACGACAGAACAGGGACGAGGAGAGGAAAAATTTGATCTGGGAAGGGTGTTGCTGACTAATCGTGTTGGTTCAACGAGATCTTATCTGCACACGTTGTCTACAACGCTTGCCTTCCTTTCAGAATTCCGTACGGGAATATCATCCTCACATTCCTCGACTGCAAAATAGTTGATTGGCTGGGGCCGTCCGACCTCACCGTTCGCCGCTTACTCTCACACAGACCAATCTTATTCTGCTTTCTCCTTCCGTTTTCCACCGGAACCACAAGAATGCAGCCTCTCTGATGCTGATTTCATCCAAGTCACATATGAGGCTAGTGAGGCGCGTGAAGAACCAGGAACAACCCGCCCTCTTATTGTGCACAATGGGTCAACCAGCGCCCCCGTGAAAGGTTTTACCTCCGTGCTCCCAGGCTAATTCTAATCCTTCGGCGTGTTTCATGAATGAATCCAAATAGAACAACCCGGAATTGTAATCTCTCTAGGCAAGGTCACGACATTGATTCCATATAGCTTTTCGACTTTTCGTTTCACGGCGCTTCGGCTCGTCAGTGGGTCAATTACAAGAGAACGTGGGATGGGCTGTATCGAGTCCAGACTGCTGCGCGCTCTCAATTGATGCCGGCTTCCTCTACTACTGTAGTCCGTTCCTCGGACCACTGTCCCGACCCACCCAGCTGCAAAATCATGGGCAAAGATCACCTGGACCACCATCGCCTTTCGAGGCCCCGACTCGACCCGACGAAACGAAAATGCAGGTCAAGTTGACCCTGGAGGCGCAAAAGATACTGTATGGCTTGTCGGGGTCCCGCCGGCGCCAATATTGTACAGGGACAAGTCTCGACCGCGCCACCTGACCCACGTGTAGCTCTGTCCCTGACCCTTACACCACTCTTGCACCGCCTCAGTTCCATTCCACGCAACGTACCGCTCATCTCGCATCCCTTCCAACATCCTGTAATCCTTCGCCACAGGTTCTTTCCTCGTGCACAAGACGAACCACCGGCCCGAACAAGGCCAACTCGCCCACCTCACCAGATACGTCTTAGCCACTCCACAAAAGACCCAGGCCCGCGAGGGATCAGAATTCGCAACTGCCGTCACGGTTGCGCGATGACGTGATCGCGACCCGCATTCCACGCCATTCTTTGGAAAACCGACAAATGCAACGAGGCACCGCCGTGCAACTCAGCGCTGTACCGTACGGGGTTACCGACAAACCATTATGACGTTCTCAATTTCAACGACATTATTCACATACAATACAGTAATACGTCACGCCCTCGAAGCTTGTTCGGCACGCGCGACCCCTGGGCGCCGCGTAGCTAGTGCCTGTCGATGACGACGGGGCCGTCGCATCGTTGTGGGCCCAGAACGCGCGCTGGCGGGTCAGGAAACTGTAAATCATCTCTGAAATTCGGGTGCGGTTTTCTCGAAGCTCGAGTATGCAGACTCCAAGATCACGCTAACGACAGGACGGTTGTCGCGCGTACAGTGATCGCGGCACCCCTGCATCACATCACCGTAGTGAGCGCCTCGACGATGACAACGACGAACCCTCTGCGTCATTGTGGGTCCAGAACGTGCGGCTGTCGGGAAAGCATGGCCTATGGCCTATGAAATTCAGGGTGGCATATGCTCTAGCACCGGCACGCCGCTTCAAGCGCGCGCTGGCGATCCGGTGGGTGGTCGTGTGATGGGTCATGCCATTTCTTTTTGACTTTTCTCGGACTACAGTACAGAATGCACGCTTAGTTTTCAAACAGCTGAAACGTCAAAGGGCTCCTAATTATAAACCAACAGATAAGTAATCGTACGGCGATACTGTGACCGGATCCCATCCCTGCACTCTTCCATCGGCCGATTCCAAAGGACGTACATGTTGCCTATCTGGGTTCGATGGTGTTGACCTAATGACACGCATTTTCCCTGCACGTTGGCCTTTGCGGAACGCGCTTATTGTGATTACAGTAGTCTCGTCCCCATCCCCTCCGTCGGACTTTGAATATGAGATCGAAAAATGGTGAGCCATGAAGTCCACAGAGGATCTCGACACTGATTAGTATTTAGAGACAGATGGTCCTCAACTCGCTTATCCGAAAGCGATTGTTTCTTGTTGGGGGTTTCTCGAGACGTTTCAAAAATTAAATGGTTTGAACTTGGAAGCGCCATCATTCCATCCTTGCGGATCTGTCGGGGATGCTCGAGGCGGTCGGACCGGACTGACCGTATGGCCCGCCTGTCATGTCCCCCGACTTGGGACGACCCGCGCTCGGACGTGGCTGATCCAAACCGATCATCGACTCGCTTCACGTTCTCTCGTAGTAACTCCTGAGAAGCTTGAAGGTCTGCCTGTCTCTCATCGTACGTAGGCCCCCCGCACCTGATGAGCGACCTATACCGCGGCAACTTGAACGAGCCGGGACCAATGGAGCCCCAGATCAATCGCATTCTTCTGGCAGCCCAGTCCCCTCAACGCCCTCGGTTATCCCATTGCTAAAAACGCTTCTCGCTCAATTCTCGCGCTACCGGACTCGATGGAGATACTAAAGTGCATGCCTTATCAGATCCCCCCCTCCGATATGAATACCGACCGCGTCATCATGATAATTCTCGATGACGAGAAGCATCGCGTTCGTGCTTCAGGTGAGTCCACAACTGCCTTTTTTGCGAACGCTAGCAAAAAAGGATTGGCGTGTCAGCGAGGGAACCCCTCAAGCAGACATTACAGTCCATATCATTGGTGCCATGGGTTGTATTGGTTTCAGAGATATCATTCAAAGATAGACACGTTTTTATGGTAATAGCGAAAGTACCGGAGTCAGACAACACTGAAGCGAGATTTGCAGGCAGAAAGTAGATTAGATTAGATGCTAATAAAAAACTGCGAGAACTCACCAACCCTTCAAGCTTCAACCACGAATTCCATTATGTTAACTGGCTCCAGTCCCCCCAATTGTCGACAACCAGAGGGCGACTGGAGAGCAGTCGTGCAGCAACGAATGGCATCATGGCTTCCCGAATGTATTCGAGTGACTGGGACTTATCTACATCTACGAAAAGATTGCGTAGCGCGGGTAACACCTCAGTTGCCCTTTCTCCGGCAAGCCCTTGAAGGGCACCACAAACGCGTCGTGCGATGTCATCCGTAAGATACAGATTCTTCAGAGCGGGGAACAGATTCAGAAGTTCCAACCATCGAGCGTTCTCCCTATCGTCTTGCCAGTTTGACGATGGATAATCATCATATCCCCTGATCTCGAGCTCCTCCAAAGTGGAAATGAGAGGGAAGGATGGACTACAGACCTGGACGAGAGATGTAAGTTGCTCGTTCAACTCACTGCGCTTGATTTCCAACTCGAGTTGCCCGTGGCAATTCAATGCCCCTGTTTTTGAGTAAAGGCCCAGCTGAATTGCGTGATCGAAAATCGACACATCTGCGTAATCGAATTTCTTGAACTCCTCCGCATGACCGATGAGCCTGTGAAGTTGTGGGACGTAAAAGTTGAGGTCCATGAAGAATGTGATGCAGAGGTAGCCGAGATGAGGGGCATCGATCAGGGCCAGAAGGTCCTCCAAATACACATAAACACCTTCGAATGTAAGTTCGGTGAGAGCGGGATGGACAAAGCGTGTGGGTGGGGGTGGAGGTTGGCTTGCTGGGTTGGGGCGAGATACAGGGGAAAGGAATATGAGACGAAGGGTTTGGAGTCTGGTCATCACTGCCAGAGCAGTGGCCATCGCGTAGGGCGAAATGTACCCAGAATCAGGAATGCGCTGAAGGGAGAGTGTGACGAGGCCATGGGCAGATGAAAGTAATTTCGGCATCGATGGAAATGGAATCCTTGTCAAATTGAGTGTTCGCAGACGTGGGGCAGATCCGCCCAAGAACGAATCAGGAAGGACTGGCACCACATCAGGCGCCCAAACTTCCAGAACTGTCAGCTCTGGAAATGGCTTCTGCATCGCTGCTGCGAATATTTTCCAGCACAAATTGGTGATATCATGGATGTGAATTTCACAAATGCGATTGTGGTGCTCCGACTCGAGTGCAACAGCTATGTCATGGAAACTAGGCTCTGATGTTAGTATTATAGGCAGAACTGGCCAGGTGTCCAGCATCTCCAATATAGGTCGATGTCCACGATACTCGAGTCGTAGGTTGAGGCGACGCGGTGATGCAAACACGAGGTGTCTCCATCTACGACACACATGGACGAGTGCATGCCACGCATTTCGCGAAAGGTAGCGATCGCCAATATTTAGATAGGAATCGAATATTTCCACGAGCACATCGTCGGGGAGCATGTTGATCGTCACTAGGCCTACATTGGAAGGGTCAGCGTTTGTTCAGGACACTGTACAAAGAGCATACGTCGATCTTGTGCTAGACCAGACTCTTCCCGAAGGTGTACAGAATGACCGCCCATCACGAGACCTTCAAATGAGAAATGAGAAACCAATCCGAGTCGACGAGCGGGAGGTACAAGGCAATAATGACGAAGCCCGTGAGTAATGGGAGTACCTGATGAAGACGGAAATATGAGACTTGGTTATGCCTTTAGGGATGGTGAGAATAGATCTCGGTCGACATGCAGCAGGAAATTCGTCAGTGACGACGCAGCGCCCCACACGTCGCACACCACATCACGTGCTCGCTCAAAGTGAAAGTGAAGCTCCAGCGGGCTTCTCCTTCACTTCAGGACATCTACTGACACCCTTGCGAATTCTGAGAGTTCGGGAAGGGAGCGGCTACCTGAGGGTGTGGTCTGGCGTATTCGGGGCGGAATGCCTAATTTGTACTACCGCCGGACGACGTTGAATGCGATGTGCAGTGGCGCCTGTCATGTTCCCCAACCCGCGCTCGGAGGTGGCTGATCCAAACCGATCAGAGCGTACATTGACTCGCTTCACGTTCTCTCGTAGTAACTCCCGGAAGCTTGAAGGTCTGCCTGTCTCTCATCGTACGCAGACTAAATCGCGAGGCCATGATTGCATGGTCTCCTTGGACTCGCCGGGTAGAGCAGTCCATTTGTGGTCGAGTCAAAACCAAGCCGTTTATTATGGGGTGCGTAATTTGCGATAGTCTCGTCTTCTGTTTACCCTTGCAAACTGAGGCCACAGGGCCGTGACCCTTGTCGTCGTGCCAACTTCGCTGGTTGCGTAAGTACTACAGGTTGCCTTCGTGAAGTCGCTCAAGGTTTTACTGTTCCTCTAGGACATTATTTCTCTCCTCGTCCAAGGCATTTGGATTGGGGGTAGTATATCATCAGGCGCCCGGAAATTCCAATCACAAGCCGACCTAGTTGTATGCACCGTTCTACAACTTCCTCTAGTTGACTGAACACGCGTCAAGTCGGGGTGCTGACATCGCTCTCGGGGGTACCACCTTCAAACCAACTAGGTGGGCGATACCGCCTGCGTTGTTACCGAGATGGTAACTCAAGATTGACCAACGCGACGATCGATGCCTGTTCCAGGCGAAGTGCTCCGCGGCATGACGGACAGGCGTCTGAACCGCATGCTACATGCTATGTTTGTCATGACGGTATTCATCGTTATATCGTGCACTTTCAACCGTCTTCTGCATGTGACACATCCCTCAATTGCGGGTCGATCTACCGGGTCGTCGAATTCGTCAATGGGTGGGATGTCACTGTGATCTCAACACGATTAATGGCTATCTAGTACATGGTCTTTGACGACAGCTTATTGTCCTGAATCGTGTAGAAACATGATGGTCACTGCACTGTGCAAACGTATTTGACAGTACGATGATCGCTCTTGTGATGTTGACCTTCTATCAGGAAAATATCCATCAGCTTTTGACCTTTTGAACTTTTTGGAAAAAAGGGGGTTTCTTTGTGCTTCTTTCCTCCTGAAAATGAATTTGTGAATAAACATTTCAGGTCCTGGTTCCTTTTCGGCTTTTTGACTCATACGAGTCCAAAAAGTAAATGGCACTTTCCTGATGTTAAAGCTCTTCCAAGAGGCGTTTGCTTGCGAAGATCCGATGATGTCTCCTAAAAAAGTCCCAAAGGTGTTGTTCTAAGAGTCGTTTATGATATGGAACCATTTTTGCGGTTCACTTGCGGATTCCAGTGGATCTCAGTCAACATGGTGCGGCTCAAATTTGATCTACAGGTCGCCAGAGCCAATGGTGACCATGAATGTTGCACAATCCGGGTTTCCAGAATAGCACAATCATACAAAGTCGTTTCCATAGCACACACAGAATCAGAAAGCCCAAACATCATGCCTCTAGTAGTTGGAGGCGCAGCCGCAACGCGGGGCATCGTTTTGCGTTTAACGAAAATGACTTGCTTCTTTTGGTAAGAAAATCCTCTTCTCGTTGTTTTTTCCCCTTTTGGCCTCCGGCAGGGACTATACTGTATGTGCCGCGCTCACTTGTACGTAGTCCGCGCCTTTGCGCTACAGGTTAGCCATCAGTCTCTTTACTATATACTGAGCGCTATAGATTATGAGGCCTGAGCGTCTCTAGATTAACATCCCGCTCAAACCAGAATTGACGCAAATACACGCACCTCGAAATGGGCAGAAAACGAGCTTCGCAGCCTCCGCCTCCGGTACTACCCCCAGCGACGGACGGCCGTCCCTCCCCTTTGAGGAGAACGGGAATCGACTTCTTGCATTGGGAGGCATCATCGTACGAAGTTAGCGCTCGAATTGCGCGGAACACGGGGAAGTGGGAAGTGGGAAGTTGACCGAAGGGGCTTTGCCCACAGGGCCGGCCCCCCGACCCCGATGCGTACACCGACGGATTCCTACGGGATTGCGACGCGCAAACCGCTATGAACTTGAGAAAGGCGAAAGCGATGGATTTGCATCCGAGTCGAGTCTTGCTGTGCGCGACCGCAAAAGAATGCTGAGATAGTTTGACAAAGCCGATAATCAGGCCAAGCAAGAGAGAGAAAAGAAGGTCCAGGCCCCCCGCACCTGATGAGCGATCTATACCGCAGCAACTTGGACGAGCCGGACAATCGCATTCTTCTGGCAACCCAGTCCCCTCAACGCCCTCGGTTATCCTATTGCTAAAAAAAAAGCGTCTCGCGTTTCAATCGATTCTCGCACTACCGGACTCGATGGAGATCCTACTAAGAGTGTATGCTTTATCAGATCCCCTCCCTCCGACATGAATACTGACCGCGTCATCATGATGATTCTCGATGACGAGAAGCATCGCATTCGTGCTTCAGGCGAATCCACAACTGTCTTTTTGCGAAGGCTAGCAGAAGTGCACATGAAGACAGGTCGTAGAAGTAAACACATTATATGTGTGGGATGAATGAGGTCCAGTGTACAGTATGGTATGTTCCAGGAGGAGGCGATCTAAGACTTAGGAATGGGATTATTAGCAACACCAATCGGCTAAGTACATAAAGAAATAGTGGGAATAGTACGGATAGGAGAAAAGGTCCGAATATCAATATCAATGGATGATTATGAAAAAACCGGTCGAGAAACCTGGCGAGCCTCTCAAGCCCGAGAAGCCTGTCGAGCCTGCCGAGAAGCCCGCCAACCCTTCCAAACTCGAATAATTCGGAAGAGATGACAAGTACAGATAATAGGGTCGCCACAATTGGGATACTAGTGATAGAGATTGAAGCGATACGCCAGAGTGTTCTCTCTGTGGTAGAGGGGAAAGTGAATGACCATCCAACGCAATGAATGGCGCCAAAGGCTGACGCAATGCCACCGATGACCATCATCAGGGACATTTGTATGTGAGTCCGATCTTCATCCCATTCATGAGGATAAAACGTGCAGACTCTCCTCCCCACCCTATCGTGGTTTTCGCCATATATGATCTGGAAAGGCTTCGTGATTGGCCACAAGAGAACACGAACCAGCCACGGGTCATCGTCCTCCTTCATTGGACCACGGACAATCGCAGCTGGAAGCTTCGAAAGTGCATCTCCAAGTGCGACCCAAAATCCAGCTGTGACCAAAATATCCCCATCATCCACAGGTTCGACAGTTATTCGTTTCTTGTATACTCGCACCCCACATTGCACATTCAGCGGCTTGTCCCACCACAGCACATATAAAACAAAGTTGAGACCCGCAAAGGCAATCGTGACGAGCTCGAGCTCGGTGATCGGTAGGCCTTGGACACCGCGCGCGATGCATTGCATCACGAACCAGCTCGTTTGAAGGACGACGACGCTTTTGGAGATGAAGTCTCCTTTGCTCTTGTCCTGGATCTCCATTTTCGACATCCTTGGGAAATCGCCATTGCCCGTCAAAGAGTAGGATTTAAGGTCTTTGGACAACAACACTCGAATGGGCTGGTTTCCCTCGTATTCCATAAAACCCCCCATGGTCGCAAAGAATCCGTGAGTGAGGGTCCATCCCTCTCCTGCGCCTAGTGGTCAGAATTAAGTTTTAACCTCACTTTCTAAGACTCACTTTCGTATTCCTTTGCTAGTTTAGCGGCAGCCAATCGTTGTCGCAATGCCCATGCGACGATTGCTTCTGGTACGATCAGGGTAGCAAGCATGAGTCCCATACGTCGTATTGTGATCCTCGGCCACCCCTCGTTAGGGCTCGGGATATTGGGATGCACGGAGACCCATGTGCATAAGAATATTGTAAGGGCACAACTCCGGATAATGTCCCAGAGCGACCGACAGTTATTAGGATCATTACATGAGGAAGATTGAAGTTGGTCGAGGTCGAGAGAGAGGACGGGTGGTGATTGTATGCCAACGGGGTATGCGCGGGTAGCTGCGAGAATTGCAAGAAGGATGATCATGGTAGTACGGGAGGATGGTGAAGATGAAGATGAGAAGTAGGGAGTATATGGCGTCGCTCGTGTGCCTCATGTTGGCACTAGCACGAGGCAGTGTTTGCCGCGGCGGTTCGGGCGGTGCCATCCCACGATGTGTAACACTAAATTAATCATTGTTCCCGCGGCCACTGGATTATTTCATTCTCCCAACTAAAAAACCCCAGCGCGAGTAGTTTCTGGGGCTTGTAATACGTGACGGCCATGTAAATGCTTCGAAGTGGGAAAAAGATACAGATGTAATGGATACTGGGGACAGATGCACAAACATGTGATCACAAATTGAGGCCCAGATGCTGTGCAAGGGAAAACGCAGGGCTAGAAGGAGCAGCACCATAGGTGGGATGTGTGGCGCGTGGAGGGGGCAGCAAGGTCGTGAAGGTGAATGAAGATGCAGCAGTAGTACAGCCACCAAGGACAGCAGAGACTAGATCCATACCTCGTCCAACCCCACTGGCAACGGCCATGACTTTACGTGACTCGACGCATGCTACTCTAAGAAAGCTCACGTGCCAGCACCCCTACATCTAGCGTACAGTCGTTCTCCTTCCCGGACAGTACAACTCGACTACGAATCCACAGCTTCTCCACCAACTTTTTACAAGTTCTTCGACGTAATCATCACCTTCAACGGGCTTCAACGCTTCCACTCTTTTCTTTTCCCCTCAATGTCGCGTTACAACCTGGCCTCGCTCTGTACTCTCAAGCCCTCTATTGTGGAGAGGCGCAATTAGATTAGATGCTAATGAAAAACAGTGAGAACTCACCAACCCTCGAAGCACGAGTTCCATTATGTTAACTGACTTCAGCCCCCCCAACGGTCGAAAACCAGAGGGTGACCGGAGAGTAGTCGTATAACGAGGAATGGCATCATGGATCTCCGGATGGATTCTGACTGGACCTTATCTACATCTACGAAAAGATAGCGTAGCGCGGGTAACACTTCAGTTGCCCTTTCTCCGGAAAGCCCTTGAAGGGCACCACAAACGCGTGGTGCGATTTCATCCGTAACATAGAGATCCTCCAGAGCGGGGAACAGATTCAGAAGTTCCAACCATTGGGCGTTCTCCATGTCGTCTTGCCAGTCTGGTGCTGAATAATAACCATATCCCCTGATCTCGAGCCCCTCCAAGGTGGAGATGAGAGGGAAGGATGGACTACAGACCTGGACGAGAGATGAAAGTTGCTCGTCCAACTCACTGCACTTGATTTCCAACTCGAGTTGCCTGATGCGATTCAATGCCCCTGGTCTTGGGTAAAGGGTCAGCAGAATTGTGCTATTGCAAAACGACACATCTCCGTAATCGAATGTCTTGAACTCCTCTGTGTGACCAATGAGCCTGTGAAGTTGTGGGACGTAAAAGTTGAGGTCCATGAAGAATGTGACGAAGAGGTAGCCGAGACGAGGGGCATCGATTCGGGCCAGAAGGTCTTCCAAATACTCATGAACACCTTCGAATGTAAGTTTGGTGAGAGCGGGGAGGACAAAGCGTGTGGGTGGAGGTGGAGGTCGGCTTGCTGGGTCGGGGCGAGATAGAGGGGAAAGGAATAGAAGGTGAAGGGTTTGGAGTCTGGTCATCACTGCCAGAGCAGTGGCCATCGCGTAGGGCGAAAAGTATCCAGAATGAGGAATTTCCCAAAGGTCGAGTGTGACGAGGCCATTGGCAGATGAAAGTAGTCTCGGCATCGATGGAAATGGAATCCTCGACAAATTGAGTGTTCGCAGACGTGGGGCAGATCCGCCCAAGAACGAATCAGGAAGGACTGGCACCACATCAGGCGCCGAAACTTTCAGAACTGTCAGCTCTGGGAATGGCTTCTGCATCGCCGCCGCGAATCTTTCCCAGCGCGAGTTGGTCATATTACGGATGTGAATTTCACAGATGTGATTGTAGTGCTCCGACTCGAGTGCAGCAACCTTGTTATCCCACAACTGGGGCGACTTGGGATGGAAACTAGGCACTGATGTTAGTATTATAGGCAGAACTGGCCATGTGTCCTGCATCTCCGATATAGGTCGATGTGCACGATACTCGAGTCGTAGATTGAGGCGACGCGGTAATGCAAACACGAGGTATCTCCATCTACCACACACATGGACGAGTGCATGCCACGCACTTGGCGAAGTGTAGCGCTGATCGCCAATATCTAGATATGAATCGAATATTTCCACGAGCACATCGTCGGGGAGCATGTCGATTGTCACCAGGCCTACATTGGAAGGGTCAGCGTTTGTTCAGGACACTGTACAAACAGCATACGTCGATATTGTGTTAGACCAGACTCTTCCCGAAGTTGTACAGAATGACCGCTCATCACGAGACCTTCAATGAGAAGCCAATTCGAGTCGACGAGCGGGAGGTAAAAGGCAATAAAGACGAAGCCAGTGAGTAATGGGAGTACCTGATGAAGACGAAACTATGAGACTTGGTTATTTTTTTAGATGGTGAGGATAGATCTCGGTCGACATGCTGGAAGGAGGAAACAACTCGTCATTGACTCAGCGCCCACATCACGTGCTCGCTCAAAGTGAAACTCCAGCGGGCTTGTCCTTCACTTCAGGACATTGCGAATGCTGAGAGATTGGGAAGGGAGTGGCTACCTGAGGGTGTGATCTGGCGTATTCGGGGCGGAATGCCTAATTTGTACCGCCGGACGAGATGTGCAGTACTGCATGCAACACTACAGTAGTGTTGCATGCATACTGTAACAGGGTTTGTCTGGGCCTTGAGCTTAAATGCGACAGCTGAAAATTATGGGTTCGATGGCGTAGTTGGTTATCGCATCTGTCTAACACACAGAAGGTCCCCGGTTCGAACCCGGGTCGAACCATTTTGTTCTCGGGACACTGCTGTGACACAAATGGGCGTACGGTTGTGCTCTGTACTCAGCCCTTCTCCGAGTACCGAGTACCGAGCACAGATTGTGCACCTGACCCGACCCACGGTGCTTGTGAAAGAATACCTTCAGCCTTCAGAAAATGCCGAAGTTTGTCCGACATTCCGACGCGACGTGCTTTACCTGGCGGGGCATATGGGATGGATTGTTGAGTAGTTGGCTGCGCACCCTAATTACTTATCCTCATCGACGAAATATTTTCAGGGACTCCAACTCCGTGGCCGTGCGTGCCCCCGCCCTACAGTATACCCAGAAATTACGCGCTTAAACAGGCCAGGTACCCGTGAATCCCACATCCACCACTGGCCCCGCCGCCGCACCTGCGAACGGAACCATGTACTTTCCGCCGCTCGCCGCCTTCGCCACCCTCGCCACCCCGCGACTCGGAAGCCACCTCGACTCTAAATCCGGGGACGTACGGCCGGCGGCACCGAACGCCCGTTCCCGTTCATTCGCTCCTTTTTCCTTTTCCTACCTCATCCGAGTCCAACCGAAAAAGCGAAACGACACTCGACTCTGTACTATGATGCATCCCACATCCCCTCTCATCATATTTGTCTGGTGGCGGCCCGGCGGCGGGCTCCCAGAACAGCTCCGCCGGTACCACTACCGCCTACCGCTTACGCCTATAGAAAGGAATAAAAATGAAGCGACGGGGCTTCCGATGACTCGGAATAGGAATAGGAGGTCTGTCTGAGTGGCAAGGTAGATGAAGAAAGATGAAAGCTTTGATCCGGTTTTCAATATGAATCTGACCTATGATTGATTAGATAGGCAGATATAGATCCTCACCTTGTATCGCCTCGGGGTGCGCGTCGGGCAGTGTGATGTGCTCTGTCATCCATGACGCAACAAGACGCAAATACAACTAAATATGAGCACGTGCTTCGGCTAACGGGGAACGGGGGTATACTATCATTGCTCATAGACACGGAAGCAAAACAGATACACACACACACACATGCAGGCCAACACCGCCGGGGGGAAGAGAGGAGATAAGAAAGACGAGACGAGACGATGCGGGACGAGGTGGTGCAAACGACTTTTGACACTAATGCTACAAATGAAGGTGAGAGCTACGGGATGGACGAGGAGGTGCGAACGAAAGAGAATCGACACATGAGAAAGGACCCAAAAAGTGGAACAAGTGATGCCACATGGATAGACAAGTTGTTAGACGGAGGAGGAGAAAACGGGGTTCGTGGTGCACGCATCAATGAAAGAAAAATTAGGAGCTGAGCAATGCTGGTCATCGTCCAAAGCCTCACAACGGGCTAATGAATTCGTCAAGGCCGACCTGTGCGGCGGCCACGTCGTAGCCCGTCGGGAGGGCGTCTGCGAAAGTAGCGGTAAGGTCAGGAGGAGCACCGCCGAACATGGCGGCTTCGTTCGCCACTTCCGCGTAGCCCGAGTCCCAGTGGGCGGAAATTTCGTGAAGTGCCGACGGCGTATGATGCTGGAGAGTAAGGGGTATAGGAAGTGGCGTCGGTCCAAAGGAGGATCGGACTGCGCCGGTATCTTGCGACATGGGGAGCGGCACAGTCGCGCTTGCAGGGGCCAAGCGCGACTCGGTGGATGCGGCGCCGCACGCCCAGTCTGGATATGGGGTCGTCAGCTCCAGCGAAGTGGGGTATACACCGCCGTCGGCAAACGTGAATTGCTGATGTTGATTGACACTCGTGTCGGTATACACGTAAGGGCCAGATGTGGCACCGATAGGCGCGGAGAAATTCTGTACACGCCCTCAGTACGGAATAGGGCGTGCAGAGCAGGGAACGTACTTGAGTACCACCAACGTCCATACCACACTCAAAGGCACCGTTCAGGGGGAATGGATGCTCAGGCAGAGCTTGCATCTGGAAACCAGACGAGAGGCCGTGGAGCGCTGGGGAGGTGGGTAGAATCGGAGTGTATAGGGGCGAATCTATCTCGCTGCTCGAGAACATCTCAAAGTCGAGGGGAGTTGGGCCAGGGCTGGAAACGCAGGAAATCGGGACGGGTGTCCTGGCTTTGGAGGGGATGACAGCCTTCTGCGCGGCAACTGGCTGAGGCATCGAGGCGGCGCGACGCCTACGAGTCACGGCGGAGGAAGAGGACGGCTGGACGTCAGGGAGTGGCTCCTGATGAGCTTTGTCCTCGTGGCCTTCAGCACTGCGCTCGCTACGCATGATCAGCGAGGCGACCTGCGCGCTACGATCGATGCGCCGGCAGGTGGGGGGCCGACCGCACGCCGCAGGGGAAGCTGTGCCATGAGGAGGACGACGCACGGGTTTGAACCTGTAGTCAGGGTTCTGGAGGGCGTGCGCCACCTTTTCCTGCTCAGCGAGGATCTTGTACTGCTCCCGCTCCGCGGCAGAGAGACGGCGCCATTCTTCACCGGCGCGCTTCGAGAGGGTCTTGTCGGCTCGGCTGGACTTGTCGGAATCGCTCGGATCGCGCGCGTGCTTGCGAGAGAATTCACAGCGGAAAATTATGAAGGCGTTTCGCGGTCGAGGAACCCAGTCGGGATCGCGCAGGCGATTCCGGATAGCGCGGCGGTCCGAGGAGGAGAGGGGGGAGGACAGATCGGTATGAGAACCATCGGTGTGATCTACGGAAGAGGTGGGGGATGGAGGGGGTTGGTCACAGGATGAAACATAAAGGGAATGGGAATCGATAGAGGATGTACGACTGAGAGTGGGAGATGATGAATGAAAACCGTCGGGTAGTTTGATCGGGTATGCGAAGTTACTGATGTCTACGTCGTCGTCGTCGCCGTAAGAGGGAACCCAACCTGATACGTAGGCCTCTAGCGACATCGGTGGTCGTTACAGATAATAAATAGACGATAGATGGATGAGGAAAGCCAGTGGTGGAAAAGCGGAATGGGGAGGCGGAATGGGAGGGACAAGAGAAGGAAATAGAGCCGTTGAGGGGGCGGTGAGGATTAAATAGGCGGTGAAGAAATTAAGTGTGAGACGGGGAGAGAGAGTTGGAAACTAACTCATTGTGTCTGTCCTGCCAGATCAAGATCCGGTCAGGGTGTCTCGATCACTCCTAAGTTCGCCCCCTCCCTCTCGTGATCGCGCCCCATGACGCCAGTCCTCGACCTCAGCGGCGGAACACACAGCGACAGGCGGCGACAGAAGCAATTGTCCCACGACTCCGCGGAGCTCGCCTTTAAGGGTTGATGGCCACCTCAGAGGTCTGGAACGTCGCGGCAACGCAGTCACCTTTTGCGGTCACAAATCGCATCAGCTTCCGCCGCCGACCCGGCCCCCTTTAATCACATTTGGCACTGAACGCCACTTCGTAGCCTCGCGGCTATCGTAAGCGCCCCGGGTCATCAGCGTCGGGCACCATCTCCATCGACCGACGCGCACTAAAAGCGCGCAATCCAATCTGCGAGAGAGATGAGCTCAAAACGTCCGTCTTTTCCATGGCCCATTCCGTGACAGCTCGCCGACGTGACCATGGAATTCCAGAATGTGCTAGTGCCAGTCGGGATTTCTAGTGGTTTGCTAATGTGAGCGCTGTCCCAGCGTCCCACACGAGTTGGCTGCAACTTTCTTCCTTGTTTCGCTTCTGGCATGGCAACCACTCATCCAGCGTCTGGAGATTGAAGCCTCCTGCAGACGTTGCGTCCCGTCGTTGGACTCTCAGGACTGACTGTCCCCAGGGAAGCCGCACTTGCCGTACCAGAAAAAAACCTAATTCCTATTGAGAGTTAAATTTCGCACTCGCTCCGTCGAGCATCTCCGTTTCGGCACGCCAGGAACGAGGCGATTTCGCTCAGCGTGGCGCCGGCGATTTGCCTAACCGGTCCTGATAACGTATAACGCCGTATCCCAAAGAGGACGAATCAGACCATCTTTTATTAACTGCCTGCAGGTTTCGGCGAGTACGGAAGAAAATCAATCGTTGCCCACACGCCCCGTTGCGTGGCTCGAAATTCGATCAATGTCTCTACCTGCTCTCGCTCGCTTCGGAAGCTCATCCCAAGGGCTAAGCTTGCCAATGGTTGGGATTCTTTAACGTGGCACGGGTAACGAAGCTTTCTGGTGACGTCGTCAGCTTCTGCAACTACACACTGCCTTCTTGAAAATTGCCTTGATGGCACTTCTACCCGTGGCAAAGTTGTACAGCAACCGTGGCGGTAATGTATGAGGTGCTGTCGGGTGCTTGTCGCAACTTGGAGTTGCTTAGCGTCCATCAGTCACACGGTCAGCTATTTGCATTAGCTTCAAGAGAACCTACTAATAAGCCCATTGATGCGGTGACAGAAAAAGAATGCGAGGATCGAAATATGTAAAATTTCAAGGTACACAGTGTCAGTTCTGCGCTGATGGAGAGATCGCAGAAAGGGGTCGTTCAAGTTTCGAATTTGTCGATGCTCACTTGAAGAGCCGGTGCGTGACTATGTGATTTGAGCTCAGAAAGCTCGCTCACAAGGTGTATTTTCTCATTAGCCCTCTGAAACAGAGTGTGTGCATCGTCCTCTACATCCTTAACGCACTGTAAGAGAGTTGTGAGCATGCACACAGTCACTCTCAACAAGGTCCCAGAGCGCAAGGACAGCCCCAACAGCGCTTTTCAGCAGGGGAAATACATCAGAAGTCTGTAATAAGAGCCCTAGAGTGGTTCGTGTCATTTTCAGTACATCCGTTTCTCAGGCTCTTCCCCTGAGATGAGGAGTTCTGGTGCGGTGGCTATGGACCTGGAACGTTTTAACCGAAGAGGGGCCCTCTTTAGGAAGAAGTGACTCACCGGGGTATTTGAATGGCTTCGACTCAAGTGACTGGTTGACTTTGATGACGTCTGCAACAGGATGCTGGCCATGGTACTGCCTTCGTGTTCTCTTTTCTTCCCAACGCCGATGGGGGCGATTATGGAGGGGAAGGAAGCCCGAGTAGCTGTCGACCCCACACCATCCCCTCATCATTATATACTGTAACTGCAGATGCATGAGCGTTGCTGTGCATACAAACCAGAGTATGGCCAGTCAAGGAAAGATGAGGACTCGGAGGTTGTGTGGGACGAGAAGAGTGCTGCCGGCATGCATTCGGAAGTAGCGAGCAAGGGATAGGAACATGGAACGCCGCGCGCACAGCCACATGAGGGTTCCGATGTTGCAAGGTGTTTCTCAGGACTCGGAAGGGTTCAAGTGAACGTTCAAGAGGCAACGATGCCTGGACCACCTGACGGCGGTGTAACTCCGTGCTTCTCACTCATGCCATTTAAGATGCTGCCGGCCAGTGGCAGTTCAAGCACGGCATTCATCCTCGGCCCTGTGTGGCAGCGAGTGAGACGTGAAGGGGTGATCATCGGTTGGTGGGTGATCCGATGGCACTGGAAGGTCCGATCCCCCTGATCACCCACGCAATCCCAATTTGATGTAAGAGGGCAGAAGGAAAGGAAGCGATGGTGAAGCTCTAGAAGTTGGAGTACTAGTCCTCCAAAGTCAGGCACCGGCGGATCGAATTCGGAAGAACGCCCCGCTTGCCCCGTCACGGTTATCCAATTCGGGCTCATCCCCTTGCTTCACCCAGAACCACGACCTCCAGGGTTCCCCGACAATGGTCTGACACCTCTGCATCGTTTCCAGCCTGGTATCGTATTGACAACTCGTTGGTTCCTCCAGGTCCTCTGCGAGAACTTCGGTTCTCAAATCAACTCGTCTGCGTGCTCGTGCCCTCCCGGTTTTGGGGGCCCAACGTGTTCTGTCCCTGCATGCGGCGGTAACATATTCCAAGGCAACACTCGCAAACTTGTTTCTGGCGCATCCGGATCCTCATCGTACAATCTCACCGACTCTACGTGCCCGTGCTCTACTGGTTGGACAGGGACCGGATGCAACGTATGCCAGGCCTCGACGTCGTGTCAGAGCGCGTTCGATGCAGCCGGGGGTAACACCAGCAGCACCATCCCTTCGGAGCAGAATGGTTTAAACAACACCCTGACCTGTAACACCGAGCCGCGGGTCTGGGCTGCAGGCGAGATGAGTTGTACGGTCATCGTGCGTAGTCCACCCTTCCCCTCGAGCCTCGCTTTCTAATACGACATAGAACCCAATCCAAGGCGTTCTCCCCGGTTCAATGTCTTTAAATATTCTCCGCACGTTAAACAGTACCTTGTCTCCGCAAGTCAACTCTACGTCCTACGGAAACTCGGGCACTGCCTACGCCCAACTGTGGTACGACGGCGTCGAGCAGTTCTATTGCTTTGCCAGTGGATGTTCACAACGCGTCTCCAACTCGAGCGCGAATGATGCAACCTGGTCGTGCCCCAATCTTCAATGCAGCTGCCTTGCTAATACGACCTTCTGTGGTGGCGGAAATTTGAATCTGACCGACGTTTTGAACGGCCTCAATGGAGATTTGACAATAGCCTGCGGCTCTCTTGACGCGAACGGGACCGCCTCATGTGACTTTCAACAGAGCGCCCTGCAAAGCATATTCGGGTCCGACGGGTTGACGCTCAAGGATTGTGTCTTTGGCGAGTGTGTCCGACAGGGCGTAATCGATGATGCAATTGGTTCAAACCGTGCTTCCAATACTGACGGCGGTGGATCCCTCAATGGGGGAGTCATAGCAGGCCTCGCGGTTGTTGGCGCGTTTGCTATCCTAGCCCTGTTAGGCTTCTTCATCGGATGGTGGAGCCAGCGGGAGCAACGGCGGCGGCTTGGGCCAGGTCCCCTAGGTGAAACCAAGGGGGAACATGGGGGTTTTGGGGTGGAGTGGTCTGACGTGACATATGTTGTGCCTCATGCGCATGGCGGCAAGGGATGGCTACGAACTGGTCGGTCAAGAGCTCAGGACGATAAGATCATCTTGAATGGAGTCAGTGGCCGCGTAGAGCCCGGACAACTGTTAGCCATTCTGGGGCCGAGCGGTGCGTCCCCTCCTCCATTGGAAGCTAGCCGCTCTGAATATTCTCTATGCAGGTGCCGGAAAGACGACACTCATCGAGATTCTAACAAACAAGAGCAAATCAGGCTACACGTCAGGGACTGTGCTGTTCCCTAGCGACCCGTCGCGCGAGACGCAGACTCCTCACATTGGTTTTGTTCCCCAACAAGACGTCCTACATCCAATGCTCACCGTGAGGGAGTCGTTACTCTGCGCTGCACGCCTACGCCTACCAGAATACATCACCGATGCCGAGAAGCGTCAGCGTGTCGAAGATGTGATTGAGCAACTCGGCCTCACCCACGTGCAGGATTCGCGAATCGGAGGGCGGAGTGCTCATGCCCGCGGAATTAGTGGTGGAGAGATGCGACGGGTCAGCATAGGGCTTGAACTTGTCGCAAATCCAGACGTCCTCGTGCTCGACGAACCCACGTCCGGTCTGTTTCTTCTCTATCGGCCGTGCGCATCACAAAACTAACTTTTACTGCGATTTTCCAGGTCTGGATTCCGTGTCCGCTGCCAAAGTGGTCTCAGTCTTGCACTCTCTCGCTCACGACCCTGACAACCCGACTGCCGTAATCGCGACGATCCATCAACCGAGCTCGCAGATCTATCGAATTTTCGATCGCGTCGTCCTCCTCTCCGGCGGGCGCGCCCTGTACGAAGGTTTAGGAGGATATGCTCCCGCAGATTACTTTGCCCAGCAGGGTTCCCCCTGTGCTCCGGGGTATAACGTTGCGGATCATCTCCTCGACCTTGCACACGATCTGCCCGCACAGCGAGACAGTACAAGTGCCAGCCACAACAAGGAATATGCTACCAGCACCACAACTGTACACGGGAGCACTTACAAGAAATTGGCGAAGCCAAGTACGGCCGCGGCGTTCTTGACACAGTTGCAGGTTCTGGCAGGACGAGAGTGGAAAGTGTTGCGACGGTTCGTGGGGATTCATTTCGCTCGCTCGGACGCGGTGCTGCGTGGGTGGTCTGATCATTTGCTGATCGTTGAGCTCAGGGACAGGACGTTCTTCCTCGCTCATGTCGCGTTATCCGCGATGCTCGGCGTGTTCGTTGGTGGGTTGTACTGGCACACGAACCTTACCATCGCGGGCTTCCAGTCGCGTATCGGCTGCCTTTTCTTCCTCGTGCGTCCCCAACCATCGAACAAATGTTCTTTCTGACCCAGACCGACCCGACATGGCACTGACAGGGCTCCCTCATCGCGTTTTCGACTCTGAGTGCGCTGCATAACGTGCTCGTAATGCGCCCACTCTTTGTGCGTGAACGCTCGAATGCGTATTACAGGTCCGTTGTTCTATGGTCTATCTTGTGTGACACATGTAACTCGGCCTCACACGTGTGTGCGCACTTTGCAGTCCGACGGCTTGGTTGTTTGTCCGTCTCCTGTTTGACGTCCTCCCGCTGCGCATAATACCCACTCTTATCGTGGGTACCATGTGAGTGCCGATTCGCCTGAGCTCCTATAACTTGGCCTCTGAGTCTTTGTGCGCATCAGTACATACTGGATGGCTGGCCTTACGCCGCAAGCTGCCCATTTTTTCAAGTTCCTCCTCATCCTTGTGCTGTATACCATATGCATGACGCTCTTTGTAACGTCCTCTCGTCTTTTCCCCGTTTATTCTCGCTCATGCAAGTCCATGCGCCGCGCTGCGTTCCGTCGACAAAGAACTTTCTCCTCGGCTCTGCCATATCGGACGGTGGCCTCGCGCTCCTTCTCAGCGCGCTCGTGGGGTTGTACCAGATGACGTTCGCCGGGTACTTTGTCCACCTTACGTCGATCCCGCCGGTGTTGCGGTGGTTGCAGTGGCTGTGCCCCCTCAAGTACGCGCTCGAGGCACTGTCGGTGAACGAGGTCAACTCGACGCTCCTAATTGAGGACACCTTGGAGGGCGTGCCCGTCAGCATCTCCGCGACTCTCATCATGAATCTCGTGCGTTGTTATTGTTGTTTCACCCATCGTGGCGTCAGTCATTCGTCACACGCTGAATCGAAACGGGTTTCTAGCTCTTTGGATTTGACGAGAAGAATTATTATCGCGACGTGCTGGTCCTGTTCGGGTATATTTCGGCCTTCGGCATTGGTGTCGTCGCCGTGATATGTATTTGGGTGCGCGAGACTCGATGACGAAGTGTTGGAAGGACAATCTCATAGTCTCACATCGACATTCACTCCCTTCGTTTGTCTTATGAGTAGTCTATGACGATATATTTATTATCTTTATGAGCAGTCTCCACAGGTCTACTAGTCTGCGTCTGACAGCCGTAACTGGTGTAATCACATTAGAGCGTCACTTGTTTGGTGGCTTTTGTTGTTGCAGCGTGAACACTTTACGGAGATTGTCCCATACGACCGATGGCGATTGTGCAGCATCGATGCCGTGCCAGAGGCCCTTCTTTTTGTAGTAGTCGACGACTGGAGAAGTTTGCGCGTGGAAGACACCAAGCCGTTTGGTGAGCGCTTCGACATTGTCATCTGAACGTTGAATCAGTGGCTCGCCCGTGACGTCGTCCTTCATCGGCTTCTTCGGGGGGCTGAGTGAGGCCGGCGCGGGCACGTGGGTCGTGGGTTTAGGTCAGCGGGAAGGGGGAAACGCGTGAAATGGCGCGTGTAACGTACTTGAACTCCCTGTGGTACGTGCGCCCGCTGGCGGGGTGGATGATGCGGCCCGTGATGCGCGAGATGAGGAGCTGGTCTGAGATTTTGAGCTCGACGACCGAGTCGAGCGCCTCTTTCCGCGAGGCGAGCATCGCGTCGAGCTTCTCTGCTTGCGGGACCGTACGCGGGAAACCGTCGAGCACGAAGCTATCCTCCCGCGCAGAACAGTCGCGAAAAAATGGAAATAAAAGTTAACGAACGCGTTTTGGCGAGTGAGATAATGACGATGATGATGATGATGATGATGATGATGATGATGATGATGACTGGAGAGCTCACCCGTTCTTGCACCCCTGGTTGTTCTCGAGTTGGTCCTTGATCATGCCCACCATGATGTCGTCCGAGACGAGCCCGCCGGCATCCATGATCTTCTTCGCTTCGACGCCCAGCGCCGTCTTCTTGGAGACCTGCTCGCGCAGCATGTCGCCCGTCGCGAGGTGGCAGACGCAAAAGTCGTCGCGTATCCGCGGCGCCTGAGTGCCCTTGCCTGAGCCGCCACCACCACAGCGGCCGCGCACACGAGGGCGTCAGCACAAGAAGGCGGACAGGGACAAAAAAAAAACACAAAAGAAAGGGCATGGCAGGCATGAGCGCCGCACGCACCTGCGCCTGGGGGCCCGATGAGGATGGTACGGAGCTGTTGCGCTGGCGTCGGCTTTGACGCCTTGGATGCCGCTTTTGCCTCGAGCTTGTTAATCTTGTCTGTGAGCTGGCCCACGAGGGACTTGAGATAGGCGAGCTCGTCAGAGGCAGAAGGCATTGGTGGGGGATGGTAGCGTTGAAGACGTTGACGAGACAAGTTTGTCAGTCACCGTCGACCCGACCGATTTCTTACGTACGGTCCGATCCGGTCCGCCGTCTCCAGTTCCACGTATGCAGCGCAACTCTCAGAAACCTCTGGCATTGGCCCGTCATTTTTTCTGTTTCTGAGGACTAATTGAATCAGCCCGATGATTTGAGTAAGAAAAGTTTTCGGAGAAAGATGGATTCATAAACACTGGATGACTGAGCCGAAATTAGCAACGTGTCGCGCTAGACAAATAAGCGCCTTCACGTCGTCCACCGTCATCATCAAAGCCTGCCTTGACTCTTCTGCCAGGGTCAGAGACCAGGGACTGTATACACCAGTATGCTGCCATATCTTGGCGCCGTCTTCTTTTCTTTCTTTAGCCTCTTTTTGGCCGCACGGGCAGGATCAAGCACCGGTAACTCGGTGCTCATCGTGCTCCAGCCTGACCTGAAGCGAGACAACTTCGCCATCTTCTTTGACAACCTGGAAAGTAAGTTGGCGTTACTTCGGTCACAGGCGCCCCATGGTTTAACGGGTATTCAGAGCAAGGTTATGACCTAACTTTTCGTGCTCCCAAGGACGACGCACGACCTATCGTTGAAGACGACATTCCCACCTTTAGCCACATCATTCTCTTCGCCCCGGATACAAAATGTGAGAATATCTACACATTCAGTGGCTCTCCCATCTGATACCCTGTAGCGTTCTCTCAGGATATCACCCCGCAGTCCCTCGTTGCCGCCCTCAATGCTGGCACCAACCTCATCATTGCCCTCTCACCGACTCAGTCTCCTCTCTTTACTCTCGCATCAGAGTTCTCTCTTATCCTCCCACCACCCGGCACACCGCTAATTTCCCACTTCCCGGCTCGAGATACCCCGCCCAGCGTGATTCCCGTCGCTGTGCCCTCAGAGCATCCCTTGCTGACACCAAACACCTCTCCTGTATGGTACTCTGGTATCCCTTTCGCGCATGGCAACAACCCTTTGTTGGTCCCCATCCTTCACGCGCCGGCTGAGAGCTTCGCATCTGATACTGATTCCGATGCCGGTGCCGAAACTCTGTTCGACGCCGCAGAGCGCGGCGGCGAGGGACTCTGGGCAGGCCAGACGCTAGGCGTCGTTACTGGTTTCCAAGCGCGTGATAACAGTGCGCGTGCGACCTGGGTTGGCGGCATTGAGCTTTTTTCTGACGAATACGCAAACAAACTGCTTCCCTCGTGCGTAAAAGTTACCCTCTCGTTGCACCGTCCAACCTAATCCCTACTTTATTAGCGGCGAGAAGTCTGGAAATGAACAATTTGCGCGTGATGTCGCTACTTGGACGTTCCAGGAAAATCTTGTGCTACGTATCGATAGCACTACTCATCACTTGAACAACGAGACGGTGCCGCGTGATCATTATACTATCAACGAAAACATCGTGCGCCATTTCCCTGCTGACGAACTGGGGAATGTATTTTCTGATCCAACCGCAGGTCTTTGAGGCACACATCTCCCGTTACGACTCCGAGCGCGGATGGTTGCCGTACTCTGGATTGCATGATCTCCAGATCGAGTTCACCATGCTCGACCCACACATCCGCACCGCGCTCCTCCCAGTCCCGGGAAAGCCTGGCTTGTACCAGGCCGCATTCCGCGTCCCTGACCGACACGGCGTCTTCAAATTCGTGCTCGACTATCGCCGTCGCGGTTGGACGATTCTCAAGGCAACCATGATGGTGCCGGTCGTCCCGCCCCGGCACGACGGATATCCCCGCTTCTTGAGTGCCGCGTGGCCGTATTACGCGGGCGCGATTAATACCAGCATCGGTTTTCTGGTGTTCACAGTATTGTGGCTGGCGGGAGATGAAAAGGAGCATAAGAAGGGGAAATACACCAAAACCGAGTAAAATCCTAGTCCCAGTTCGAGTTTTGACGTGAAGACGTTTCCTAAATGCTAATGCTTGTGTGCTGTGCCAGTGCCTGTCATTGCCAGGGAAAGTCTGCCTCCATGGTGTGATGTCTTCAACACAGGGGACCAGTAGAACACGCGAGGCATTGATCACGACACGAGGGCATCCCTTGCGTGAACAAGACCCGTGAGCACGATACAAACCACTGGAAGTTGTACGACACCCGTTACCTTTTAAGCGACGCTTGGAATATTCCAGATCCGGTGCGGTGGTCAGATGCACCGACGCTTATTGTCCGAATGTCGCCACACTTGACAGACACCGTGGCAGGGGTGCACTCTATTGACGCATGAATGGCCCTGAGGACTTTCCACACACATCGTGACGTCATGATGGTTGCGTAGACACCGCAACCCCACGGGAGAGCAATCATGACGAGAATCAAAATTTCATGGGGTACAGTTTTATGTCCCCTGGCAGAGCTCGGGAAACCGGAAAGGAAATTTTAACAGACCTATTTTCGTGTCGACAGCCATCGTTGATGCCAATGCCGAAGGGTGTGCACGCGACGACACGCGCAAGCCTGAGGGGGTCCGAGTCTCGGACTGGCAAACTTGAACCGAGGCCGGGTTGCATTTACGATAGGGGAAAGGTCAACTCCCTTCCAGAGCAGCAATCTGGTATATCTATACGACCTCATCATGGTCCAGACTGCCAGTGTGCCATACTATTCAGTTCGGCAAATGAGCAGCAGCTAATTAAAGGTCAAGACCTCATTTTGTGCAAGGACTCGGAGAACGGGAAGCATGGCCCACTGGTAGCGCCAAATTGGCTGGCGATCCATCGCATGACTGGGGTGTATCAAGTGCACCAGTGCCATCACATCAGCGCCAACAGTACTAGTACTGCAAGTGCAGGTGCGCTGGTGCTCACACTTGCATCGCGTCCTAGGTTAATCGCCATCATCGCCATCATCGAGCATTTGCGCGTGATTAGCACACGCAGGATCCATCACTTGCAGGAGTATATCCATCAGTTTTTGAGTTTCTGAAAATTTTGGGAATAAAGAGGGTTTCTTTATGCTTCCGAGTCTTTCCCCCTGAAAATGAATTTGCAAATGAACTTTTCGTATGGGTACCTGATGTCATGACCCCATCGGTGCTGTCACCGTTGTGTGCAGGTACATCTGCAAGGTGAACCGGTGCTCGTACCGGTGTTTCACGGTAAGTCACATTGAATGGTCACAATCGTTGAGCGCTGAGCACAGGTGCCAATCGCCACGGTGGCGTTTTGCATCTTCTTTGAACGCTTCAGGTGGGCGCAATGGGGCATGGACTGTCAGCTTACTAGTACCTTTCATCAGGAAAATTGGCAAAAACTTTTTGACTTGTGAACTTTTGTTAAAAAAGGAGGGTTTTATTGTACCTCTCTCCTCCTGAAAATTATTTTGCCAACAACTTTTTTTGGATTGTAGGTTCCTTTTCGCCTTTTCTTCCTTTTTTCCCTTTTTTCCTCAGTCGAGCTCAACCAAGCTGGTATAAGTGAAAAAAAAGTTTTATGCAGAAATGCTGATGTTGGACACTGAGTAGATAGAACTTGAATGTATCAGGAAAATTAGCAAAAGCTTTTTGACTTGTGAACTTTTGTTAAAAAAAAGGAGGGTTTTATTGTACCTCTCTCCTCCTGAAAATTATTTTTCCAATCAACTTTTTTTGGGTTGTAGGCTCCTTTTCGCCTTTTCTACCTTTTTTTTCTCTTTTTTCCTTGGTCGAGCTCGGTCGAGCTCAACCGAGCTGGTATAAGTGAAAAAAAGTTTTATGCAGAAATGCTGATGATATAATTCGATATAGAACACATGACTAATCAACAGTACACAAAATCAACAAGGCAGTTATTGTGACAGAAAGGTCAACGGATCAACATAATATCGATCAATTAGAGATCAGATACCACCCGCTGTCGCCCTCGAGTGCCACATATTTATTTTTTCATTTATGGTGTTATAGGCTTATTTGAAGTTTGAACCAGCTTGCTTATTGTCACAATGATCAAGGTCAATTAAGCTCTTCGAGACTGCATGAAGGCAGTTAAGAGCAACGATGACACATAGCCGGCAGTGAGTTCACTGAGAAGGAGAAAGATAGCACGAGACGTCGCACCTCTCGAAAGGCTTGCGTCTCAGACCGGCACCACCACGATGGTCCTTATTCCCGGCAATCCCCCTAACTTTAGGCGCAGGGTCCGGGTTGCGGACCCCGACATCGTCGCGGTTCTGGAGAGCATCCTTGCGCCCCATGACAGGGTGTTAATCAGTATCGTCATCCCGGCGCGGCAGGCCAGGGACGTATGGTTCCTTAAGGTATGTATCCATACCGTCATCCCGGCGTGGCAGGCCAGGGACGTATGGTTCCTTGAGGTATGTATCCATACCGTCATCCCGGCGTGGCAGGCCAGGGACGTATGGTTCCTTAAGGTATGTATCAATACCGTCATCCCGGCGTTTCACACCAGAGACCTCATAGTTATCCCGACGACCCCTGGGAAAGCGTCGCGTGTCAATGTGGCCCACTTTGTTGCAAAAGACGCAGACTACGTACACGATGGGGGTCGCAACGACGATGGAAGCCAGGAGAATAACTGACATGATAGTGGAAGAATACATGGCTGAAGTTACAGCAGAGTAGTTGTTGGCTTCGGAGTCGGCGAGTTCACAAGGTGGAGTCGATGGAATCAGTGTCAGCAAGCACCGGGAAAGGTTGTCTGCGACTCACTGACTACTAGAACAGGTTGTGCACAAGAGCTAAAGCCTTGGGTGTTGCCAGCGAGGTTTTGACCTTTCTACTCACTGGTTTTTATAGCCGAGAAACCGTAGGGTTCCACAAATATGTCAAATTGGAACCACAGGCATTCAGAACTTCCAGAGCGCGTAACGTTGGCCGCGGTGCCACAGCCGACTCAACACCTTGAAACCACGTGATCAGATGGAATGCTAATAAACTAATAGATCAGGTCTCCAACCACGAGATATATATATATAGATAACTGCCATAAGGCAAGAGAGAAAAGCGACCGCAATAGCAATAAACGAACTAAATCAGAGAGTGGCCGGCGCGGGTGCTGGACCTATCTCTGATGCCTCTACGAGAGCCCTGTCGTAACGCCAGCGGCGCGGACCTCTTGTCCGGAACTATCCCCGAAATCTCTCGAGAAAAGCCGCAACCGATGTTTCTAGTTTCCACGGGCACTCAGTTCGTGCAGTTGGAGGACTGTAAACGATGCTTTCCATTTACCGCTATTGCAGGGAGCCCGGAGGACTTGGCTTGGGCTGGCACGATACAAAATTGTTCGTCGTTCGCAGGCGTTTAAAGCCTCGAGGATGCGGTACATAGAGCGGCTCGTTAAGCGAAATTGCGTAGGAAAAGATTGGCCTTATTGAAAGCGGGTATAGTGATCTTTGAAGCGGAAGGAGACCATGATAAGCCACGGAGTTCGTAACGGAGCGCTGTTCCCCGCCCTCATGGATCCTTTTTGGAGGCACCACTTGCAAGGGTATTCTTCGTTTTCTCAACCTAGTTGAGTGATGGGGAAAGATAGGATTTGGGCCTATTTTTGCCATTACTGTGTGATCGTGGTGGATGGCGGACCTAGATCGCGAACACGCATCCACCCCAGCCTGTACCGACCTCACTTTACGGGCACAGGGCACAGGGTAGAAGACAAAAGGGGTTGTCTAGTTAGAGGATTCAGAAATCACAACCGAGGCGTGGAAAATGACTGTCTGGAGACGCGGGTATGTCATCCCCGTTCCCGTCCCAGAAAGGAAGTCCAGCTGCACGAGGTCACTCTTATTCGAGTCAATAAATCTAAGTGTTGCAGTAGTTTCTGACACTACTAGCGAACACCCGTGTTATGCACGGGGGGGGGGCCTGGGGGAGTATGGATCTAATACATTCAAACATTGTATACAGTAGTACAACACATCTTATTTAACTGCCTTAGCTCCTCTTAGACGATGGCCATTTCAGGGTGTCCGCCAGTGCCACTATGAGTTTAATTGGGACTTGATGTGCAGTCCAAAGAGTTGAAATACGCAGAGCGTTTCAGTTACTTGTATTATTCCATACATGACAACACTTTGTCAGCTGCGCCTCTCTTGACCCTCACCCTCAAAACCCGACTGCGCACCAAAGATGTACCCATCACCCGAAGGCCCCATTGGACTCCTTTGCTCAACTGATGGCTGACACCATGTCATCATGTGCCCCAAAATTTTGTCGATCGCTCTTTTCTTGGACAGCCCCGCTGGGTTGATATTCTCTTTTCTCTTTAGTCTATTTTATCCCACAGCACGTCGCTGGCAACCGATGGTGACCTTTCAGTGTACCCACGTCAGCTGACACTCTCGCCTCCATCCCCAACGATTCCCATACAGGTAGTCTCACATTTCCTTGTTGCCTGGTGTAAGCACTGCACCACCTGTGCATGCCCATCTCACGCGAAGAAGTACCCGCCAAGGGAGCGCATTGCCCTGCCAGATGCCTTTCCCGATGCTGCCCGCGCCTGTTCGAAATGCTCGCGCGCCCCCTTGGGAAGCTCATGTGCTGCACAGAAGTGTTTGGTGGGTGATCAGGTGGGAGGGGAAGTATGCGATGTTCACGACGACGACAATCCGATCTCTCCAACTTGGCCTCTCTCGCCTTCCGAGAAAGGCGTCATATCCACTTTCGTGGGACTTCATCAACCTGCGGCAGAGTTCTAAACCATAAATTATCAATTAGTAAATTGATTACAGGCAGAGGAGACATCGTTCTAAATACACACCCAGACATTGACACACCCAATCGTTTGAGATAAAATTAGTGAGAGAAAACAGATCTATTTTTGAGCAAGCACTCGAATATATATAGAGTACAAACCCCTCGAAACAATGAGAACTTTCTAGCATGAAAGAGCGAAAATGGAGGGCAAGAGTTTCTCGAAGCATCCAGAGATATGGAGAGAGCGACATAATCAAATGAGTCAGGATGCACGAATGGAGTAAGCATCGCCTCAAAATTCACGAATGGAGAAAGCAATGTAATCAGACAAAAGCACCAATCAGAACGCTCAAAACACCTCGAAACACCTCTCGCCAGCCAATCAGGATGCGTGCGAAAGACCATGGAGGATTATAATGATGATGCTATGTCATGCATCAGACTCACACCATGACACGCTAGGCGATAAGATCCCGCAAAAGGAAGAGAACTGCATCCATCGATGACGTTTACGAGAGATCGATGACACGTAGTACTGTGCTGGGCTGGGGTTCGAGGTCGCCGGGACTCGCCAGAGCAGTACTATTGTCAGACTAAGCAAGGTCAACATTTTGATAGCCAGTGATGGTGACTGGGCTTCAGGAAGAACAAAAAAAGTCTGGTGCCGAGATTGCGTACAGTCGACTCTGAGATAACCCATACCTGTGATAACCCATACTCTGTGATAACCCATACAATTTTCCATTTCCCAAGTTGGTTTGCGGGGGTTTTGAGTCCATAACCCATAACCCATAACCCATACCAATTTTTGGTTGGATTGGCCATCATTCTGCATCATAACCCATACATGAACTTGGATGAACTCAATATGATAGCCCGTTTGGAAGTTATATAATCATTTTTACCTCCCCAAGTTGGTGATCAAGGCATGGAATGAGTTTGATACCGGAATTGCGCAGGCCAACATCCTCCCTGACACTGATTTGTCAGCATTAGCAACCTCTCGTTCACCCCGTCACTCCCCATCTCATCCAACTGCTGAGGCACACGACCTTCTCAAGGTAACAAATGAAGATATTTATCAAGCCGTGATGGACTTGTATGCCTGTTTGGGAAGAAGGCTCATGTTCTCGATGCAAGGGATGAAGGATACAAAAATCACGAATTAGTAGTAATTACTTTACACACCATGAATAGTCTACACTTAGAAGGACAAAAATATGACTTTTACCCAATCTCTCTTGAAACCCATACTCTGTGATAACCCATACCCTTAGACCTATCCCGAACGGTATGGGTTATCTCAGAGTCGACTGTAGTGAACCAAACGTTAAACGGTAAACATTAAACAGCCGTCTCTGGAGATGGCCGTGTTTCGGACTGGCCACATGACCATCATTTCTTGGAATCTTTGCGTCCATTCCAATACGCGGACCGAGAAAGTATCTATATCTGTATCTGTAGGATCTGTTGGTTGATCGAAGCGGAACGAGAGCTCGGACCTCACCTCAATACTGTATCACGTATATCGGCAATGTACTGTACTGCCGTTATGCGCCCGCGGTGCGCCACATCCGAGTGTTTCCTCTTGGTTGCTCGGACACTCTCGGACACTCCTCACTAGTATCGTTGCGCCGTGCGGTCTTCCTGGGCCGTTTCCTATTGCCTCCGAACCCTCTACGATCGTCGCGATTCCCGAGAGCGGGGGTCCGAAGAGGGCGTCAGTGTCGGTTTCCATGTCAAACACCGTCTGTCACTCTTTTACAATCTGCAGCGAGGGGAGGAGGGAACGCCGTCGAGATTGGCTCGCGGGATGAGCAGGCCGTGGTAGTCGTACCTTGAACTTGGCTTTTGTGATTCTATGTTTAATCTCGAAACGGTGGTCGACCGCCGTAGTAGACCACGCTAGACACCACATTCGCCGTCACCTCACAATTAACCCCCTAAAAACGGGCAAACACTATCATAGCTAGTCATACATACAGTAGTACGCCAACGGCGTGTCCGCCTCTGTGTCTGTAGTAACATGCGCGCGGAATACAAATTCGAAAAAAAAGGGAGGTCGACCGCATGGTACTTGACGGTCGCCAGTTCACTTGCGGCGCCCCCTTGCACGCCCAGACCATAAGTTACATTCCTCTACGATCTCACCTCTAGCTGACGGGATCACAGTAAATGAATTCGAAGGACAAAACAGATCAGGGCCTCAATCACGAGGCATAAATAACCGCCGCCATGAAGTAAGAGAACAAGGCGACTGCAATGAACGAACCGAACCAAAGCATGGCAGGCGCGGACACTAGACCCATCTCCGCAGCCTCCACGAGTGCACTCTCCAATTTCATGGCCATGGCTTCCATCCCAAAGTGCTCACGTGCCCGTGCCCGCGCCCGATCCGCCAGTGCAGACCTCTCGTCCGGCGCTAGCTCCGAAATCTCGAGAAGGGCGGCAGCCCAACCTGATGCTTCCGGTTCCCGTAGCCATCCAGTCCGCGCGCTTGCAGGACTGTCAACGACGCTCTCCGTAGGCCCACCGCTGTTGCACGCAAGCACAGGGAGCCCCGAGGACATAGCCTCGACTGGCACAATACCAAAGTGCTCGTTCGCGGGTGTGTATAGCAATGCGAGAGTCGATGATGCAGTGAGGAGAGCAGCCCGTTGGGCAGTAGTGAAGTTGAGTAGGAAAAGAATGTCTGGATCTTTAGTGGTCATATTGAAAGGAGGTATATTGGTCCGCGACGAGGAAGGGGAATCGATGGTATAGGACAATGAGGCAGCCTTTGCGCGATCAATCAATGAGACAAGCGTCATGATGTTTTCTTCGACTCGGGAGTCATAGCCACCACCGATAACAAGCCGGGGACTTCGTATCGGCATGTGGTTCCCTGCCTTCACAGATTCTTGTTTGAAAAGCGCAAAGGCATCAATGGCAAGCGCGACGTGTTTCTTTTTCTCAAAGCGGTTGAGGGATAAAAAAGTTGGTCGATCTCTGAAGAAGACATGAGACACACAAAGACAGCACGAAGAGACGCTCGTACGATGAAACCATAACAATATCAGGTTCTTTGTTGTTACTAACTGGCTCATATGAAAGAAGGTTGATGCCAGGATGGATTACACGTGGCTCCTGCCGGATGCTAGGAAAGTACGCTTCAAACACCTTAGAAGTGAATCTCGAGTTAGCTAAGATGATATCCGCGTTTCCTGTACCCTTCGTTGAGAGAGTTTATCAGCCGATTGTTTAAGAAACGCACGAGTAGTAACTTCCTCTAGCCAATCCATGGGGAAGCGGTACGCTCGTTTGAGGATGCCACCACGCTTTTTCATCTTTCCTTGCACAAATTCACCATTCGCTAGAAGTTTATCTGGGAAGTGGCAATAGAACACGACACGCTTCCCAGTAACGAAGCGAAGTGCTGGAATACATGTAGACAGTTGGTCCACGAAATACACGTCGTACGGAGATGCATCGGTTCGCAGGAGATGATATGTCAGATGTAGCTGACGGAGGTGAGCAAGGAGAATATGGAATTTACGCCTAATATTGCGTGGAAACGGCGGAGGGATGGAGTGCACAACAAGCGTTCCTATTCGTACGTCAGTCTCGCGTCTAACACTCCAGCCTTCGAGAACACCACTCACCGTCTCGCGTCTCGTCAAAGCAGTGGGCGGGATCATGGTGGGATGTGTATATTTCAACCGTATGGCCAAGTTTCTGAAGGCCGACAGCGGCGTCGACGACAAGCCGTTCTGCCCCTCCTAGAACGTGAATCAGATTTAGGCATACGTCGGAGTCCTGACCGCTTGTTCTGTACCAATTCCTAGGTCAGGGTGTATGAAGGCGATTTGAAGCGGCGCCATGCGGTGTGATGGACACCAAACCTCTTGGCTCAGTATGAATATGGATGAGTCAACGACGAGCAACTTGAGGGCAACAACTCCGAGACGGAGTGGCTTCACTCCTAATTTCGGGTTAGGTGCAACTCAACTACGAACTACGGTAAGTTACACAAAGTTATGCGTTATGATTGATCATTTATATGAAGTGCGAAATCCTTAAACCAAACAAACTGGTCTTTCGGCGTGGCGAACTCCTTGTGATGCCCTCCAAAGAAAGTGCTGAGGAACAAAGGTAAAGCGTCAGTTGTCGGCCTTCTGGTGATCATCAACTCAAGGCACGCGCCTGAAGAACACGCCCCTAAAACCGATGGGTTCAACCGTCTCCTGGGTGTTAACTTCCGGTGGAAGAGTGTCAACAGGTGCGTCGTCATTATGTTCCGGGGCTTCTTGCCAAAACTGCGAATCAGTTTGCATATTGGCATCTACCGTGTCGCACTGAGTTGGAGATACGAAAGCCGTTGGGCGATCTAAATCTAGCGAAGCCCGAAGAGAGGACATTTGGATCTCATCCAACTTCAATCCCAGCCCTGATCCAACCAGTCCGCCCACTAAAGAACCTAGTAATCCGCGGTCTTCATCAGACTGTAAGTTCGGACCACCAGAAGTGTCCGGTATGAAAGAATCCCGAGCTTTATCACGATAGAAAACGTCTCGGCGTGTGATGGCCTCCTTTCCGTTAACCTTCAGGTAGAAGCGCCCGTCTGGAACTCCAGGGGAATTAAGCACGACTGTCTGGCTGATATGCGTCCACTCTCCCTTTGAGAACTCGAAAGATCCTCGGGCGATGGAGAGGCCGTATGCCCCATCGCACACCGACAGAGGCGGTGCACTACATAACGACTGAGTCTGCCGTTCTTTTGGCGCATACTATAATAATAGTGAGTACTAATGCAGAAAAGAAAGGACCTTGGAATTACGAGGTAAAGTTCCCCAGCACCACCTTCACGCCACATCAGACGTGTGCTAAAGCAATCGAGCGCAGGGTCTCCACCAGAACACCGGGTATGTCCGCCGTAAAGCCCTGGTAATTTTCCGCCCTTGACCCAATCGAAATCGCTCGGGAAAAAGACTTTGTATTCAAGAGTGACGCTGCTCGCATTGCCGAGGTCAAGCGGAGTGGCGTAGAATTCGGAGCCACCCTGCGGCCATCCTGCTGGGTTGATCGAATTTTTTGGATAAAAGAGCTGAAGCATTGCAGATGCATTTGTCCACAAGGCGCTAAATGACGAGTCCGCGGCATACACGAGATCACCTAAACGAGGTGTGATTCCTACGACAACATCCAAATTATCCTTTCCAGACGCGAAGTGTGTGATGTTAAAGGCCAAGAGATCGCTGAAAATTTTCGGTGCAGTCCAAGAGGAGATCGACGGAGTATCCGGTAACTCGTTTATTGATTCGGTGGTGGAAACGGTCTCTGCTTGTCCGACGGTGACCTCGGCAGAGTTCTGTCTAACAGACTCGGATGCGAGCTGAGGGGAGGACGATGAGCAGGCAGGCCTAAACATCGCGAGTTGAGAGTTCGGATGAGTATTGGGAAAGAAGAGTGGACAGAAGCTTCGAGGCGCACTGGCAGGCAGTGCGGGCCCGGGAGGCTCTGTTGATTCTGGAATCTGAATGGCGAGACATGCCAAACACCGCAAAAGTTCGAGTGTTAAAACACAGAAGGTGATCATACGCATAATTCATAAGCGCGTCGAGGAGCTCAGTGGGGGCAGAGAAGGCCATCGAGGACCGTCATTTGAATGTCTAATGGCAGATGTTTGATCTGACCGTTAGCCGTCCACAGTTAAAAGTACCCTCACTCTCAGGCTAAATTCTTTTTGGCTCGCAATAATTTCCTACTGGGCGGGCGGGGCCCGGCTACTTTCTACTTTCACCAAATGCTTGCATCGGTAGTAATGTCATCTGACGACGGTACATTATCATGCATCATGTGAATTACCTCTCGGTAGCACAGGAGATTTTCCCTGATGAAGATGAACCAATCGTCAGTGCTTGCGAAAATATTGCAGGCAGCACATGATCATATGCATAATATGCATGTTCCAAGGTCCGAAAAGAGACGCCAACTCAATTGCCAGTGAACATGCGCATTGACTTCAGATCTGTGGAGCGCAGACGGCGCTAGTCCGAGGATCACTCGAGTTGAGGCGAGGCGAGCCATTCCCTCACGTGCCATCGGGGAACTACCGAGGGCCAGCAAACTCCTAGAGATAATTGAGGAAATTTGAAATGAATCACGTCCTTCTATTGGCTCTAAGTTATCCCCGATTATCTCGGGAGGTTTTCCCCGATGTGATCTTGTAGTCATAAAACGTAAACCTTGTCTAGTCACCGGCATCTGTTCATCTGCGTAGGATAACTTGAATATCAGCTTCCTGGCTTGCCAGTATCCTGGAAACAGCGTTTTCGATCGCGATCGGCTTATATCAATAGGCTGACGTATCAGCTGTGATTGGGACATGAAGACAATTCGCTCAGTGCCGATTGTTGGGTACCAGTGGCTCAAGTCGTGGCGCTCTGACCAGCTATAAAAGCCAGTGGTTAGCGGGAATGGTTCTTCACTGGAAACACCCCAGACTCAGCTCTTGTATACATCTGGGCTTATAGTGTCACTGATCAGTGAGTTGCTAATGATCCTCCCTTCTGCCCGAAGGCGCTGATTGAACCATTTTGTAACCCTTGTATGCTAATAGTACTCAACCTCTCATCAACTTCGACGAGAAAGACTATCCTGTTGTAGCTTGAAACATGTACTCTTTCACCAGCCTTGCCGTCATTTTTTTGGCTTCCACCGTCATTGCCACCCCAGTCTTGTACGTTGTTTGTATCTTTTTAAATAATGCCGGTACCACACTAACACGCGACACTTTTTCAGGGAGGCTCAGATACGTGACAATTCCGGCATTGACTTTGGCAGTGCGGGTTGGAAGCGTGACAATTCCGACATTGACTTTGGTAGTGCGGGTTGGAAGCGTGACAATTCCGACATTGACTTTGGTAGTGCGGGTTGGAAGCGTGACAATTCCGACATTGACTTTGGTAGTGCGGGTTGGAAGCGTGATAATTCCGACATTGACTTTGGTAGTGCGGGTTGGAAGCGTCATGGAGCAAATGGTGGCACGAAGCGCGGCCAGGTTTCCCAGAGGTGCGACGTCTCGCATTCTCCTTCTCTCTTCTCACCTCACTCATATCATTGCACCTTATGCAGGCTCGCAGAACTTGATTAGTTTGGAGCATTGCGACGATGCCCAATTGACTCAAACTCTAGTCATATCTTAAGTGAGGGAAATGCGTGGATTCTGATGGCAGAGTTAATATCCACATAGTGTATTCCGTTGATACCCTTGTCTCGTTTCATAAACGTCCAGAAGAATCTGACTCTAAAAATTGTTTTTTTTCTGATTTCTATCTGCTTGGTGTTTCTAACATGGTAACGGTCCAACTGAAATATCCAATACCAAAGTGCCAGTAGGGCTTGGGTGGCCTTCCGAACAGCCCAGCCTGAGCAACTTGAAGTCACAAGTAGAATGAGGTTCCAGGTTCATCCTCTTCTTCAGATAACTTCTGTAGTCCCAATGCGACACACTCATAAGAACAGGTGCGGGGTCTCGTATTCCCCCGCTTCCTTCTCAGCTAATTCATTTGATGGTTGCACTTAACGGTAATTTATGCAGCCTCGCAGAAGAGCCGATTAGTTTGGTTTGTGGCATTCAAGTTGTCTCATCGGTTCGATCTATATCTAATTAGTAGGAACTAGGCGGCGCTGGCTAGATCGATAGTACTTTTGTGGTTCATTTATTGGTTGACCCCTTGTCCTGTTGTTCACATGTCGCATGACATTAGTAACGTTTAACACATTGTTCATACCGATGTATGCTTATTGCTATCTTCTTAGAATAACACCAATTAATCAGGGTGATTATTTTCCGTTCAATTGATAGTCGGACCGGGATCCGATCGCAGCGAACTAATTACCAAAATAAAAATTGACTTTATCGGGCTGCGCTGGCAACCGGATGTAGGTACATGGCCTTGTCATGTTGTTCACCTGCGTTCACTTACTCCTTATGGACCTTCCTGACTTTGTGCTCTGGTGCCCTGTGTCCAGCCACCTAGAGGCATGGCGTTCACACATTCACATGTACATCACGTTTCGGGTGATTCCGGCGGGTAGTACGATTAGCCCTATATTCAGCCTTGTCTCTGTTCCCTTGCATTGCACCCTCATCTGCTTCCCTACCTACCTTAAATGTGAGTTCCATGCTAACTGTGCTATCGATCACACCGCGGCGCAGGGGTAGTATGAGCCTATGATTGCCACGGATAAAACTGGCAAGCCCACAAGGATTGTGTTTGATCCTGTAAATCTGAAATGCCGTCACCGTCGCCTCGTCGTCCAGGGAAACATATCCCAGATCCAACATTGGCCATCAGCAAGATGACACGTTGTTGGACGGTCTGGTGACTCTGGCGTTACTGGGGTGATGCAACCCCCGGGGGTCATCGCGTCTCGCCTATGAGCCATGATTGCACATGAAATGCCTCTCAATCACTTATGATGCCCTGAGGTGTTAAGGACACCGCCCCTACGAATCTCCTTGCGGGGTTTTCAGATCTGGTAATGGTAATGAAAAGCGTACGGGAAGTAGTGTTTTTGCGAGATCACTTTGCATTGAGCCGTCAATAGGATTTTACTCGGTCTCCAGTGTGTCCGCGTACTAGTCACGCGCCACTCAATAAGTGCAGAATTCCACCGCGGTGCGGTGGGCGGCTGGCACTCGCTTTGAGTGTCGTGCAACCGCGAGTCGTTAGTTGACCGCGAATATCGAACACACTGCGCTGGTAAGGAACGTGAAAATTTGAGCACTGTGACTTACGGGCCCTACTTAACCTAATAGGCCACGATAACTGGAGTTTTGAAACTGCAGATCCAAGTAGACATTTGCGGCCATATTCAAGACTACCAAGAAATAGATCACGCACGATAAACGGCGTTTCATTAGTGCCTTGGTTACGAGCTCAAGAGTGCTGCGCTCGAACAGAAAAAGAACGTACATGCATTTACCTAGATGGGGACAACACAATACATCGCTAGTCAATTGAGCTCACCTTAGTCCTTCATATACATGCACTGCCGCGGACAAGAGTGCTGAGAATCCATGACCAAATGCGTGACTAGTCCGACTTTGATGTACTCTTCAAAGCAGCCTCAGGCTGCCGTCCCCTCTTTCTAGCAAAGTTACACTGTAAACTGACTGCCTCTGAAGCAACCGTGACGTGGGTGAGTGCGCTGAAGCTGACTGAATTACAATCTTGGCCAATTGTCGGGGTCATCCCTCCCTAAAACCGTAAACTAGAAAGAGAAAATCGAGTTGGAAGATGACCTACAAATCGTGCCCCGCATGGTTAAACCAATGCGTCGGGGTCAAAGCAATGCCAGGATAGGCAACCAACACTTGGGCTTGATAATGACCACCGGAGTCGAGACCACCACACGCCCTCCCACCACCACTGTCATTCCCCTACTACGCACCTATGGTTCGCACGAAGCTTCTCACCATAGTAATCAAACTCGGTGTGATTCCCTCACTTTTTTGTCGTAGCTCACATTACATAGCGAATTGACCATTCGTCCCCCACGCGATGCAGGAACGTCATCGATCGTACACGAGACTACGCATCAACCGCTCCTGTCTACCCTCTCCGCCATCGTAGAAACCGTCGTGCGCCTACGCACAGCTGGTCACAAGGTCGTCCTCGTCAGTTCGGGCGCGATCGGCGTGGGGCTGCAGCGGATGGCAATGCCGTCGCGTCCAAAGAGTCTTTCGGGCAAGCAGGCGAGTGAACTTTTTCATTTTTCTGAGCCTCGTATGAGACTGACTTGTGGCCCTGTCGCGCTTCCAAAGGCGTTGGCTGCTATTGGACAAGGTAGATTGATAGCCCTGTGGGACAATCTGTTCGGTCAGCTGGGTCAACCCATCGCGCAAGTGCTTCTTACACGCGGGGATATCTCAGACGTGCGTCATTTCTGGCGGGAAAAATATGCCTGATGACACGCGTTTCTCAGCGTACAAGGTACCTTAATGCGGTGAACACGTTCAAGGAACTACTCTCCATGGGCGTTGTGCCGATTGTGAACGAGAATGACACTGTGTCAGTTAGCGTGGGTCCTGATTCGCTCTGCTACTGGAAAGCAAGTCTCACTGTGACCCCAGGAGATCAAATTTGGCGATAATGACACGCTTTCGGCGATCACATCCTCCATGATCCACGCGGATTATCTTTTCCTCTTCACCGACGTGGATGGCCTTTACACTGCAAACCCTCGAAAAGACTCGTCTGCGCGGCTCATAGAAGTGGTAGAATCGACTCATACGATTCGCGCTCAAGGTAACTAATGATCTTGTCCGTATCCTTGGCTTACACGATGACTGTAGTGAGCACAGCAACACTTGGTTCGAGCCTGGGGACCGGTGGAATGGAAACAAAACTCATCGCGGCTGAGATCGCCACCGCCGCTGGTGTGTCGACGATCATAACTTCTAGCCGTACACCTGCATCTCTCTTTGCGATCCTTGAGTTCCATGGCGCGACCGCACTGGCAGGCCCGGGCTCAAGTGATACGAGTCCAGCAGCTCGGCCACCACACACTCTGTTCACGCCGTCCGCTACGCCGCTAAGAGACCTGAAGACTTGGACTCGGCATACCCTGACACCTGCAGGCGGCGTCATCATCGATTCGGGCGCGCACAGTGTACTTGCCCGCCGTGAGTCGGGTGGGCGCCTGTTAGCTGCCGGCGTTATCGGTGTCCGCGGAGCTTTTGCGTCGGGTCAGGCGGTCCGCATTCTTGTGAGTAAGAAGACTCCTGGCGTAAGCTCCGAAGACATCGAAATAGCACGTGAGGAGTATGTACGTGGGTTAGCACCAACTCAACCGGGGACACCGCTGGCGGCTGAAACAGTTGACGCCTCAACGATGGGTCGGGGTTTGGAGTCCGATGGAACGGAAGGAACACCGCCGGTGTTACCTGTCACAGAAGGTAGCTCCGTGCCGGAAGAGATAGGCGACGTGGATGAGGGGCAGTGGGAGGTAGAGGAGGTTGGGCGTGGATTGGCAAACTATAATTCAGCTCAAGTTGAAAAGGTGAAAGGGTTAAATAGGTGTGTACCACGTTCGTTGGCTCTCTGAGTTTTCACCTGCTTAATCCCACGATTGGTAGCGCGTGCCTTGCACCGTTGCTGGGATACGCAGACACAGAATACGTTGTTGAGAATGTGACGATATTCGTACCACGATAGTAGTATTAGGCCGCAGTGGTATTTGTTCTGAACAAACAAACACTTGGTTGCGTTAAAGGCCACTTTGTGTGTCTGCGGTTACGGTACTCTACTTGTTCGTTATTATTCCCCCCAATGTTACACGGCAACTCCGTTAAATTACTTACTGGTGCGCGTCGTTCCTTCTCTGACATGCTTTTCGCCCCATTGATCCCATTCCCAAGGGAACAGCCATCCAGAGCTCGCCGCTGCAGTGGCCGAGCGGTGAGATGCCGTTTTGCCTGCGCAACCTGAACAGTCTACGGACTGTAACTTCTCCATCCACCCAGGCTCGGCATTCTCCTTACACCCTGCACTATCACCAAGTTTTCAAATGGGGAGCTTAACGTCAAGATTTCCGAGTCGGTTCGCGACGAGGACGTCTTCATCCTCCAATCCGCTTGTCGCGACGTCAATGATCACCTCATGGAGCTCCTCATCCTCATTTCCGCGTGCAAGGGTGCTTCCGCCCGCCGCGTCACCGCCGTCATCCCATGCTATCCGTACGCGCGCATGGACAAAAAGGACAAGAGCCGCGCGCCCATTACCGCCAAGCTCGTCGCCAACATGCTCGCCGTCGCCGGCTGCGACCATGTCATCACTATGGACCTGCACGCCAATCAGATCCAGGGTTTTTTCGACTTTCCGGTAGACAACATTTACTCCGAGCCCCTCATGATCTCCTACATCAAGCGACACATCCCGGGCTGGCAGGACAGCATCGTCGTCAGCCCGGACGCCGGTGGTGCCAAACGGTGCTTATTTCATCTGATTTGGTAATGCAACGCGAGCTGAGGCCGGAGCGCTCCCCCTCCTCCTGCTTCGCAGTGTCACCGCCATCGCCGACAAGCTCGGTCTCGACTTTGCTCTCTTCCACAGAAAACGGGACGGAAAGGCCCGTGATGGGCCAGAAAAGATGGAGCTCCTCGTCGGCGATGTCAAAGGCAAGGTGTGTGCCTGCCTCTGCCTGTCGCGCTTGGATCTCCCGTCGTTTTGACTAGCTTGGCTTAGGTTGCGATTCTGGTGGATGATATGATCGACACCGGGACAACGTTGACGCTGGCCGCCCGATCTTTAAAGGAGAATGGGGCGGCCAGGACCTACGCACTCGTTTCCCACGGTGCGTCTCCCTTGTGTTTCTGCATTCCTCCGATTGTCCATCAGAAACAGGCCTCTTCTCGGAGGCGAGTATGAGTGTTATAGAAAACCTTCCATTGGAGACGCTAGTCGTAAGAGTCTGTTTTTCTCTATTGATGAGTAGTTGCTGAGCCTTCTGTCAACCATAGGTCACAAATACGATGCCGCAACATGATCACCAGAAGGGCTGTACAAAATTAAAGACGTTAGATATCAGTGCAACCATCGCGGAAAGTATACGTCGCACACATAATGGTGAATCGATTAGCTTGCTCTTTGGGGATTGGGTAGGTACTGGTATGAATGGTTATTAAGTATTACAAAAAAAGGACCGTGGCAGACGGTTCGCCTCCGAGCCATAGTTTTAACCATGATGTATTTCCGTCAGAGTTTACAAAAGTCATCGTTTACGAGTTATTCGACGGACGGGTAACTGTTTAGATGCCTCAAAGACATCGAGTGACATCTCGTTTGATAACTCCATTCCACGAAGGCTCAGAAGATCTCGGGCTACCCACAGAGAATCTTAGCAAAAACCCAGTGTGCAGTTTGAGTCACACTTCAAATTGGTCATCTCATAAAGTTACCGTGCAGTGAGTCTTCGTTCCCGTTGCCAACGAGGGAGAATATCCGGATGTTTCCTGAGCCTGTCTCCGCGTGGAAATCCACTGAACATTAGTTGAAGAACGTTTTAAAGGCCAATAGCAAGTCATTGACGTTGACGTCGAGGTTTGTTAGCGACCAGCTCCGTCATGATGAGCTTATAGCCGTGAGACCAGGCGCGAATACAACCTTACGCACAATTTGGGGTCGTAGCATGCGTATCGCCTCGTCATTTGCTTGCTCTACGCCGTCCTAACCCAAAATTAACACGAATGACGTGTCTGGGCAGTGGAGTATACCCATCTTGACTTGACCCACGCGAATCCCGTGGAACCCGGAGGCATGACGAGAGGCATTTCCGCCCGCACCGCGCACCGCAGCCCAGCACACGGTGTCGACAACCGGCAAGCAGTCCACTTGAACGTGAACGCTCAGGCCTCCGCGGGGCACTCGGAGGCGTCCGTCCCACGAATTCTCGATCTGTCTGCCCTCCTCCGATGAGGTGATATGATATGATATGATATGGTTGATGGGTGCTGTGGGCCTACTCGGGCTGCCAGTGCATCTGATTTATTTATTTATTTTTATTTATCTATTTATCATCGCCGCTGCCGGCTGGGTTACCAAGCCAAAGTTTTCTTCCCTTCGGAAATAAGGAAAAGAGATCTCGCGCTGCGTAACTTTTAATAGGTCCGACGACTCGGATTTTCGGGGGCGGGGAGCTGGATATCGGAGAGACGGGGATGCGCGAACGGGGCAGAGGCACCATAAGCGTCCGTCTCAGTCTCATTCCTGCTGGATCGGATCTCCATGTCGACGCTGCCAGTGACGGAGCTGACTCTTCCAAAAAAAAAAAAAAAGAAAAGAAAAAAAAAATTACAGAATTTTTTTTTTTTCTTTCCAGTCCCGTGTGGTGAACTCGAAGATTAGTAGAGGTGCGACCGACGACTTAACAACGATTTTTCCTTTAAGGTTTTCTTCCGGATATCGAATTCATTTCGTTTCGTTCGGTTTCGTTTTAGCGAGCTGGCGGTGAGCTCCCAAGGCCACAGTGCGCGCAGTTTTCTACAGCCCAGAGTTAATTGCGGGTGATGGCAACGTTTCAGATCGAGGCGTGCAGCATGGGATCCCGGTCTCTATCGGTCGTGATAGTACCCAGGCCATGAGAGCGCGCCCGGTCGCGGCCTTATTCATCGGCGTCAGATCGAGATGACACCACTAGCTAACATGAGTCGAAAAACAGATGTCGAGTTGGACGTCAAAACGTGTCAAGACGATGCAATCGGACGCCGGATCATGGGCACCTCTAAGGAAAACAGCCATGAATTAATCATAAACTCATTGTTGTAACAAGACATCGGAGAAAAAACCAAGGATACAGGCGCATAGTACAACCGGGGGAGAGCGCAACGACGACTTATTACCATCCAACCAAATGATCCTTTTTTCCAGCACCATTCCAGAACGGAGACGTCCATGTCAAATACGACCCGACACTCATGAGCGACTTGCAGAGGGCGAGCCGAAAAAAAATGCTCACTTCAACCGCACAGAAGGGAATACCTTAGTCTCGCGACGCCGACGAGGAATCGCCATCCAAACGGCTCGAAGGACGCGACGTAGACATGTTCCTGCCACGCCTCCTCGAGTTGCGTATATCCTCCACATCGTCATCCCCGACCAACGGCCGCTCCACGCACACAAGTTCAAGCATGCACGGCGGCGCGACGTTGAAGCGTTCCAGCAAGAGCTGCTCGTTCAGCTGCACGCCACCGAACATGGTCTGCATGCCGAGCCAATCGAGCGCCTTGAGCCCGTCTCCGAGTTGTCCGCCAGGCACGCCCGCGCTCCGGGAGCGATTGTGGTGGTACGCGTCGCGGATCGCCCGGCGCCGACCGCCTGTTGCGCCCTCGTAGTCCTCCTTGCGCAGCCGCCGTTGCAGGTGTTCAGACAACTGCTCAACCATGTCGCCGCAGGTAACACCGACAGCCCGATTTGTTGCACGGATATTGACAGTCCAGGGAAACACACGCGAGATGAGGCGGATCTCGGTCACACGCGGAAACGTTGCGGGTTCCTGCCTGCCATTAGACCACGAGCGGTGAGAAGGATCTGTAGAACGGTGGCAGTGCGCGGTAGAGAAGAGCATATTCCAGCGGAGGTGTGGTCGTTCTTCTTCGTCGAGGAGAGGGAGCAAGAAAGGGTTGATCTTTAGTGTCGCTCCAACAGCCTTGACTAGCATCGGTTCGAGCACTGGGCCATCTGTACGCATAGGTGCACAGGTGAGTCATAAAGTCTAGACACGCGAGTAAATGCGTCGCATACAATGTTGTCCCACAGCGAAATGTCCGATCTTGTCGTAGCGCTCAGCGCGCGTGAGCCGTTCAGGCTGGCGCGGCGCTGCAGCAGGCGGTGGGGGACCTGGCGGCGCAAAACCCATGGGCGGAGGGCCCCACGCCGGTGTTTGATAGGCCATAGGATACCCGGGCGGCATGGCGAACTGTGGCGCAGGAGTACCATACGGACCTGGGAAACCGTGGGATGGAGGAGGGCCTGGAGGAGGACCATATCCTTGTGCGCCTGGAGGGTTCGTCGGTGGTAGGGGCGGTGCAAACGCGCCAAACGCAGCGAAGGGTGTAGACATGGACATGGCAGCTGCAGCTGCCCATGGGGAAGGAACTAGGCCCTGAGGCATACCATAAGGGGTCGGGTACCCTGCTGACTGGTGTCCTGTTGGTGGACCTATCCAGTCCGCAGATACACCAGGAGGGAGGTGTTGTGAGCCAAACGGATGACCAGCTGGAGGGTTGGAGGGCGGAGGTTGAGCGTTGTCTGGTAGTTGAATAGTCGGCATGTAATAGGAACCAGGAGGAACCATGGCAGGCGGGATGAAGGGTGTACCAGTATAAGGAGAGTAGAACGCATTGGGAGGATGCAATGAGCTCGAAGACTGGAGGCGATGTTGATTGGAAATGAGGGTTATAAATTTAGAGAGTGATCCTTACCTGGCTAGGAGACATAGGAATGACAGAGGGGAGGACGGCGGGGGAGTTCCCCGATGGCGTGCCAATATCTGGTCGGGGAGGAATGAAGGGGGTAGCAGGCTCAGAATCAGGCATGTTGGGCGGATGTTGGAGTTTTTCCACGGGTTCAGCTACTCTCACCCACGGGTCGGATACAAAAAAGGGAGCGAAGATGAGTATACGTACCCAAGAGAGGATGACTGGGACAAGGGCGCTGTTTGGTGTTGTGGATTGGCTTTTTTTTTTCTTTCTAAGAGCGGAAAGATAAGATCTACTAAAAAGTAGCGCGCGGGTCTATCAAGGACGGCGCTGTGGGGTGGCCGGGATGCCTCTGTTGAGACAGAGCGTGGTGCGTGATGTGGTGGAGGCAACGTGTGGAGGAGTCTGCTCGATCAGGGAGGGAGCGCTTAAGCATGGGCATAGGGCATACGCGCGAGTTGCCTTTAAAAGGGAACAAACTCGTACTTTCGAGAATCGAGGACGGAGTAAGTGGTCGAAAGGGGAACAGGGCTCGTCACCGTTGTCCCGAGGGCCGAGAAACGACCGCGAGCAGGTCGTCGTCGAAACACGTGTCGCGTCACGGGATCACGATGGCGAATCATGTGACTCTCTGCCCATACAGAATGTTCCATGCCGTTCCATCTTTCCCATACCATTCCATATGATTGGGCTGGCTACATCAAGTGACTATCGCTACGCAGTTAATACAAGATGGTATTTGCGAACATAAGACTACTTCAGTTGGCGTATGTTTCCAGTTTCATCACAAAGATGTTCGGGGCTGCAAAACCAAGACGTTGTTCTGCATATCGGTCGTCGCGCTGCAACTGGTCAAAGAAATGAGCCTCGCACAACCAGTCTGGTTCCAAGGCACAAAATGATCAGCCATATGCACGACACCGCACTCGCTTCCTTATATCTACGCACCTACTCGCTTCAGCCGATTAAGTGGCGTCGGAGCGGGAGATGAATAGAATCCATTCCATTGAGGCGCGCTCAGATTGGCAGCATTGCGCGCGGCGACCTGCTTGATGCGTTCCTGGATGCGTGGCTGTGTTGCACCGAGTTCACCCTCTGTAATCACATTCTCAACATAGCTAGCAGATTGGGTCAGTTCAAGGGACTCTCGGATATGAAAGAGCACGTCCACTCACTCTTTGTGCATCTGTCCACATATGTCACCAAGTGTGACGCCCGATTCGTTCCGTACCGTGGTGCACCATGGGGAGCGTTCTGTAATGATGTGAATGGCTGACACCCTGGGAAGGGTGGCAGGTTGGTTCGCCGCATCAAATGGGTGGTCCCGGTCGGTTTGTTGTTCATTAAATCCCCCCGTGTATCCTTTCCAGGGAAACTCGCATCAACGTTTAATGTACAACTCAGTAAGACTAGTTACGCACCAGTAAGAACGTTGAAGATGAGGACGAAGCTGTGAGATTTGGTAAGGATGGGGTGGATCTGTAAGTTTGGCTTGAGAAGATATAGGTCTGATTGTGAAATAACTGGTCCATCTGTATGAAGTTGAGAGAGCGATGATGTACGACAAGGGTAATCACACACATGAACCCCCCGTTGCCCAGCGGTCGACTCGAACGTTATCCATCATTGGTAAATCTGAGTGACAGAGAGAAGGTGGTCAAGCCGAGATGGATCGTGTGGAGGATGGATGAATGGAACAAGGTACCGAATATAAAGGATTCGTCCTGGTATGGGATTACCGAAGAAGTTCAGTTTGGTTTTTCCGGTGAGCGTCCAACGCCGCCTCGCCATGCCATGCTTGGCCTCATGGCATGGCCTCGTGCCAGTGCTGGATGAAGCCAATCAGATAAGATAAGATCCGCCAATCCCCGAATCCGTCCTTCACTTCGACCCTACTCGCCTACTGGACCCCAAAAGTCATCCACAATCAACTAGTCACAATCATGGCTCCCAAGGGAGGAAATGGGAAGAAAGAGAGTGGACGCGCAAAGAAGGCCGAGAACGAGGCGAACAAGCGCGCGGCAGCAGAAGAGGCCAAGGTGCGCCCACCCATCCAGACCCGTTTTTTTTTCCTCCTTTAATCGACGCATGCCTGTCTCCAGGAACGGACTGAGGGAACCAAATGGACAGAAGGCTCCAAATCTAACAAAACCAAGGAAGAAAAAGAAGAGAAACGCAAGGCAGACCTTGCCCGCAAAGCCGAGAACGCACGATTGCTTGCCGAAGAAGAGGCATCAACCGCTGCAAAGAAAGCCTCGCCAAAGGCAGGCGCGAAGAAAGCTACCAGTGCGCAGAGAAAGTCCGCGAGTCCGGGTGCCATCGCTGCGGGAGATACCAAGGCTACTACTCCTGTTGCCCCCGCACTGGCCGAGAGCTCGAGCACGAACGGTGGTGAACCTCAGGAGGTTGAGAGCTTTGCTGCTACTGGGATCGACAATGCGCTTGATCTGTTGGATGTCGTGACTGCGAAGATGGACAAGGCGAGCGTCGGGAATCAGGCGGCTACCATCGAGAAGCACCCAGAGGTGCGCATCCTTGGAAAGTTGGCTATTGCATCTAACATTTGGACATGCGTCCTCTCAGAGACGATTCAAAGTGATCATTCTCTTTCTTTCGGTCTCTTCTTTGGCCTTGCTGACATCGCGTCAAGGCGGCATTCAACACTTTCGTTGACCGGGAACTGCCTAACATCCGAGCAGAGGTGCGCAGCTTATCGCCAGATTCTGCTGGCATTCTTACGATTGTTATGTTCATAGCAACCGGGACTTCGCCTGCAGCAATATAAGGTGCAGTGCATCCCCCTGCGCAGTTTCCGTATGCCGGCGCTGATTTTGTCCGTCCTCAGGACTTGCTCTTCAAGCAATTCCAAAAGTCACCTGAGAATCCGTACGCCTTTTTCTTCTGTTCCTAGTTCTGGTTGATGTATGTTTTGCAGGTTCAACCAAGTAACTGTGGAGTACAACGCTACGAACGAGGAAAAGGTCGACATTTTGCGCAAGAGGCAGGACGAGATTCGTGAACGCCTTCGCGACAAATCTTGAGAATAAGATTGTCGCCAAGTTTCCTTGTACAGATTATGGGGTGTAGTATAGGCTCTTGTTATGTGAGACGATAAACGGAGATTGTGATGTGTCCGCAGTCAATGATATGAACATTCCCTGTTATAGCTAACACTGCCGGGAGTATCGCCTTCGATATACAGACCATAACGTGTGCAGGGTAGAGTAAAAAAGTACTGTACGGTACTATCCCTGGGCCCTCATTCGAACAGTCACACGTGACATTGGCGCTCGACTTTCAAAACTTCGCAGGGAAAGCGCGACACCAGCGTGATGAACAAGCGTTTTTTTATTTCACTACACAACATGATTTCCATCAAAATAACTCATATTATACATAGATAGAAGGTGTTGGATGACATACACGAGGTTCTGTAGCTGCTGAGAAAGAAATGAGCAAGAAATTTAAGGTGTTCGACTGGGGGCCCTGCACAGCATGTGTGGCAACTGCCAATCACGTGAACCATTAAGAAAAAATACGTGGACACCCATTTTCCGTTCGAACTGCTCAATCTCAAACTACCATCACTTTATTGACCTACCCACTCAACCATATAAATGCCTGGGCTGACCCAACACACGCCCTCATTACCAACATTGGATGCCTCGCCATCTGCAACAGATCCTAAGCGCACCAATACACTCGTGCTCACCCAGCTACCGACACCCTTTTTCCACCCACGTGTCATGGACGCCCTACGCGGCCACTTTGCATCCCACGGGCCAATTCGTGCCTGGGCACCTCTACGAACATTTTCGCGTGTCGTCGTCGTCTATGAATCCGAGGACTGCGCCGACGACGCCAAGGAGTACTGCGATGGATTACAAATCGATGCCACCCCCGAAACGTGCGTCCACCGACCGATGCACCGCACTAACCTATGCATTGCTGACTCGCGAGTCTCTCAGCCCAGCCTTTGTCCTCCGGGTCTTTCGTGGAGACCCAACCCCGCCGACACCGCCTGGCGGCTCACACCTCCGCCCGCCCGCAATCGAAAAAAATTTCCTCATCTCGCCGCCAGGATCGCCTCCCATCGGCTGGGAACAGATTGTGGAGGAACCACCCAACGCCACGCCGCTCGCGGAGGATCTCATCACCGCGCTGCGCAAGCTGCACCTGGCAGCAGGAGGTGCGGCATCCGGAGGTCGCGAGATGATACTCGACCCTGAGGACGGGTCGGGCATCGGCGTATACGTTGAAGACTGCGATATGGACGATATGGATGGTGATGAGGAGCAAGATTGGGCGTACGGAGAAGACAATCCGTCTCGTATCGCATGGAAACCTATCCCGACGGCACGTCCAACTACCAGTGTGGCCCCATGAATGTGTCGGCGCCGGCGTCGCCCTTTGGTAGGTGTCTGATTATCGATGCTTCTTCTAAAACACCTCTTCGGGATGATATTTTTCTCAGACCTGTTCTGACCCGTATGGGCGTGCGGATTCTCATAACATGCATGGCTTTCTGAATTCTAAAACTTGGCTCTCATTCCGTTGATTACTGGTGCTTACTAGCAACAATCTCTCCCAACAGGTGATTCATCGAGACATCTTCAAGATTGTTGTTATCCTAGTGAGTATTGATTTCCCCTCATCCGACATGATGAATACTAGTCAGACCTGTTCTGTCACATCGTGGAGACAATCGAGACATTGCCTTATCTACTGACATTGATTCTTCTGTTGCGCACAAAGCAGAGGTCGCTGATGCCGTTCTTTTGCAGGCGATGTACCTAACCCAATATCCTGACCGACCAATGTGGGGGAACCCCCAAGCACAGCACTGTAATATAGCATCATCGATGTAGTCTAGATTCACGTATGGTAGATCACACGTTTAAACTCCCGGATATCCGTCGCAGCTAAATCCATCATAACAGGATGTTGTTGTGCCGCAAGCAAAAATGATATCAATCGGTAATCGATGATCATTGGATAACATTCTGGGGTCAATGCCCAATCCAAAAGTTGTGCGAACACGCGTTTCCGCGATGCATACAATGTGAAAAGTCTATAAGTAAGCGCGTCACGGGTGGAAACAGAAGACTTGGGGTAATCGATCGATGACAAATGAGTTCTGGTGAGGAGTTAAAAAATAGAGCGAGGATACCCAGCGGAACAAGGCCACGTAGAGCAGCATCAGCAGAGTTCGCGTGCAGAGGGGGTCGGTGAAGCGAGAGAAAAGAAGAGTGAATGAGGTCTGCGACTTTGCGGAACCCACCGTCCAGCGGCGATACACCGTGACCGCGCATCACCGAAAGTGAGGTTGTTGTTGTCATCCCAGTGATGCCAGTGTCGCCAGATGCTCCAGTAACATGTTATTTGGCTGATGTAGTAGCATGTCCACGAACATACAGTATCGTCGTTGAGCTATCACTGGCACCACAGGTGATTATCTTCGAACCTACCACCTTTAAGAACTTCCTCGCTTTCGGTACATCAGATCATTATGATGGGCTACCTGTTTGACCGTAACGTGATCTTCCGGGCCTGGGTGACGGTCCACTGACTCGGATGGCGGTCCGCCGTTTATTGACCATGGTGTTCGTTGAACTTGAATCGGCTCGTCGGGGTGAGGCAGCAAGAAACAGCCAGATGTCAAAATCTGAATACAGTGGTCTATCTCAGCTGATAATGATTTTGAATGAGTCTCGAGTGTATGGCCTCCCGCGAAACCGAAGCTGGCAGAGATCGAGGAACCGCTATGGTAATTTGTCGAGGATAACTTGAAACCGTTTGTTCGGCATGAACCGGAATGAGCGGAATCGCCGCTGCGCGACGCGACGCAGGAGAGACTTTTCAGCTTCCAACGAGGGTGGATATATGTTTCATTATAGTGATTTTGTTCGGGGCCCGTTTATTCTCCGTGGACGTTTTAGTGGCTGGAATACTATGACATGGGGGCTCAATCGTGCGCCAGATACTGTATGGGTTTCTGCGGGGTCAAATATTACCAAAGCAGACAATTATAATGAACTGAACGACACATAACCAAGGGAAGACCGCTCCTAGGACAACTGAATTATTCAACATAGCCCAAATGGGCGGCGGTGATGAACTCTCCGCTTCCGCTTCCGCCTCCTCAATACCCACGGCTCGCCCTCGTACTCTCCCTACTCTCACTTTCCTTACACTATCTTTCCGTGGCCATAGCCCCTACTCCTGCCCACCCCATCCAGAATTCCAAATCGTCACAGTTACGCTGACACGGCACATCATGTGAGCCCAAACCTGGCCAACTTGAACGCCGCCGTCAACTACGTAGCTGTCGATGAAAGAGGACAATCCCTCTTTTCCACCTCAAGCAATTCGAAGCACACTAGTCTCGTGTAGGGACAATGTCAAGGTTGCTAAACCTAAAGTCAAGTAAGACCACCTTTGTCACCGTGACGCAATATTGTCCGCTTCCTGACCCCGCCCCAGCCCCACTAACCCCGCAATAGGAAAAAGGCCTCGTTCTTCCCCCAAAACAGTCGTTGTTGTAGGTCTTTGATTAAGAATTACTTGCTGAGGACGTTTCTAGGCTGCGCTTCCGATATGTGTTCAATTCATTTCCGCTGGCTGAGACTTCTTCAGTTCTCTTCTTCCTTTCGAGCCGCCGCACAAAGTTCGATCCGCTTTCAAATATAGGTAAAATGACTTTTATTCGTACCCGGAAAAGGTTTGGTTCTTAGACACATGAAAGCCCTTGATGTACGTAGGAGTCATGCGACGTCCTCAATAATTGCCGCGCGAACTACGGTCGTCCAAGGCTGTCGAGCGACTGGCAAATCGAACCACCTTCTACCCCACCCTAATCCGCAGCTAGAAAATGAGTTGTTTCTGCGCGACGCTGCCAAGGCTGCCTGGGTCCCGTCCACTATTCCTGCATCGGTCAGAATTCTGTTGGAGCATGCAGTCGAGATTTTTGCCGTTGTCAGCTGCTCTCTTCGTAAACCACCCTAGATAATGCAATGCGGCAGCCTGCGCAATCAGCCTCGTCCTTCCGGTCCAGCCTAGTATTGACACCGTCGCTAGTGGCTTAGCAGGCAGTGCCGCATTATGTCGAACACGGACACGGACTCGGATGTCAGACTACTGAAGTGACGGGCACCCTTTCCAAAAAGGACAAGGCACCGAGGACGCGAAGAGATGTTTGGTACCTGAATCGGTTGTGAAGGCTCAAGGCGCATGTCTGTGTCCTGGCAAGTGAGGACAGCAGAGAGTGGCAGCCGAACGAGGAAGGTCCGTACAACGTGCGGGGCGGTACGCTGTAAACTGGTTGTCAGAGGTTCTAAGCTGAAGGTAACGCGCGTACGTGCTGAGAAATGAGGAGACAGAGAACGGTTTAAGGGAAGAAAGCATAAACGATTTGACGACACTGAACCCCGATGGAGGTTGTCACGTCTTTGGGGAGAGGGAGTACTATGATCGCCAATGCATTGATGACTGGTCAAGATCATGCCGAAAAGTCTACCAGACGGACACACTGCGGCCAATTGACAGGTTCGGGGTCTTAATGAGGGCACTTCGCCAGAATTGAGCTAGGAATGCGTAACGTGATAGTGAGAGTACGACTCGTCAGGGCTTCCCCGAGCAATAAGAAAAACGTCATGAGAGTTACCTTCGTAGGTCTGACTCGGGAGAGGAAATTGACAATCATCCCGGAGAGCACGGATGTGCCGGCAGCAGAGGTGGCTAGAACGAATGTCTCGACGTCGAGAACGCGGTATTTCGGACCTCGTCCCCCAGGAAGTGGGAATCTCTGTCAAAGCAGAGGACGCTTCTCATTTTCTTGAGCGCCCATAACAAGTGAATGGGCGCTGTAAAAACCTCGCCATCCTCATTGCGGTACTTTACACTTGCAAAGTTGATTTCCTAAATATGCAGATTACGCGAATTGACTCGGACTGCTTATGCCTCGAGGCACCACTCGACTCGGGAGCCTACTAATCCTGCAAATGGGTGAGTTACACGTCGGGAGCTCCTTTGATGGCTACTTATTGGTCGTGACGACACAGAAAACAGATGCGATAGAGGATATTTAGATCCTAAGGGCTGAGACGCATTGATGACATCGAGGATACAACGAAAGAAACAAGGGTCATGCGCGAGAGAACTGATTTCGCCTTTGAACTCCGCATTAGCAAAAGTGTTTTGCCACGGATCAGGCAATGTGTCATTCGTAGCTCAATTAGGTGTCGGAAGGTGGAAACCGAAGTACCAACCACGAAGACAAACGACAGCCTCATTCTCGAAGCGGACCTGTTTGTGTGCATCACGGAAGAAGAGAATATTTGAATACGAGGCCAATACTCCTCAAAGCCAAACCTGCATGGGAGCGGAAACACCGGCCTTGTTCTGGTCAGTCCTCTGTAGTGCTATGCACGATGCCGCGAGTTGAAAATGTAGGGTGATACTCCGGAAATCACGCATGGGGCTTGAGCGGCAGATTTCATTTGTGGACCCTTAAAATCAAAGTCAGAGGCAATGCAGGGCGAATATTTGCGAACCCGAAGAATGGCCGAACCGTGAACTGAGGGGTGTCCAATTGCTGTATTCGACAAAGGCTAGGGCTGGTTGAGGTGGTATTACTTTATCCCGATCTACCTAAACAGGGAGACCTGGGCGAATGACCTGGAATCCGCAGAACTCGCCATGGGCTTCACGTATCGCAAGAACGAGGAAGCTCTGTCTAAACTAGTCAGGAGGACTATCTCGTAAACCAGAAAGGATTATCGTAAAAGCCTACTCACCAGACAAAAATTACGTATTTTCTCTGAATGTGGAGCCATTTTGGAGGTAATATTGAAAACGTCGCGCGTAATGGCAGGATCCGTGGAGTACGTACGCAAGACAATCGAACTGTGGATGATGAAATCCTCCCGGGAAAGTTGGGACGCTGCTTGCGCGCATTCGCCAACTGAACTTGACCGTACGACACTCGCCGTGCATTTGCACTGGTGGTTCTGTAAAGAACCATATAATCAGTCGTACGGATAATAGCAGACGGTGTACGATGAATCCTGAATATACATGACTTATGAACGGGTTTCAACTTGAAGTTCGTCCTTCCGAGTCTGATATCGGGAGGCAACAATAGTAAATGATACCAGTGTCAGTCCCATAGCACACACTCCGAGTCCATTGACTCTTCATTCGTCGATACCGGAGACGATAAAGACCCAGCCACTGGCAACGCAGTGGCACGACGCAACTTTGAGGACTCGGAGGGAAGTCTCCGCCCTTTTGAGTAATGTCTGCGCAGTGGCATCAGAGTGGAATTGCTCCTTAGAAGACAAGGCGGATAAAATATGAGAATGTAACTTATGAATGAACGCAACGAGTTTGGCCCAGACAGGCTCGATGTACTGTTCTGGAAGGTCCCCACGTAAACGATGAAGAGTACTCAATAAAGGTTCTCGTGGCCAGTACCGCCAACTCACCTCGTCATTGCCCGAGGTGTAGGAGTCTGTTTTACGCTTGGGTGGCCCAAGAATCCACCATGTGCTTCGGGAAGTGACTATGCCCATTCGTTCTTGATAAGCTGCTACAAGACCAACCTCGTTTCATCGAGGACGTGGCGAGACCGTGACCCTGACATTTGGAAGGATCGAACGGAAAGAACCCCTGTCAAATACGAAATTCAACGCATGCTTAGCTAGAGGATGAGTACGCGCCATTGCCACTATTGGTCCTGAAGCGATGGTACAAAATTTATAAGAACGCAGGTCATTACCCTCCTGTCCCCCAGCCCAAAGCGCGGCTTCGGCCTTCAGGATCACCATAGCCTCCACTCAGTCTTCACAACGATGCTCTACAAACCCCTTGTCTCTCTGGCGATGGTCTTCGCTGCCACGAGCAGTGTCGCAGCATCTGCTACTCCCATTCGCAGGGGTGGTTATCCCGCGCCTCCCACACAACCGATTCCCCAAAGCCAGTGCAACACGGAATCACAACAATGCTGCAATACCTACACCTCTGGGTTAAACCCAATTGCTAAGACTCTCATCGCCGAATTTCACTTGGACGTGAACCCCACTGCGGGTATTGGGATGTCTTGTAACCCCATCGTCGGAAGCAATCGATGGTATTAAGGTTTCTTCCTTCTTCGAGTATACGCAAGACGCTGACATGTCGACATAGCGTTAACGAACCGCTGTGCTGTCAGCACATCAACCAGAGTCTGTTCTTCTTGATGTTTCAGTGGCTTCTACTGGCTGACGTGGATGGTGTATCCAGACGGCGCGATCAACATCGGCTGCGCCCCCCTTAACATTTCGTGAATGCTGCCGCCTACAAAATTGCCGAACTAAGAGACATGAGAGATAGAAAGTGTTGACGGATTTCGTATAATCGCCTCGGATGTTACACATGGCCCTGGTAGCTAGCGGTGACTGAGGATGTTGAATGCAGCACTGTAAATCATCGTTCTATAAAGCTTCGGTCAGCTTAGCGTACGTTGGGAAACACTGAGCGAGGATGAACAAAATCTGGATACGTCACACCGAGCGGTCGCAGAGGGAGTTATCGTTTAATAATAGTGCAAGAACAGCAATGATAAACTAGCACCAATAAGAAATAGAAGTAACCATTTCCGGCCATCGCGCGCACGACGTCGCGCCTCACGAAGCTGAACGTTGCCTTTTTCAACCGTCTCGCTCGTCGCAATCGCGTCCTCGTATAGCTGGTCCGAGACTTCCGTTTGTCGCGTCAATTGAGCAACTAGCTCTGCCTGCAGAGCGCTGATCTCGAGCAGTCGGGCTTCAGCCTGCTGCACAGCAGCAAGCGTGTCTTCTGCGGAGCGTAGAATCTGCGCGTTTTCTGTTTCGAACTGTTGAATCTGGGACGCAGATAACTCAACGTCATCTTCATCGTCGTCTGAAATGGCCGGATCCGTCTCCTCTGGCGGAGCGCGCTGCGGGACAACCCAGCTTGCGCCGAGTGCAGACGAGGCACTTCCAAACCAGCCGCTAGATCCAGGTTGAGCAGACTGTGAGGTTGTAGCGCCCGTGCCTAGCAGCTCACGAGCCACACCAGACCCGAGAGTGCGGGTGCGTTCTGTCTCACGGCGGACCCGCTCCTCCTGGATGTCATGCAGCATCTGGCTCACCTGTGTGAGCCGCCGCGTCAGGTACCAGGTGACTCCCGCGCAATGAGCTGAGACGAAGTCAGACGCAGTAACGACGTCGTCGGGAACCAGGAGTGCGGGAAGAAGGCGGTAAAGTAGATTAGAAGATTGAGCGACGCGCTCCACTCGTTCTGTGACCAACTTTAGCCATACGGGAAGGGGAGTGATGACGTAGAACGAAGGGCATACGCTTTTCCAACGTCTCCATATCATGCACGCGGTCAGCACAGCTCGCAAGAATTTTCCGCGCTTGTACGTCAAGTTGGTCGCGTTCTGCATTTGAAAGATACTTGATGTCTGCCCATGCATCTACTCCATTGGTATCAGGTGGGCGCGCAACCTGGCGTGTGACTGGCGGTTGTCGTGCATGGACGTCGAGGTATGCACGCCGCACAGAGGCAAGCATACGTGTCAGGGAAGTGATATGTTGCAACTTTTCACGCGTAAGAATTAGAGATTGCAAAAATAGACGATGACTCACAATTGTGTAGGCCTCCTTCATGTATGCCTGCATAAATGGAGGTGCGCCATCAAGCTGACTGTCTCCAGGTGTGGGGTGTGATGACCGTCCGTGCTTGCTTCGTACGGAGTCACCAATGCTCTTGCGCTTCTGACTGACAATGGTTCGGAAGTCGCCTGTGATATTATGAGCCATACGTGTGAGAGGGAGAGGGGGATGAGCGCCGATGACTCGTAGTACAAAGGGAGGGAAGCGTCGCGGCGCGAACACGTTCACTGCACGTGATCAGGTTTAGCTGACGCGAACCGAGCGAAACATCGAGCTAATCAGCTAGATTAGATTGATATCTTTCGTCTTTTTGTTGGTTTGAAATAAATTGATATTTTCGAATGCGATACCAAATTGTATCTAATCATATTGAAGCATACCAAACCCCTTTTCACCTATTGCGACTCAAGTCCTCGCCGCGTCCGAAGCCCTTGTGGTTGCGTAACTTGAACATGTCAAGCGTGCAGTCATTTTGCGAGAGGAAAAACCATGTTTCTTTGTTCATCTGTAAGGAGGCGTTATCATCGTGGAACAGCCGGGGGTCCAAGGGGAGGGAGATTACTCACGGAATTTGAATCCTCACTTCGCTGCTGTTGCCATCACCATCGTGTTGGGGTCGCCGTCGCCGTAGTCACGCTCTCGTTGCTTCTGCTGCAGTCGCCTGGACTGGGGTTTGGGTATCAGCATGTGGGCCAGCGCACAAAGTCAGATGCATGTAAAACAGTGTAAAAACAACTTACCTGATCCCACAGAATGTGAAGAGAGGACTTGCTTGGCTTCATCTATGGCGACCAGGGCTGGAGGCAACATGGAAGGGCATCAGGGTGAGCCCTACATGCTCGGACAGCAGAGAACCGAGCATGACGCAAAGCCCAAAGCACAGAAGTATCACAAAAACGACGCACCATTATGTTCAATCCCACACCTGTTGGGAGGACACGCGGGTACGTGTCTGTGTTGATGATGGGCCGATGGTGTGGGCGATGGCAGTGTGCTGTAAGAACGGGACCTCGTGTCGACGCGCTATGAGTTCGTTTGGCAGAGTCGAGTTCCGAGGGTGTTGAGGGAGAAGCTGTCAAAGTCGAAGTAGGATGGGTCGATACACGGATCAAGGACCCGTGTTGTTGTCCAAGGTGCGAGGGTCATCCAAGACAAGGCCGAGAGCGAGACACGAGTGGAAGAGGGAAGAAGGGAGGGAAGAAAAAGGAGACGATGCAAACGCGAGTCAGCACGGCGGCATGGTAAAGCATTCGAGGTCGAAGGTCGGAAGTGGCGAAAAGTGGACAAGAAGGGCCAAAGCGATTGTGCGAGAAGAAGAGAAGAGAAAAAGAGGTGGATTGTTGCATACTGGAGTCGCCTGCCTTTCTACGAGCATTTTGGAGGGCTTATACACATCTCAGAGCAGAGCATCTAAACAAAAGATCTAAGACAATCTAAAAATATACCGTAATGTTTTGGGGTGACACGCGGGTAGTAAATATTCTCGGTGTAGCTGTGTGGGTATAGACGGTGACAAGGCGAGGGCGTCAGCCGACGTGGACGCGCTGTGAAGTCGCCGTTGGTCGCCGGTGACGTCGTACAGGCGTCGTATGGTACTGTAAGGTAGAGAGAGCTAATACAAGAGAGGAGAGAAACGGGCGCACAAAAGAGGAAAGGTCAGAACTGGAGGCACGAGCGGGACTGTCCAACAAACCACAGCTGTCGGGAATTTTGGGGCACGGCGAGGTTGGGTGAGGCGACAGGTGACGTCGGCCGAGTAGAGAGTCCGATGGGGCTTCAAGCGATGAATGGATTTGGGTGCGCGGACGCTTTCGGAAGAGCGAGGAGGAAGAGGAGGGCGAGAGGAGAGAGTGGGTCGAAAAAAGAGTGCACAAGGCACGGCTGACGGAGGCGTGCTCAAGGGGCGATGCAGATAAGATTATTGTGACTCGGATCAGATTGGCGTGCGCGCGCTCCGATTCGCTCATTCCGAGCTCAACGGCTGGCCTCACCTTACAGTACAGTATATGCGTGTGCATGTTGATGAGGACGAGTTGTCCCACCGGGGTGCAGGCTGTGAGCGCATGTGAGCACCTGTTTCGCTGAGGATCAATAACTGTATCATACTAGTACTGTAGATCAGGAAAGATAATAGAAAAGGTGAAATAGATGTACGAAGGAGTCATTACTGTCCAAACACAAGCAGGAGTGCCTAAGAGGGGATTGATTGATCTTGATGAAAAATGGGGCACAGCGAGTTTGGGCAGGGCGACGATTGGTGTCAGCTGAGCAGGGAGTCGAATGGGCTTCATGTGATCATGATGGGTAGATCTTCTGTACGTGATCGATCTTGAGAATGGAAAAGAGGGCAAGAGAGCGAGATGGTGGAAGTAGGACAAAGAGATGCGGCGGGCTGACAAATCGAAGGGGTTGCATGAGAGGCGATGGCAGCGCCCCGAATTGCGATCACCTCACCCTGCCAAAAGTGTTGAGCTACAACACTGCGCTTACAGTGACATTCATTTGGCCTGTTGTCACATCACCACACCTTTGGGGAGTACAAGAGGATGACACTATAGGCAAGCCTGCAACAACGTTGGATTGCGTCTCTTGTGAGAGTAATATGTTGTCCTTGAGACTTCCTTTCTTTTGCCTTTACAATATGTTATACAATAGGGAATTGGCGTGACCTGAATGGGAAGGATGAAAGGTCGCCAGCGTTAGAGACAATTGAAGACGCGATGCAAATGAGATCGATCGATCAAATAAAATTATTTGATCTCATTAGCCTGATTTTTCTGGGCCTCACGACAGGAACGGCCGCCGGACATGCGCTGGTCGCCCCTCGAATTCACTACTTTTTGACTGGGGGGTCGCCTAAACTGACTCTTCACTCCCTAACCAACTTTCATAACCCAGTAAAGCTTCCCAGTCTCATGTCCCAGAACAAAGAGGCCTCCGAATTTCTCTCTCGCGTTATTTCTCTACCAAAGGGACCTGTCTCCCTTGATGGTGTTCTTCAACCGTCCCTCGATGACGAAGCAGAATTGCGCAAATTGTTTGCAACTGACAAGGGCAACAAACGTCTCAAGGACACCCACGTTGGCCTTGTCGATGTTTTTGCTGCGCCTCCTGATATCAAAATTGCAAGAGCGCGCGTCATCGCTAGCGATGCCGACCGTGATGCCCAACACGTGATGCCTTTACTGGATTCGCAGAGACGTAAGGAAGGTTCACCAGTAGTGGCCGAGGACCTTGAGGTGTTCAAAAAGAACTGGACTGTTTTTACGGAGAATTCTCTCTCTCAACTCTCAGATTGGAGCAACGTAATAGCGGCTGGGGGTTCCGTGCAGGCATGTCTTGTACCATTGCCAAAGGCCGCAACAGCTAGCAAGAAGGCGATGAGGAAATACTATCATAACAAGGCTTTCCCCTCATCCGATGTTGATCTATTTCTTTATGGTTTAACGACACAGGAGGTGGGTCGTTGATGTGATCTTTCTTTTCTTCTGCCGACACCTTTTTGAAAGGCTGAGCGCAAGATAATCACCATTTATGAAGCTGTCCGCGACTCCGTGCCTTGGGACGTCACTTGCGTCAGAACAAAGCACGCCATCTCAATTCATTGTGCGTGCTACATGGGATCCATTTACAAAAGCTGTATTCACCGAATTCTTAGCACAGTATCCTTACCGCAGCGTTCAGATCGTCCTTCGGCTCTACAGTTCTCCTGCCGAGGTCCTTGCGGGTTTTGACGTTGACGCTCCCTGCTGCGCCTACGATGGCGATCGTGTGTGGGCGAGTCCACGCGCCATCATAGCCATGATGCGTCAGTCAAACACTGTCGATATGACGAGGCGTTCGCCTTCTTATGAAGTCCGGCTGGCGAAATATGCCTCTCGCGGGTTTGAGGTCTACATTCCTGGGTTGAGGCGTAGCGGGATTGATCCCACGGTTCGCCTAGTTCATCTTCTCAGATCATTGTGTGCTGATTCTCTCGTCAAAGATCTATGAGCGTGCTGTTGGCCGTGTCCAAGGCCTTGCGCGCCTTCTTGCCATAGAGAAACTCGCTACTCCAGAGTCCCGCGACCAGTATCAACAACAGCGCAGGGTCTTGCGTGGTCGGCCCACACAAGATGGTGGTTTCAACGCATACGGTCAACTCGGACATAGGTATAACGGTGACCTCAAGGCAGATCCTGCGTTCAGTGGATTGGAACTGAGCGATTATGACATTGTCAACCTGCACATTCCTTATGGTCCGGGATGGGATGCGAGGCGGATAGAGAAACTCATCTACAAGACTGTGCGTTCAAGTCAACTCTCATTGACCATTCCCTAATTCTTTACTCTCAGGATTTTGGTGCCAATTGTAAGCTAGCGACTTTCATGTATGAACTCTTAACGAGTGCGTTCCAGCCCCGTATAACCCCAAGAATAAGAATCGTATTCTTCATCGTCATTCTGCTTTCTTCGGCACGATAGAAGAATGTATGGAAGACTGTTGTGAAGTACGTCATGCCACATGCAGGGGAAACGTTCGAGCTGATACCCGTTATGCAGTATTGTCCCCAGCCGAGAAATGCAGAAGAGCATGACCTACAGGATGAGGAGGACAAGTCATACGTACGAGGTCGCATAGCGTATGTGATGTCTTGCCCTTCTCGTAGTCCGAGCATGATGTTATTTGTTCATAGATTCATTCAAGAAGATCCTGGTAGACAAAGCATCTCTGGGAGTTTCAACCCCATTGATGAAGGCGAATGGAGTGAATCCGCGTACATTCAAGCAACAGCCAAGTTCTTTGGTGCCATCAGCCAGAATGACGTCGCTGCCGTGACGCAGATGATCGAAGCAGGTGAAGACCTGAACCGTCGCGATCACGTTGGACGTACCCCACTACACGTTGCTATTTTATCCAACAGTGTTGAGGTTGCCGAATCTCTCATTGATGCTGGTGCGCGTATGACGGCACGGCTGGTTGGTGGGCGCACCTCTTTCCACCTTGCCGCACAGATGAGTCAGGCCACCCTGGTCAAGAGGATGCTCACGCGTAGCACATACAACGAGAAGATGGCAGAGGAGAAGCGCAAGATGGAAGAAGCAGGGACAGTAGAAGATCCAGAAGTTGCCGAGCGTGTACGGTTGACCAGCGAGGACGACTGGTCCTCTGAAGAATCGGATGACAGTGTGACTCCTGCCAAAACGCCCAGGAGAACCGATCCGGAGAAGGATGATGTTGACTCCTTGGGGGAGGACGATGAGGCCCCTGACGTTCTTGATATAGCTATTTCTGATTGGGACTTTGGCTTCACCGCTCTTGGCTATGCTATTCTCTCCGGCTCGCAGGAAGTCGTGGATGTTCTGCTTACTGCCGGTGCAGACCCAAATTTTGCCGCGCGTGCAAAAGGCACAAGCCCCTTCCATCCACTCACCTTGACAATACATACCCGGGACGAAGAGCGTGCAGTACAGATCGCGGAACGTCTGATGGCAGCTCGTGGAGTCTCGTCGACTGCGGACGAGAATCTGCTCACTATTTTTCACCGTCTTGTAATCGCGGGAAAGACCAAGATCGTCACGTCGCTCCTCACCAACGACCCGAATGCAAAGAAGGTACTCGATATCCCTGCTTGGTCTGGATATGGGCTCGTGTTCCCCGTCGTCTCATCCATTCTCTCTGGCGACTATGCGACCATGGCTGTGTTGCTTGCTCATGGTGCCAAGTTGGCGTATTCACCAGAGGATGCTTCCAAGGCACATAGGGGGAACGCGTAGTACGTCTGATACTGCTTCTGTCCAAGTTTCAATTTGCTAATATTCCCATCAGTAGGGCACGCTCGGTTCGCATGTATCTGCCGGTCGAGGTCGCGCTCGTCCAGCGTGATGAAGTTATTTCACTGCTGGTTGCATTGGGTGCAACTGTCGACACGGTCATCAGTGCGTCCTATCAGCAAAGCATGACCCTGCTGCAATGGACTTCTTCGATTGTTTCGAGCCTGTGGACCACGACTCCCCCTGGGCCTATGCAAGAGCCTCCTACTTCCCCCGCTGGCGACTCCTGGTCTGAGTACCGTTCATTCCTCGCTGCGATCCTGCCTATCAGAGAGGACGAGTGTTTCGTCGATGCGATCCTGCCTATCAGAGAAGACGAGCGTTTCGTCGATGCGACCCTGCCTATCAGAGGAGACGAGCGTTTCGGCGAAGTGCTCGTGCCAATCGGAGAAGACGAGCGTTCCGTCGGTGCGATCCTGCCTATCAGAGAAGACGAGCGTTTCGTCGCTCTACCGGGCCCTAAAGCTCCGTGGAATGCTCTCGCGCCCCAGCTGAATGAAGAAAATGGCTTGGCAACAAGGGACTTCTACGCTCGCGCTGAGTCCATTCTGCGCTCCCACAGTAGCGCGTCTCCTGAAGCCCCTCAAGGCAGTGCGCTGCGAACTGTGGCGACGAGCGGTGCCGCCACGACAGGATACATTTGCCACATAATGTTCGGTATGAAATTCCTCCCGACTCATCTCAAGGTGCTGTACGACGAACTGTATGAGGCATGCTGGGTCGGGGACAACGCAACAATCCAGGAACTCTGCCTCCCCAAAAACATTCAAGAAGGCAAGGAGCCAATACAAATTTCCGTGCAGACAGCTGCTCTCGATGGCTTCACACCGTTTACCGGTATGCAGCGATCAACGCCATCAAGTGAGGCTGAGTATCTTGACGCTTTGTCACAGGGTGGAGTCCGTTCCTCGTCGCGCTGCACCGCCGTCATTGGGAAACCGCACGCCTTGTGATTGCAATCGCTACTGCTCAGTACCAACCCCCGGACGCCGAACCCGAGCCCATCGATCTCATACCAAGCGTCCTCTCAGATTCGGATGGTAAGTACACCCATATACCTACATTTCCGAATTCCGATAGATTCTCACGCATTGCGCCTCATTGCGCTTCGCCGATGACCCAGATGAGGGAGGTGGCCACTCGAGTGAGGAAGACTACAGCACACAGGAAGAAATCAATTTTACTGACCTTGCTGCGAGACCCTCCGCTGTTTGCGCACAAGTTTCCGCCAAGATGATGCTCGAGGTTCAAAGTGGGCAGCTCATGGCTGACAAGCGCGTTATCTGCAACCCGCTCCAAAAGACCATATATGAGGATGACTTTGAGGCGTTCGTCCGCACCGTTGAGTTGTATGAGTTCGCCGGTGTGGCTCTCTGGCCAGGTGCTGGCGATCTGGTCGTGAAGCTCGATCGTCCCGACATGCTGGATGAGCTTACCCGCCGCACGGGAGTTGGGATACCCATCCCGTCTGAAGCAACGAAAAAAACTAACACGAGCCCGAAGGAGGCCATAGAAGGACGCGTGTACCTCGGACTCAAAGTTGGCGGCAAGCGACGGGCAGAAATAATACAACAAGGACAGAGGGAGCTCAACACTCTTTCGTATAACTACGATCTGCTCCGCGAGGCTATCGCCTTTGGCGCGACCAAGGTTATCGAATATCTCGCTGGGCCGCGGCCACTCGCAGCGTATACATACTATGCCGCAACTCACAGCGACGACATCGCGCAATACCTGAAGAGCATTGATGACTTGAGCGCAACCCTCCCAGGTCTCCTTGGCTGGAAAATTGACGAACTGAACGAGTCCCCCCTCCTCTGCGCTGTGATTAATAATAAGCCAAACATCTTGAAACTGCTATTCGCGCTTAAACCGAACTTAATGGAGGAAGCGCTTCACCGACGGTGTGGTTCATCATAACAATTGCGTCGTGTGATGGTGCTGATAGTGGGGCCAGATCAAAGTTCGTCGGCTTCAATGCGCTCTTGGCTGCCGCCTATTATTGCTCCGGCACGGAGATTGTGGATTTCTTGTTAGAGAAGGGCTGTGATCCAAGCGAGCGTGATGCCCGTGGGTAAGTTGAAAGGTCATCTCGTTGTTGACAAACTGATGACGGGAACCCAAGCTGGAATATCTACCACCTGGCCTGTTTATCTGAAAACAAGAAGAGGGTCAAATTTGTTGCGCATCTGTTGAAGGCACTTCCGGAGGAGTTGACGCATGGGCTGATGGCACAAGCGTCCAGAGAGGCTTCTAACACGGTAAAAGTCCACTTGGTTTTGCCTAAGCTCGTGTCCCTCACTTGGCGTCATCGCAGCCCCTGATGTTGGCCGTAAAGCGGGGGCACATAGTGACTCTGCGAACCATCCTGGGATTCGGGGTTAACCCTGCCCTCTGTCTTCTGAAGGACGCCGATGGATCCACTCCTCTGCATATTGCAGCACAAAATTCGAACAGTGCCCTCGTCCAGGTCCTGCTCCAGCACGGTCCCGCGGAACATGCGTTCACAGAGAACAGCGTCGGACAGACGCCGCTAGAGATTTCTGGCCTAAAGGGCTTGCCAAGGGTGATGGGCTCCACGGAGGCGCCACGGCCGACCGAGCCAAATGCAGATGTGACATACAGCCTGCGAAACATAGGAAACACAGCGCCATTCGACCTGGAGAAGAAAAAGGTGCAGATCCCGAAGCTGCGCGTGACCCTGGACGCGCTCCTTGCGGACGGCCGCCTCGTGCGCGGCACCAAACTGGCAACTGAGCTCCTTTCCTTTGCGGCTCGTCTGGAAAGGAAACTGGCCATCGAGGTTGTGAGGAAGAATGCGGCAGGGAAAGACGATGAGGAAGATGACGTCGATCCGATGGCGCAGATTTCCGACCCTACCCGCACTTATGCCCTGCTACGAGATGCGGCGGCCAGCCATCCCAAACGTCGACGGCTCGTCCATTTGACGGACGTACAGCGATCCGTACAGCGGAGCCTCGAACAGCAGGCTGAGAGAAGTTCCGTCAGTTGGAATCAGCAGAGACAGTCAAGCGACGAGGAGCCAAAGGAAGCTGATCCTGAGGAGGAACGCCTCACACAGTTGAAGGCACGGAGCTTGTTCAAGTCGGCGTCTGGAAACTACCGTTCCTTTGGTTATAACCCGAAGAACGAAGTTAACCTCTTTGGCAACGACCAGTTTTGATGTTGATTGAGAAATTTGCTCGATGGTGTTATGGCTTCTGAATTGAGTTGGGCTGTATGAACAGTTGTATGATTTATCCGATGTTGAATAAGCCACGTGGCCCTGCCAGAGCCCTTTCTTCATGTTCTTTCTTCATTTGACCCTCGTGTTATGGCAGTTGACTGCTGGGACCATGACTGAGGTAAAAGCGATTCGTGTTCACTACGAGTTCAAGAAATTGAAACGGCCTGTATGACCGTCAAGATGGAAGGAGATGGGCTACTCCGGATCCACCGCCCCCTTCGCGCCTTTCATGTACCCGATGCATGCATTTGTCAATAATACAGTACCCATGGGGTCAGGCGTTCCCTCATTCAGTTTGTGATTCATTACAGCGTCCTGTCCTTCTTCACAGCGTACAATGTACTTCTCCGTCGTTCGTGCTTTTTCGTACTGATCATGGTGCAGCTACTAGTGGGCGCCTCCGCCATCGATATAATATAGGTCATGTTATATCCGAGTCCCTCTGGCCGTTCTGCAAGCCTGAGCTCACTGCTCCCCATCTCCGCTATTCTATCACTCTGAGACGGCTTCGAACACATAGTTGGGTGATGGGGCTTTCACTCCCAGGCTCCCGGTTCGCAGGGTGTGGCTTCGTGCGTAAACATTGATTCAGGATGCCGCGGACGCTCTGCCAGTCCCAGACGCGACGCATCGTTCTACCAACGATGTCACATTCCCCTCACATATCGCGGTCATGTAATAAAGCCGCATTCTAAGCAAGCGATGAGGTCCATCCTTCCGAAAGGGTCTAGGTCATCAAAATCCGGTGCCATGGACGTTTCTCATTCTATGCTCCTCATCCGCAGAATACGAGAGTCGACATCTGCCAAGGAGGCAATATTCGGATGCTCGATAAATTTGTCAACAAGCCCCGCAACGTAATTGGGGGGGAAACTCACTGGCCTCTGTGAGCCCTCTTCCATCCCGTCATCACTGTTAGTCCACGAGATTGGTGGTGGCACTCGGAACTCGGCAAATGTACAGTGCATTGTTCTGGGTTATCGGCGATGAAACTCAGAACGTGTTCTCTGTCACGAATGAGAACTATTTCGATTCTTTCCTGAGATCAGCATCAGTTTTCCCTTTAATCTTTTAATACAAACGAAGAAAATATTGACGACCTCAGGAAAGCCATCAAAGATAAGAAACAGCCCATTTTCACATTCCCGCCGATGCTCATTAGTATGCACACTCATTCATCGTTCCCCTTACCCTGTCATACATTAACCCCTTCACTTCCTGGTGAATAATCATTCTTAAAAGCAAAAGTAGTGTATGAGTACCTCCATTATGGCAGAGGAGAGCCTAATGCCTATCTCAAACCTGAGTCGCAGTAAGCGTGACGTTCCCCGATTTTGAACGATCGGCCTGGATCGTCCTTGAATCAATACTTTGATGGAGTCGAAACACCATCAATGCATCATTACTCGCAGTGCTCGCAGCGTCCTGCTAAAGCCTCCACACCGTTCGAATGGTGAACCAGTCGTGACAATGTGCCGTTTGCTTTCGTCCGGATTTGGTGAATCCGTGGGGAAAGAGCGGAGTGGAGAAACCACGGCAATATTAAGGCATTACGACATTGAAAATAAAAAAGAGGACGGCAGTCATTTCCGCGGCCAGCGACATCACCATAGGCGACTGCCTTTTGCGTATCTGGGTGCGCAGGGGCTCGAAACCCTTCTGGAGGATTTTTTGTCAACGCCGTCGACCTCGAATGTCAATTAATTGAAATAATGCAACGGCGACTTTCACTTTTCTATAGTTGGTCTGGTCCAATTTCTCCTTAGCGCGCTGAGAGGCTGGTATCTAACCCCCTTTTTCTTTTCTCAGCGAGCGGACAACTGCGTGACTCGCATTCTTGCACTTGTGTGAACTCCCTTGGAAGAACAAAAAAAAAAGACCCGCGTTGATTATGGCACGTCCCGGACCTTCTCGTTCGCCGCATGTGCACGTGCATGTGGTGCCTTTCTTACAACTATTCGTGACCTGCCGGTATCTGGCAGTTGATGCCTCGTTCCCTGTCGCCTTCATTACCCAGCATATAAACTATTTGGGTCATGCAACTTCCGCTTGCCCGTGTTTTATTGGTGTACAAGCTACTCGCCCGAGGCAGCTAACGCTGTCAAACGTCGTCCACCCTTCTGACACGGTCCAGGCGAGAAACCCCGTCTACGCCGGTGGTTTGATGCGAACCAAGGCTGAAAAGGGAACCACACAACCCAAAGTCGTCTCCGCGGGCTTCAATCGATCAATTTGACGTCTATATCGCGAGCTGGGCACTTGGGCAGAATGCGCGCACTCCGCAGGATCCAACTGTACCTGCTGTAAAATTATCTCGTGGGAAGACGGAATCCACGGGAGGCGTCCTTGGTGGTCACAAACACGCACGTGACTTGCTTGATTGCCAAGCCAACTCGTCAACGGTACTGACAGCACACCTAAACGATAGTGACTTCATATCCTGATGTGGGTTTAGATGGACACACCCGGATCAGTAGGCATTCGAGTATCAATGGACATCTAACTTGACGATTCAAGGCGAGAGTCCAAGGCAATGAGGAATATAACGTAATGATCAGTTTAGAACGCATTCTCCGGTGCGCACCTTTTGCCAACTCTTTGTTCATCACTTACCTCCATGCTACTAGAACGAAACGATACCAGCGTTTTATAGCCAACTTGCCGCTGGATACCCTACTATGCCCGATGTCATTCCTTGGAACGCTGTCGCATCCCCGGTGTCTGAACATGACGGACTAGGATCTAGTACTACCAATTACCACCGCTCGACCACTTGAATAACGTGGGGGCGGTGATGACCCGAAGTAAAACCCAAATGTGGTTTAGCTTCTTGTAATATATTGATTCTGATTACAGGAACACCATCCGTTGCGCACTCCGATGGCCTTCTTTTCACGTCGCCGAAACCTGAAGCGTTTGAAGGCCGGGCTCAGGTGACCCCGGAATTGCATGCCGTCTCAGAAATGTTTGCTTCGCAGTGGTGAGGAACTCTTCAGGTTGAATTGAATCGGCGAAAGAGGGCCTCTGTCACTCTGGAGCCCTATCCCAAACTACGATGCCTCTGAGCGGTAACGAACGCATGTGCCTTTGCTATCATTGGCCGACCAGGCGTGCAAGGAAACCTATAAAAGAGTGGCTCGTTTGTCTGCTGTTCCCCAGTCCAGAGCGCAGCTTCAGGATTGCCACAGCCTCCATCTAGTCTTTACGATGATGCTTCACAAGCCTTTCGTCTCCCTGCTCGCTGCTTTCGCCGCAGTTGGTAGCGTCGCTGCTGCTGTTACCCCAGTAGCCAGAGGAGGCTCCTACCCCCCTCCGACCCCTCCGACGGTCAACGAGTGCGACACCGGAACGGTGCAATGCTGCAACACGTACACTTCTTCCAGCAACCCGTTAACGTCTCTCCTCTCCGGCTTGCTCTCAATCGGCATCCCCATTGACCCCAATCTCGTTGTTGGGCTGTCCTGCGCTGCCATCCTCGGTGGTAATTCATGGTATTGTTCACCTCCGTATGTCTTGCATGTAGAATACTAACACAACTGGACAGCAACAACCAACCAGTTTGCTGCGACAATGTTTCTCAGAGTCTGTGTCTTTCTTGCCTTTACCCGTTCTGTCTTGCTAACGCTGATTTACACACAGGCGGTCTCATCAGTCTTGGCTGCGTCCCGATCAACATAAATCCGTGAAGGGCGGTTGTGGTTCATGGCCATGGCCGAACCAAATAGATGGGCGTGGGGGGTGCAACCGGTCGAAACTATTTTCACATCCATTCTATGCTTGTACTATCCTCCTGGTATCACGTATGAAGGTGGTTATCTGGTGGGAAAGGGGAGGGTGTCACAGTTGAATCTAACTTTGTGGCTCGTCGATTGCTGGGATACTTCGCAAGCTTGATGGTGCCCACTGGTAATCAGCTAAGGAATATGCTACAGGGCGAAAAGCAATGACCTACAGAACTATACCTGTGAGGAAAGAGTGAGAGTGACGCACGACAGCAAGTCACTGCCCGGAAATGCAAATGTGGCTATAAGTGACAGGAAGATAATGCGCAGTAACATATCCAAAACCTTTTGGGTCTTTTCTAGTTTCGGAACAAGAAAAAATATGTTTCTTTGTACTTCTCTCCTCCTGAAAAAGAGTTTGCAAATGAACTTTTTTTGAGTTGTAAGTCCCTTTTCAACTTCTCTTGTATGAACTCGTACGAGCATGTATGAGTCCCAAAAATTTGTGGCAGGTTTCCTGGTATGGCGACAGTATCCGGTGGGTAATAATCAGTTTGGGTTCACGCGCAAAACATCCCAGCAAGCAGTGACTCGGAAGAACTGTTTCAATGGAATCGCCGAAGACGATCAAAGTCAAAAACTTCCCGCTTTGTAGTAGGTCATGGTAGGCAACCACATTTTGTTTTGGCAGGCAGCGGCAGCTAATCACTGGCAATTGACCATACCCATCGTGGAAAAAGTGAGCGCCTTGAGCATAGAGCAAGAGTCAAACCCAATTCTCAGACCCCTGCCCATACTGGTAGAGGTGGGTGAGGGTCTTATTTGTGAATCTGTATAAGTTTGCGCTTCGAGAACAGAGAACAACATTCTGATAGGCTGGCTGTATTGGAACCTCTCGGTACTTTATTTCTTCCGGGACACAAGATTAGCCTTCGCCGTCGCCGTGCTTTCGGCGTCAATAAGCGAGTCCCGGGCCGATCAGTCCGGAAGAGAGTTTCCCATCCGCCTGAACGACGGACTCGGAGTCTGCCATCCTCCCCTGGCAGATATCCGTCCTCTGTCTTCCGTCCTTTTTCAACATTCAGCACACTCACAGGCTTACACTTGAGAGAATCTAACTGACGGACTGGCCCCAATACCGACTTACGAAAGATTGACTTGGGCCTGTCCGACCGTGACATTGCTTTAGGCTTTGACCCTCTGCGATCATCGATCATGGCCGGCCTTCCACCAACACATCACGTCTGCTTCACAAGGCGCGCGAGCGAGTTGCCATAGCTGTGCTCTTAGGTGTACCCGTGGCATTGGGTGGGTTACCCTTGCGTCTCGTACCGAAAAGTTATAATCCAATTGCTCCACTAGCAATATATCTCTCAACGCGGGCATGGGACAACTTGGAGATAACCGCTCAGATTCGTAGCCCGTTCAAGTTCTTGCCTTGCGACCCTACCGCGTTCTCACCGCTTTTTGAGGGCCCTCCCTAGTTACAATCAACGTTTGCTGTGTACCAATCCTGCTATCTGTCATCTCACTCGATTCATACTAATAGCCAAACTGGCTCGACTGATTGTTGCTTCTCAGCTTGATCGACTAATTCTCGCCCGACAACTTGAAGCCCTGAAACGTCAATATGCTCTGGACGGTCGTGAGAAGAGCAGCTTCAGACATTTTGAAGAGATGGGTGTTAATGCCGTTCCCAGAAGACTTGAGCCCTTTACACAGATCCATCGTGCATCATAGTGAGAGAAAATTCTCCCAACTCTATAGAAGAAGAACTTACTTATGGGGTTCAAGATGTTGTTTTGGAGTGCCGTTGCGAATCTAGAATGAAAGGTATACCCTAGTTATTCCGTGAGAAAATCTACACGAGAGATCATAGAATCTTCTCCGAGTCAATGAGGCTCTCTCCGTCCATATTTCTAACTATAAAGTTCATTTGGTTCCAGAGTGCAGAGTAATTCCGCTCATGTCTCTTTTTTTTCCTTGGAATCATGTCGGTACTATGGCCAACTGCGACTCACATACAAAGGATAACTTGCGGAAGTTGAGCGGCAGTCCCTCCCAGGCCGTCACTTCAGTCGCTTCAAGCTTACATATTGGTCGTCGTCTGTATTACGCTACTTACAACGGCATCTTATTTCGGAGGCGAGCAGTACATCCCAGCTGACATGTGCTGCTCGCCTCCACGTGACAAACCCGATGTGTGCTTCTCAAACAGCCTCCGCATTCCCGCCGCCATCACGCCACCGCCACCCGCTCTGCGCTCTACCCACGAAGTCAGAGGATCAATTACAATGCACAATGCATGATAAATGACTTGTACCTGACATCATTTTTTTTGGCAATTAAAATACAAAATCAGACCCCCGCGGACTTAACGAGACACGTAGGTAATCGGGTCTCTTAACGGACTCCTCGAGGCGCCCTTCACATAGCGCTTTACCGTCTACTTCACGTGCTCTGGACATGAAAGAGAGTGCTTTTCCTTAGGATATGGTGTGACAGCGCGACTAGAACGGTCGACTAAATCAACACCTACGCTCGCGTCAAACTGTGAGAGGCGTCACTACCCAACAATGACATCTGGGTCAGTCGCCTAATTATCTGTCTATTTATCGGTGGCAATTGACGGCATAGAAGTCGCGATAGGCACTATAGGTTTGACTTGTTGCTTAATTGAAAGCGAATTCGGTCTCTTCGGGACTTACCTGGTTGTGACGCGCCACGGCGGCGGCGACTGTCGCGTTATGAGAGCCAAATTCCTCCGTTTGCTGGTGCTTTCACGCAACCGACTGCAACCCAATGTGAGCTCAAGCCTGCGTATGGACCGGACGCACCAACTGGCAAATGTCCCATTGAGGTCTCACCAGAGCTGATGTCACTCGCCGAAAGAAACCAAATACTTTGCTTTCCGTTCCACGGGTATTTAGTGCAGCAGTTCTATGCAATTCAACCAATATGGTGTAGAAGGCGGCGATGCAAGTCGAGAAAGCTATTCTGACATTCTGAATTCGCAATGAAATTATTGACACGCCGCACAATATGTATTCAAGGCCCGTACTACCCTGGGAGCAACACACCGCGTCGCATGGAAGCTGCGCGAAAATATCACTCTTTCTCTGGGGGTTCGCGCCGTAATATGATATCCCCAGTTGGACAAGCATGACGGCGCCGGCCTTCGCTATAATTAGCGGATAATGTATAAAAGGGGAGCTCACTACTCGTCTATTCCTCAGTCCAAGGCGCAGCTTCAGGATCATCACAGCCTCCATCCAGTCTTTACCATGATGCTTTACAAACCCTTCGTTTCTTTGCTCACGGCCCTCGCTGTGGTTGGCAGCGTCGCTGCTTCAGCTACCCCTGTGGCTAGGGGTGGCTACCCCCCTCCGAGCCCCCCACCAGTTAGCCAATGCAACACCGGATCGGTGCAATGCTGCGACATCCTCACTAACAGCGACAACCCGGTTCTGGATCTCCTCGTGGGCCTGCTTCCACTCGGCACCATCATTGACCCGACTCTTATCGTTGGGCTGACCTGCTCTGTCCTTGAAGTGGGCGACCCATGGTAGTGCTCCTTTCACCCCTATATTATGTTCACGGTGCTAACGCACCCCGACAGCAATGAACCCATTTGCTGTGGCGCCGTTACTCAGAGTCCGTACTGTTCCCACCCTCACCCATTCGCGCTGCTGACACTTGATTTATATCCAGCTGGTGTCCTCGACGTTAACTGCGTCCCCATCACCCTTTAACTATAGCCTCACTTCAAGAACCAAGCCGTCCGGAGTAGTTGCCGCAGACGGGATGGTGAGGTGGGAAGAAAAAGAGGAGACGTAGCTGGGCGTTTTTCTTGACGGTGTCCCTGAACAATTTTCTTTTCAGAGTAGCGTGTAGTGAGGTTGTCGAATTGAACGTTGCTCAATGTTGTTTCCTGTTCAAGTTGTTTCTGTTTTGTTTCTTTCGTCGAATACATGTTTGGATGTATTTGGTGTCAGCCATACCCATACAGAAACAGATTGTCCTTAACCCCGAACCTGTCGACTGGATGAGAGGAACAATACTGTATTGGCGAGCCTTATCATCACTCACAGAATTCCTCCGAGTCTGTACCCGAAAGGATCTCTAGGCAATGCTTATCCTCACGTCTCCTAGGAATCGGGCGTTGAAAATGCATTGTTAAACAACACTGACAACTGCAAGCTGGCTCGGAGGCGGACCCCATCAACAGTCAAGCACAATGGAAGTTTTACAGTAGACCCCCTTACTTTTGAGGTGTGGGTCATGATGACAGAATGTACAGCCTGCGAGTCATCACGGTGCCAATGAGGAGAGAAACAAAATTCTAATGCTCTTTGGTGGATGGAAATGTCAGTTGTTTTCGGTGCTACTAGTATGACGGAAATCCCCTTCACTGACGATACTTTTTCTCGCGCCAGACAAGATTAGCCTTAGCCTTCAGTTAGTCAGGCTTGGTTGTTCATTGCACCGTACTCTCGGCATTAAGCGGGTCTTCGCCTCTTCGATCGGTCGATGGCAGAGCAAGAGAATCGCCCTGATTGAAGTTTCCCCTGATCCGCCATTGCCTTGAATGATGAAATGACGCCGGCCTTCCATCCTCCGGTTACCCATCACCGTGACCGGCCGCCGTGCACTATCCTTGACGTTCAGAACCCCCACAAGCTTGTTTTGCAAGCCACACGCGAAGCTCCACTCTATGTTTTGTCACTCATACAGTCAACAACTTGAAACGGCTGTGTAACATCGATATTCCACTATGCAATGACGGACTGCCTAGCAAAGGGATTGCCATACACTGCTGACTCGGAGTCTGGCTCACAAACTGTCTTGAAATACCACTCAACGCCGCCCTATGTGGGCTGAGGCGAGATAAGTGCTCAGACGAGTAACTTAAGTCCTTACCAGAGTCCACCCCTTTCTATCGCCTCTTTGGAGCATAAATTCCTCTCCGAGTCTATACAATCAATTTTTGCTTGTAGCCATCCATCAGGAAACCTGCCACAAACTTGTTTTGACTTGTACAAGTGGAAAGCCAACAAGCTCACAAGTAACCTAGAATTGGCCACAAGTGCATTTACCAACTTATGGTCACAAGTTGACAAGTACAACAAGTAGGACAAAAAGCTGTACAAATGACTGAAATGTGAAAGTGGGTACTACAGCTTGTTCCACTTGTATACTTGTCTACTTGTACAAGTTGACAAGTAAAGAAGCTAATGGATGTTTTGCTGATGTCCTATTACCTGTCATTCCACGCTACAGGCTCACATCAAAGGTCAAACTGACTCAACTGACTTGAATACATTTCTTTTCAATAGTGTTATCAGCTCATTCTTGTTTTCACATCAACAATAGTGTGTTGAATGTGATCACCTAGTTCATGAAGCAATCTTGCATGATAGTGAGAAAATTTCCCCATCTCTAGAGGAAGCACTTACAAGTTTCTGAGGTGTGCTTGCAGATCCCACATACAGGCTCAGGCCACTGCATTCCCTAGTTTTTATGTGAGAATATGCACTCACGCCATGGGATCTGCTCAATGAGGCCCCTCCATCCATATCTTTAGACTACTCAGGTCTGGTTCCAGCAATCCCGCATCAGTAAAAAATCCACAAACTTTTTTACTAGTCAACTTTTTAAGTAAAAAAGTAAAAAAGTGAACAAGCTGTGGCACAACTTTGACCACTTGAATCACTTTTAGCGCCTTTTTTCCCACTTTTTTGTACTTATTTACTTGTTATAAAAGTTGGAAAGTGAGCTTTTGGTCAATCCTAAGTTCCTTGCGCACTTGCTGGCTTTTCCACTCGTACGAGCCCAAAAAGTTGGTGGTATTTTTACTGATGCAGGTTTATCTTATTGAGCCGCACATGTCTGTCCTGCTTCACGTACAGGGATGGCTTGCGGAGGTTGAGTGGCGATCCCCTCCATCACATTAACTGTACCAAGCTCGGCCTGTGCTTCTCGAAGAGCCCCGTATTCCTGCCGCTATCCTTCCACTACCACCTACTCTATTCTCTGCTCACGGAGTCGAGCGAAGAATTCAAACGCATGGCCCTGAATCTTCCTTAACAACTACCGTATAAACTTGGTCACCGCCGACTTAATGAAACAAGTAGGTAATTGGGCATGTCAAGAACGCTTCCTTTTGCACTTCCGATGGGACTCGAGCACTGATACGATACTAGTTCTGTGCCTGGAGAAGAGTGTTTTTTCTATCAGATGCGTTTGAAGAGTGACCAAACTGATCATTTCCCTCTCATTACTCACGTAAAATTGTGAGAGCTGTCCTTACGGGAAAGACAACACCGGGGTCGGTCGCTTAATCGTCTGTTTTCGTCAGTACTAGTTGACGGCATCGAAGTCGCAGCCACCGGGACCTGTCTAGTGGATCGGGCATGTCAAGATGAAGTGGCAGATAAACTCCTGTATCCTCGGGAATTACAGTCCTTTGCCTCGAGCTGGAGAAGTGCTACGGCAACGACCGGTGCATAACGAGAATCGATTTCTTCTAGATCTGGCCTCCTAGTGCTCTCACCCGAGCGCCAACTTGAACAGGCCAGTGTCATCTTGGCATGTATACTGGACGTGCGTACTGGCAGATATGATCCCATACTATATATGCCTTTGACGGGTCACTCACTGAAAGTAACCCAGACACCTTATTCTCTAGTCTACGAGCATCTTGTGCTGTTGTTCTCGCAACCCGACAAAGGTGGTGTAGACGGTGGTGCTCCAAAGTGGAAGACTTCTCGGGTCAATTATTCCGAGGTTCTTATCCTTACTAATAGCAGCAACCCCCTCACGGGTCTTTTTTCTGGCGGCCTTCTTGGCCTCGGCGCATTCGCAGACCCTTCCCTCATCGTTGCGCTCTGCTGCATTTCCCTTGTCGCGGTGGGGAACTCATGGTATTTCCAGTTACCTTCATCTCATATGCAGGGTGCTAACATATCCGAACAGCAACAATGCCCCAGTTTGTTGTGACGATGTTTCTCAGAGTTCGTGTTCTCACTGCCATCCGTTTGCGCTGCTAAATCCTGGTTTATTTCTCTAGGTGGTCTCATCGGCGTTGGCTGCTCCCCTGTCAATCTCAGCCTGTGAATGTAAAATATGACCTCGCTTTCAAAGCCGTCTGGAGTAGCTACATGGACAGATGAGAAGGAAAGAGGCGGAGAGCTCGCTGGGTGTCTGTCTTGACGAGATTCTTGAACGTTTGTTGTCCTTTGAGAATTGGATGCACAACACCAGTATTAGTGGAGCTTGTTGCGGAATTCACGTCATTACTATTGGGTGAGGTCCATGGCTCCGGACCGTGGCATGCATATTTGGATGTATTTGGTGCGAGCTATTCAGGTCGCGCGTTTGCACGCGACGCGATTGTCCCTAACCCCACCCGACTCAGAATGAGGAGAAACAACGTCCGCGGACCCACCTCAGCACTCACAGAATTCCTCAGAGTCCGTATTAAATACGATCTCCTGATCATACTTATACTCACTTTTCGCTAGGAATCGGGCATTAGCCATGCATTGATTCGTCGCCGAGGTCAACAGCAACAGCAGCAGCAAGCTGAGGCTGGTCCTAGTAACGCGTCAGGCAGCGGAACCAGGACCCCGTCGATAATAGAGATCATGGTGAAGGGCTAAGCGCGCCTAGTGGAGACGTATGTATCATTTGCGTCTTTTCTTCTCATTCCTGGTTTACATCGGACTTCAGGTTGCCCCTGACTCGGATCACCTTGACACCGAGGATGAGGCCCCGACAAGGAAGCGTAAGGCATCAAAGGCAGTTTGGAGAAACAGAAAGCGGCCGCGAAGAAGAGAGCAAAGAAGCATGACAACGACGACTACGAGGACGACGAGGACGAGTACACAGCCTTGTCGAAATCTCTCTGGACAAACAAGTCGAGCAACCCGAAACCACCTGTTGGAAGCCTTGAGAAATGTGCCAAATGCTCGAAGCAATTCACCGTGGTGAGCTCCTTTTGGAACATATGTCGCTGGTGTCGCATTCATGATCGGTGAAGACCAAGTACACAATGGTGGCCAACCCCCCACCTGGCTATCTTTGCCACTCTTGTGCCAAGGCATCTGGAGCTGACCCATTCAAGAAGCCTACTGCCCCGCGCAAGCGCAAGTCTGCTGCGGAAAAGCGGATAGTCACTAATTACCAGAAGAGGAAGTTCCCTACCCTGGTATCCCTTTGCACCAAGGTGAGCATCATCGTACCAAGCAGCCATTTCCTTACCAGTTGCCCATGTTGTTGTTTTTTAGATCATATCGAAACATATCAATGACGTTGAGGCATTTGGAGACATTGGATCCATCAACCTTGACAAGATTATACGGGTCCTTTGTCGAAACAGGTCCTTGTAAGATTATGCAACCTTTGATCTCTTCGCTCCTTTAACTATTTTTTTTTGCAGAACGCCTGAGAATGCGACTCTTTTCTACGACGTGAAGAATACGAACCTCAGCATCTACGACGGCACTAAGCTTGAACAAAATGCACTGAAGACCCTTGCCCTACTTAACCCGAACCTCACGTCCCTCCGTATTGACTTCTGCGGCCACCTGGACGACGCAGTTCTCGATGCCTGGTCCACGTCTCTTCCTTCACTCACACGCTTTGAGCTTCTCGGGCCCTTTCTCGTTCGCGTGCCGGCCTGGGTTCGCTTCTTCCAATCCCATCTTCAACTCGAGGCCGTCCTACTCCGTCACAGCCCTCGATTCGACCTCGAGTGCATGTCTACGCTGGCCAATTGTTGCTCCAGCATCACGGAGCTGTGCCTGAAGGACATTGGAAAGCTCGACGACACGTTTCTCCCGTACATATCGAGCTTCCGGCAACTCAAACAGCTCGATCTGTCCTCGCCCCAAACCTCCTGTTCGGAGGGCGGGTTGATTGATTTACTTGAAAAATGCGGCGCGCGACTCACCCACCTGGATTTGTCCGGTCACGAGGAACTTGGAGACGATTTCCTCAAGTACGGCATACAAGAATATGCCCCGAATCTCGTTTCGCTCAAGCTGGACAACCTGCCCGCGCTCACCGACGAGGGCGTTGCCGTCTTTTTCCGTACATGGCAACCCTCTGTCCTCAGTAACCTAAGCATTGCTCGTGCCCCCAACGTTGGTACGCAAGCACTTCCAGCACTGCTAGAATGCGCCGGGTCCACGTTGTCGACGCTCAGCATCAACGCTTGGAACGAGACAACGGCGGAAGCTTTGACAGACATCGCAAACGCACAGGAATTGCGCACGCTCGACATAGGGTGGAACAGGGAGGTAGACAATTTTGTAATTAAAGCAATAATGGACGGTTGCCCGAAGTTGGAGGAGATCAAGTGTTGGGGTTGCAATCGCGTCACGGCAGGATGCCCTCGAAAGGTTGGTCTACCTGTCTCTTGTGGCCTAGACAAGCTGACTAGACCTTGGAACACTAGTCGAACGTCAGTCTGCTCGGAGTGGAAAGTCATGTGTACGCTGGGTATTGAACCCAGCACGGCTCTCGGTCCGGTATATGTGAGGATGTAATATACCTTCTTGTCTCCCACCACGATGACCACGTCTTTAAACCTGAAAACCAACATCGGTGTATACACTGATCCACAGCACAACCTGTGGCTCGACACGGCTGATCCACCTGCTGCGGACATCCAGTCTGGGGCGGCTCTAGCAGATGGGGAGGTGGTAGTGGAAATACGGAGCACAGGGATTTGCGGGTACGTGTGATGGTTCGACTCCACGCCTCGAGAAATGTAGCACCAATTTCCTATGGCCGCATAGTTCCGACGTGCATTTCTGGCATGCTGGCCGCATCGGACCCATGATTGTGGAGGACAAACACATCCTCGGCCATGAATCCTCTGGACAGGTATCTTGCATTTATACGTCGCTTGTACACCTCGATATCTACGAGCGGCTGTTCTGCACCAGATAATCGCAGTCCATCCGTCCGTAACGCATCTCAAGCCCGGCGATCGCGTCGCGATCGAACCCGGTATACCATGCCATACCTGCGCGCCGTGTCTCAGAGGCCGATACAACGGCTGCGAGCGCGTCCTCTTCCGCTCTACCCCACCCATCCCCGGGCTGTTGCGCCGCTACATCACGCATCCAGCCGTGTGGTGCCACAAGCTCCCGCCCGCGCTCTCCTTCGAGGACGGTGCGCTTCTCGAGCCGCTTTCCGTCGCGCTGGCTGCCGTGGAGCGCGCGAACTTGCGGCTCGGCGATGCGGCGCTCATATGCGGCGCGGGGCCGATCGGCCTCTCGACGTTGCTCTGCGCGCGTGCGGCGGGCGCGCACCCGCTCGTCATCACGGACCTCGACGCGGCACGGCTCGCGTTTGCCGAGTCGCTCGCGCCGGGGCGCGTGCGGCCCTTGCTCGTGGCACGCGACGAGACGCAGGAGGCACTCGCGGTGCGGATCGTGGAGGCGATGGGGGGCACGGAACCGGATGTGGCGCTGGAGTGCACCGGGGCGGAGTCGTCGATCGGGGCTGCGATTGAGGCGGTCAGGTTTGGGGGGACCGTGTTCGTGGTGGGTGTGGGGAAGAGCGAGATGCAGTTCCCGTTTATGCGGCTGTCGACGCGGGAGGTGGACCTCAGGTTCCAGTACCGCTATGCGAATACGTGGCCTAGGGCGATTCGGCTTGTGGAGGCTGGGGTGTTGAGCGATATCAGGAAGCTGGTCACGCATCGGTTTCCCATCGAGGACGCGGTCCGCGCCTTTGAGACTAGCGCGGATCCGAAGAGCGGCGCCATAAAGGTGCAGATCACCAATCAGTAGGTGGAGTGCGATCGTTTCATTGGGAACAGGGCGATGAAGAATGATTCTATGTGTAATTTGGGAAGCGTCATGGTAACGGGTGAACGAGTTGATTTTTTGTTTCTAATGGCAGGGTGTACTGAGCAACCCCACACCAACCGCTTCATTTAAATAACCAACGTGTTCACGTGCGCACTTGTACAGCACAGTTAACCAAATATCCCTCGGGTTGATGTCCCAAGGTATGGACTCGGGTTACTTCCAGCTGAGGACTTCTTCTGGATGTTATGTATGACACAACGAATGAGGGTGCGTGGATGACAGGTAGTGAAGCAGCCTGTTCAAGCAGGCCAGGTCCGTCAGGACGAGGTCAGGGAAGGTGTTGGACCAGTCAGATCTCGGATTCGGATGTTGAGCCTAAGCGCGCGGTCGTTGTTGGAACCGGTCAACTCGGAAACACAATTTGGCGGCGCTCCCGCACCGCGTGTTGCCCACAAAGGATAGCATGGAGAACTGTAAGTTACTGTGGCCCCTGCTCATCACGTGATAGGACAGTCACCTGGACAGAACAATATTGCCCTGGACAGCCTCAGTCTTGTCTTCCACCCAATAGTGAATCGTGTAGTTGGTATTCTTGATTGGGAACTCTGCATTCCAGCCCGGTGCGTGTGTCCCGATTCCACTTACATCAGGAAAATAGGCAAAAACTTTTTGACTTGTGAACTTGCATTAAAAAAAGAGGGTTTTATTGTACCTCTCTCCTCCTGAAAATTAGTTTGCCAATCAACTTTTTTTTGGACTGCAGGTTCCTTTTCGCCTTTTCTACCTTTTCTACCTTTTTTTACATTTTTTCCTCGGTTGAGCTCGGTCGAGCTGGTATAAGTGAAAAAAAGTTTTATGCAGAAATGTTGATGTACTGCTTGGAATCACTTTACAAGTTTTGCTTGCGCTTACGGCCGGCGTACCTGGCAAATCTGGCGTGAGTCTGGCTCATTGAATCTGACCGATGTCAATACTGTCATTGTCGGTTACAATAGTAGCCCGGGAACAGAACTGATAACGCTCGCTGGGCTCGAACGTCTTTTTAGGGATGCTACAGATGTATCCGATCGCGGAGGCAGGTTCTGCGAGTATCTAGCTACTTTTCCGAGTGCATAAACGTCGCATCCCTAACATATAGTGGTGACGCAGGACCGGACGTGCTTCCGTGCCGGGACCGTTTTCAGGATAATAACGAATTTCCACACGACACCGATACTTCTTCCACCCTGGTCAACTTGCATCCTTCGTGGCCAGTGCTGAATTGGAATCTGGTCGTCTTCTCCGGCCAAAAGTTGGGAGATAAAACAGACACCGGACCAGGAAGGACCCGAGTCTCAACTTTCTTGTGGGAGGGAGAGCTTTTGACAGAACCAGATTCCTCATTCTGACAGACTTTGACTTTGCTCGATTTATGTGAACGTAAACTCGTCCCTGCGCTTATTGGAGTTGAACGAGGTATGGTATGTATCACCGTGTTACCACAGTCCCTGTGCTGTCCCGAGTGGCTGTGCTGTCGCTGTATCTTCATTCACACCCTCAGGCTTGCTGCCCCGGGCACAGCGTCCACCTTCCCCTTTCCCAGTACAGCATCTGGGCTTCAATTTGTGACCACATGTTCGTGCATCCGTCCCCAGTATCCAGATATCTGTATCTTCCCGCTTTGAAGGATTTACATGGCCGTCACGTATTACAAGCCCCAGAAACTACTTGCGGTGGGTTTTTTAGTTCTGATTTGTGAGAATGAAATAATCCAGTGGCCGCGGGAACAATGATTATTCTCGTTTACGTGTTGCACATCGTGGGATGCCAGTGGAACCGCCCGGACCGCAAGACTGCCTCAGAGTCCGTGCCAGCGCTAGTCTCGAATTTTAGGCATAGTCAACAACGAGCAACCCCGTATATTCCCTACTTCTTATCTTCACATTCACCCTCCTCCCATACTACCATGATCATCATTCTTGCAATCCTCGCAGCTACCCGCGCGTACCCCGTTGGACTACAATCACCACCCGTCCTCTCTCTCGACCTCGACCAACCTCAATCTCCCTCATGTAATGATCTCAACTGTCGGTCGCTCTGGGACATTATCCGGAGTTGTGTCCTTACAATATTCTTATGCACATGGGTCTCCGTGCATCCCAATATCCCGAGTCCTGACGAAGGGTGGCCGAGGGTCACAATACGACGTATGGGACTCATGCTTGCTACCCTTATCGTACCAGAAGCAATCGTCGCATGGGCATTGCGACAACGATTGGCTGCCAGTAAACTAGCAAAGGAATACGAAGGTGAGTCTTATAAAAGTGATGTTAAAACTTAATTCTGACCACTAGGCGCAGGAGAGGGATGGACTCTCACTCACGGATTCTTTGCGATCATGGGGGGTTTCATGGAATTCGACGGAAGCCGGCCCATTCGAGTGTTATTACCCAAGGACCTTAAATTCTATTCTCTGACGGGAAATGGCGATTTCCCAAGGATCTCAAAAATGGAAATCCAGGACAAGAGCAAAGGAGACTTCATCTCCAAAAGCGTCGTCATCCTTCAAACGAGCTGGTTTGTGATGCAATGCATCGCACGCGGTGTCCAAGGCCTACCAATCACCGAGCTTGAGCTCGTCACGATTGCCTTTGCGGGTCTGAACTTTGTTATATACCTGCTATGGTGGGACAAGCCGCTGAACGTGCAATGTGGGGTGCGAGTATACCAGAAACGAATAACTGACAAACCCGTGGATGATGGACATATTTTAGCCACAGCTGGATTTTGGGTCGCACTTGGAGATGCATTTTCAAACCTTCCAGCTGCTATTGTCAATGGACCATCACAGGACTCTGATAAATTGCCCTGGCTAGCCCGTGTTCTCGCGTGGCCAATCGTGAAGCCTTTCGAGATTATATTTGGCGAATTCGACGAGAGGGTGGGGAGGAGGATCTCCACGTTTTATCCTCATGAATGGGATGAAGATCGGACTCACATACTATTGTTCATGATGGTCATCTCCGGCGTTGCGTCAGGCTTTGGCGGCATTCATTGCATTGGATGGTCATTCACTTTCCCCTCTACCACAGAAAGAACACTCTGGCGTATCACTTCAATCTCTATCACTGGTATCCCAGCTGTGGCGATCCTATCTTGCGCACTTGGCATCCTTTTCGACCTCCTCGAGCTCGAAAGGCTCGGCGGGCTTCTCGGGCTTGTCAGGCTCGGCAGGTTTCTCGACCGGTATTTCGATAATCATCCCGTAGCCGCATGGATATTCGTATTCCAACTTGCGCTGCCACTATTTCTTTATGTACTCAGCCGATTGGTGTTGCTAATAATCCCATTCCTAAGTCTTAGATCGCCTCCTCCTGGAACATACCGTACTGTACACTGGACCTCATTCATCCCACATATATAATGAGTTTACTTCACCGACCCGTCTTCATGTGCACTTCTATAGAGCGGCCTCGTAGTGTTTGATTGTGACAACTGTCCGAAAATGACACGATGACGCTCTAATTTTTGAGCCAAATTCCTTCCTTCGGGCCAGGGATGGAACCACAATTCGGCGCCACATGCTGCTGTACTTATGTGGTGGGCCCGTCTTCCGAGTCAGGGTGTCTAGTCACCGACATAAGGTAGCAGATTTATGAGGACTTGCCCGGAGTCACGATACTTCTGGGCCATAACCAATTTATCACTGGCAAATGGGAGGGGGCTTCGTAACCTTCGATTAATTCTAATTCCGGGCCCAGCACACGGTTGTAGCACTATGTCAACGTGCCAACGGTCCATTGTCTAGGGGAGTCAAGACAACCTGAGAACTATGCGCGGCGTTGCGATCTTTTGTTTTTCAGTTGGTTTTGTTCTCATGCATGGAGAATAGAAGGGCAAAGGTGCGAAGATGCCCCAAGCAAACAAGGACGCACGCTCATTACAGTAGATTATCTGTTTGTGAAAGAAAGGTTCCAGACGGGCAGCTTTTGACGCACTGACCATTCGGTACGCGCCATCGGGGCTCTCATGAACCCCATTCTTGGCACTCGCCCGGACCTTGCGTACACGGTAGCTGTCCTCGGACGCCATACTGCGACTCTCGGAGTCAAACATAAAATGCGCGATTGACCGTGCTTTTAGATACCTCCGAGCCACGAGTAGCCACTGCCAGCCTCGTGTTCCAACGAGGAATACCGGTGAGACAACTCTGTACGGCTAATTCTGACTGGACAGGCGACGTGAACGACAGCAGATCAACGTACGGGTTCGTCCTTATGTTGGGAGGGGATGCAGTCAGCCGGAGCTCAAAGAAGCAGCCAGAGGTGGCCCTTTCAGCCACCGAGGCCGAATACATAGCCGGGGCGCATGCCGCCAAGGAGGCAGTCTACAGTGTAGTTGAGGCAATTACTCAGTGAGCTGGGGCAAAGCCCCGACTCACCTACCGTTCTCCACATGGACAACCAGTCTGCCATCACACACGCACGCGACTTCCGATTCCGCGATAGCACGAAGCATCTCTCACTGCGATATCACTTTCTACCAGAGAAGGTCGCCAGCTCAGGGATCGATGTTGAATACATCCCAACCGAGCATCAGATTGCGGATACCTTCACCAAAGGCCTCACTCACGAAATGCACAAAAGGCTCTCAGAAGGTATGGGATTATGCAGCGCGAGCCATGCCCATATTATGTAGTGTAACATTACCTTCCCTAATGCTCAAAGGATCACACCGCCCTCCGCAGCGTCTGTGGAACAGCCTGGCCGCGGCTCGAAAAACAACATCATTCCAGAATAAAAGTGACGAATATGGCGACGTCACGGTGTTCCAAGGGTATGCACTCGGATTACTGGCAGCTGAGGCCCATGGATGACAGATAGTGAAACCGGTCGGGACGAGGTCAGGGAAGGTGTCCAACACCAGTGTGAGCGTGATCGTATGAGCTGACACACTTTTGAGATCGGGACAGTAGAATTTGCAACGGAGGGAGGGAGAGAAGATTGTTGAAGTCGAAGTTGGATAAGCTGAGACACAAGTCAAGGGACCTGCGTCGCTGACTAAGGTGCGAGAGACTGAGTAGACGAGATTTGGAGAGGTGAGGTGAAGACAATTTTGAACGCGAGTCGGCACAACGGCGCGGTAAAGCGTCCAATGTCGAAGGGCGAGGGCGAGAGAGAAGGATGTGAGAGGCAAGCACGAGTCCTTGAAGTCGCGCACGGAGAGAACAAAAGACAGAGGGCGATATTGCGAAAGGTCGCTCTACGCGAGCTCATTTAGAGGGTTTATATGCGAGCGAGACTAACTGAATGAGTACGGTCGGCAATGGGGGCGAGAATGGTCGATGGGGGAGAACGTTGGCCGACGTGGGCGCGCGGCGAGGTCGCCGTTCGTCGCTGGCGATGTCGAACGGGTGGCGTATTATACTGAAAAATAAAGGGTGCTATATAGAAAAAGAGAGGGGCAGGCATACGAAAAGAGTAAAAATGAAATGGACACACAAGCGGGACGGTCCAGGAGGGGAGTAGATCAAGAATCATGGGGCACGGCGAGCTCGAGCAAGATGGAGTCTTGACATCGGCCGAGCAGGGAGTCCGGTGACGGGGCTTCGGGCGATGAGTAGGTCTTCGGCGCGTGGTCGGTTTTGAGGATAAGGAAGGGGTCTGGAGGACGAGAGGGCGAGAGGATGAGAAAAAGACAAACGGAGCGCAGCTCACAAATCGAAGGTGTGTGCAGCGAGGGGCGATAGCAGATAATATGGCCGTGCCAGAATCGCTTGTTCCGAGCTCAACGGCGGGTCTCACCTTACAAAGGTCAGACTCAAACTCGGACGATGAGCCTAAGCGCGGGGTCGTTGCTGGAACCAGTCAATTCGGAACTCGAAGCTTGAAGCACTTTGTCGTGGGTTTGTCGTGGTGCATTGCCATCGAGACGCGAATATCCAACACCCGGTCCGCTCACCGTTCACATTCACGGCTCGTCCCTCTACGCTTTGATTCCCGCTTTCCCTGTTCTTTACACGGCTACGCTTGTTGGGGTTGGATGAGGTATGGGTATGTATTTCCGTGTTATCACAGTCCCTGCGCTGTCCTTAGTGGCTGTGCTGGCCCCGGGGGCTGTATCCTCATTCACACCCTCGCTGCGCAGCGCACAGCGCCCACCTTCACGCACTACACACCCATGCTACCTATGTTGCTCCTTCTAGTGCTGCTCCTGTGTACGTACGTGTGTTTCACCTTGCCCAGTACGTCATCTGGGCTTCAATTTGTGTCCCACATGTTCGTGCATCCGTCCCCAGTACTGTATCCTCACGTCTTTATCTTCTTCCCGCTTCAAAGCATTTACATAGCCGTCACGTATTGCATGCCTCAGAAACTACTCGCACTGGTTTTTTTAGTTGTGAGAATTAAATAATCCAGTGGCCGCAGGAACAATGATTATTCTCGTTTACGTGTCACACTTGGGTAATAATCGTGGGACCGCTCGGACCGCAAACACTGCCTCGTGCTTTCGACATGAGGCGCATGAGCAATCCCATATATTCCCTACTTCTCCTCATCTTCATCTTCACCCTCCTCCCCTACCATGATCATCCTTCTTGCAATCCTCGCCGCTACCCGCGCATACCCCGTTGGCCCACAATCACCACCCGTCCTCTCTCTCGACCTCGACCAATTTCAATCCCCCTCATGTAATGATCCCAATAACTCTCGTTCGCTCTGGGACATTATCCGGAGTTGTGCCTTTACAATCTTTTTATGCACATGGGTCTCCGTGCATCCCAATATCCCGAGTCCTGACGAGGGGTGGCCGAGGATCACAATACGACGTATAGGACTCATGCTTGCTACCCTTATCGTGCCAGAGGCAATCGTCGCATGGGCATTGCGACAGCGATTCGCTGCCGGTAAACTAGCAAAGGAATACGAAGGTGAGTCTTACAAAGTGACGTTAAAGCTTAATTCTGACCACTAGACGCAGGAGAGGGATGGACTCTCACTCACGGATTCTTTGCGACCATGGGTGGTTTCATGGAATACGAGGGAAACCAGCCCATTCGAGTGTTGTTGCCCAAAGACCTTAAATTTTATTCCCTGTCGGGCAATGGCGATTACCCGAGGATCTCGAAAATGGAAATCCAGGACAAGAGCAAAGGAGACTTCATCTCCAAAGCCGTCGTCATCCTTCAAACGAGCTGGTTCGTGATGCAATGCATCGCGCGCGGTGCCCAAGGCCTACCGATCACCGAGCTTGAGCTCGTCACGATTGCCTTTGCGGGTCTGAACTTTGTTATATACCTGCTGTGGTGGGACAAGCCGCTGAACGTACAATGTGGGGTGCGAGTATACAAGAAGCGAATGGCCGACGAACCCGTGGATGATGGACATGTCAAAGTCACAGCTGGATTTTTTGTCGCACTTGGAGATGCCCTTTCAAAGCTTCCAGCTGCGATTGTCCGTGGACCATTAAAGGACTTTAATGAAGCGCCCTGGCCAGCCCGTGTTCTCGCGTGGCCAATCCTGAAGCCTTTCGAGATTATGTTTGGCGAACGCGACGAGAGGGTGGGGAGGAGGATCTCCACGTTTTATCCTCATGAATGGGATAAATATCAGACTCGCATAGTATTGTCCATACTGATGGTCATCCCTGGCACTGCGTCAGGCTTTGGCGGCATTCATTGCATTGGATGGTCATTCACTTTCCCCTCTACCACAGAGAGAACACTCTGGCGTATCGCTTCAACCTCTATAACTAGTATCCCAATTGTGATGACCCTATTTATCACACTTATCATTCTTTTCCAATATCTCAAGCTTGGCAGGCTTCTCGGGCTCGGCAGGCTCGGCAGGCTTCTCGGGCTAGACAGGTTCGGCAGGTTTCTCTCACAGTTTTTTGATAATCATCCCGTATTCAGATTGATACTCGCATTCCATCTTGCGCTGCCACTATTTCTTTATGTACTTAGCCGATTCGTGTTGCTAATAATCCCATTCCTAAGTCTTAGATCGCCTCCTCCTGGAACATACCGTACTGTACACTGGACCTCATTCGTCCCACACATATAATGAGTTTACTTTTACGGCCCGTCTTTTGATGGTGACTACTGTCCGAAGATGACGCTCTAATGTTTGAGTTAAAATTCCTCGTTCGGCCCAGGAATGAAGATGAAACCGTGCTACTGTACTTGTGGTGGCGGGCTTCAGGGTCTCTAGTCACCGACATCAGGTAGCAAATTTATGACGACTTGCCCAGACTCATGATACTTTTGGGACGTAACTAATTCTGTCGTAAACCCATCTCATTGATCACCGGCAAATGGGAGGGGGGCCCGCAACCTTCGATTAATTCTGATTCCGAGTCCAGCACACGGTTGTAGCACTATGTCAACGCGCCAACGGGTCCATTGTCTAGGAGAGTCAAGGAAACCAGGAACTATGTGTGGGGTTGCCATGCTTTGTTTTTGAGTTGGTTTTGTTCTGATGCGTGGAGAATAGAATAGCCAAGGTGCGAAGATGCGCCCAAGCAGACAAGGATGCACGCCGCCTTACTGTAATAATAGGGTGAGCACAATAGCAATAGCATTGTCTGATCATGCATCATGATTAGAACAGCGCTCCATTAGGCCACTAGGAATAAACTTACAGTACAATATGAATAGCGTATCGAGAACAAGTCGCAGTAATGAGAAGAATTGTATGAGTCAGTAACCATGAATGTTTCTATCAATGCGATGGATGCTATGCAAATGAGCGACTTGTGATGTGATATGACGAATCCTCTCCACCTCAAACGTTCCTACTTTCGAAATGGGTTCCGAGACGCCTGGCCCGACCCCGTTCCCGTTCCCGTGCCTCAAACCAGTACCGACCACCACCATCACCACCGCCTATCTCCCTCGCTCGAGCTCGTCGTCCCGCTGCTTGACCGACTTGGCGTACGGCTGCGCCCTCAGTGATCGATCTCGTGCTGCCGTTGACCGTACGCCACGAGTCTGCGCGCTCAACACCGCGCGTGGTCACAGGCTGACGCGGTGCCGGCGCGCGTGGCGGCAAGCCTGTCACCTGCGAATAGAACGAGTCGGCGTCGCCACCACCAGCCGAGAGCCGCCTCGATCGCGCATACTGGGACGGAAGCGCGCTGCCTCCGCCTCCGCCGCCGCCCGCATCGGACCCTGTCCCCTACACGCCTAACTTGCCGAGCGCGGGGATGTGCCGCTCCTCTTCTAGATTCCGCCGAAGCGCGATACGCAGCGCCACCTTCTCCTCTTTGGGGATGTGCGGCCGTGCGAGAAGAGCGTGCCGAGCCTCGCGCACCACCCCACTCCCCGTGCATCGATGTTCTTTGCCGCGGCAAAGGCACCTGTGCGCTTGGCGGCTTTGGCGTAGATGCGCCTGCGGAAGAGCCCGAGGACGCAGAGGAAGATGAGGACGCATCCGAGCGTCATAAGTAGTATCTCCCACCACGCGAGGGGTCGGCCACCGCCCGGATTGAGCACAGCGGGCGTATCGATGCCCGTGATGGAGGGAAGCGGGACTGGAACAGAACGTCCTGACACCTGTAGCACCAAGACGAGATTCGAAAGACAGACGCCGAGCCGGGACAACAGCCATGTCATTCCCTTTGCAGTTGGCTGCCACACAAGATCCTCCGCAGAGTATTGAGGTGGAGCTTGAGCATGTGAGGCAGTTACTTGCGCCAGCACCGGAACAACTCGAACAAGAACTATCGCATGCCTAGCAACTTCCACTGGTTCCATCAAAGAACTGTGTTTTTGAGCATGTCGGAAGGCAGCGGCCGTTCGAAAGTACAGGCCTCTCGGGTGGACAGCTTGAACACTGGCCGGATGAAGTCCAAGAAAAAGTCGCGCAATCTGGGTGGCAGGTAGTACATGTACTAGTGGTGGCGATAGTGTGGGATGGCCAGAAGGACACGCATTTACCACTGGATGCCAGTTGACCCACCGTTACACGTCATGCAAACGTCTACAGCTCCGATGCATGTGCCGCACTGAGAGGAGCAGGCTGTGACAATTCTCACAATGTTGTAGAAGATTGAGAGTAAGGACATACCGGTGCAGGTTAGATTCTCTTTGGTGAAAGAAAGGTTCTAGACGGGCAGCCTTGCGTACACGGTAGCTGTCCTCGGACGCCATACTGCGACTCTCGGAGTCAAACATAAAATGCGCGATTGACCGTGCTTTTAGGTACCTCCGAGCCACGAGTAGCCACTGCCAGCCTCGTGTTCCAACGAGGAATACCGGTGAGACAACTCTGTACGGCTAATTCTGACTGGACAGGCGACGTGAACGACAGCAGATCAACGTACGGGTTCGTCCTTATGTTGGGAGCGGATGCAGTCAGCCGGAGCTCAAAGAAGCAGCCAAAGGTGGCCCTTTCGGCCACCGAGGCCGAATATGTAGCCGTGGCGCATGCCGGCAGGAAGGCAGTCTGGTCGAGGCGATTACTCAGTGAGCTGGGGCAAAGCCCCGACTCACCTACCGTTCTCCACATGAACAACCAGTCTGCCATCACATACGCACGAGACTTCCGATTCCGCGATAGCATGAAGCATGTCTCACTGCAACATCACATTCTACCGGAGAAGGTCGCCAGCTCGGCGATCGATGTTGAATACATCCCAACAGAGCATCAGATTGCCGATATCTTCACCAAAGGCCTCACTCACGAAAATCACGAAAGGCTCTCAGAAGGTATGGGATTACGCAGCGCGAGCCATGCCCATCTTTTGTAGTGTAACATTACCCTCCCTAATGCTTGAAGGATCACACCGCCCTCCGCAGCGTCTGTGGAATAGCCTGGCCGCGGCTCGAAAAACAACAACATTCCAGAACAAATGGGAAGAGTATGGTGAGGTCACGGTGTTCCAAGGTATAGACTCGGGTTACTTGTGGCTGAGGGCCATGGATGACAGATAGTGAAGCCGGTCGGGACGAGGTCAGGGAAGGTGTCCAACACCAGTGTGAGCGTGATGGCATGAGCCGACACACTTGTGAGATCGGCAGAGTAGAGTTTGCAACGGAGGGAGGGAGAGAGGCTTGCTGAAGTCGAAGTTGGATAAGCCGAAACACAAGCCGTGTCGCTGACTAAGGTGGGAGAGGCTGAGTAGATGAGATTTGGAGACGAGAGATGAAGACAATTTTGAATGCGAGTCGGCACGGCGGTGCAGTAAAGCGTTCAAATTCGGAGGGCGAGCGGCGAGAGAGAAGGATGTGAGAGGCAAGCACGAATCGTTGAAGTCACGCGCGCGAGAGAGAACAAAAGACAGAGGGTGATATTGCGAAGGGTCGCTCTACGCGAGCTCTTTTAGAGTTTATATGCGAGTGAGATTAACTGTATGAGTACGGTCGGCAATGGGGGCGAGAATGGTCGATGATGGGGCGAGAACGTTGGCCAGCGTGGGCACGCCGCGAGGTAGCCGTTGGTTACTGATGATATCGAATGGGTGGCATATTATACTGAAAAATAAAGGGAGCTATATAGAAAAGAGAGGCGCAGGCATACGAAAGGAGTAAAAATAAAATGGAGACACAAGCGGGACGGTCCAGGAGGGGAGTAGATCAAGAATTTTGGAGCACGACGAGCTCGAGCAAGATGGCATCTTGACATCAGCCGAGCAGGGAGTCCGGCGATGGGACTGCGGGCGATGAGTAGGTCTTCGGCGCGTGGTCGGTTTTGAAGGTGAGGAAGGGGCCGAGAGGGCGAGAGGATGAGAGTGAGACGAAAAAGACAAACGAGGCGCAACTCACAAATCGAAGGTGCTCGAAGGTGGGTCCGAGGATAATATGGCCGTGGCTCGGATCGCTGCGCTCTGAATCGCTTGTTCTTATTCCGAGCTCAACGGCGGGTCTCAGCTCAAACCAGTTAGACCTCAGACTCAGACGATGAGTCTAAGCGCGTGGTCATTGCTGGAACCAATCAACTCGGAACTTGAAGCACTATTTAGTTGTCGCGAATTTGTCGTGGTGCCGCTGAAGCAGACGCGAAGGGCGTCCGCGAGTTCGTGAGGAGACTTGAGGCCGGGGAAGAAGGAGGGGACAGAGTGAGCAAGAACGAGCAGACGCGAAGACGAACGCTGACGGGCCCGGTAGCTCGCGATCGGCGTCGTAGTCGAGTCGAAGGCAAAGGTGTTGAGGGAAAGCAGCAGGCCACAAGACGAAGGCGATTCTTGAGGGCACGCAGAGGTATTAGAGGCGCAAACGCGAGGGGAAAGAAGTTTTATTTGAGGCGCTGGGATCGAACCTTTAAGTACTGTCCGACGCACGGTAGCTACTTGTAAGTAGGGTAAACGGCCGCGGTAATCGTAGGTTTGTTGAGTCTAACACGTTGCTGGTGCGAGGTCCTTTGATGAGCGACTGGGCGTTGTGGGCGCTGCGCCGCGGAGTCGAGAACAAAGGCGAGAGAGCTGTGGCGTGTAGTCAAAGACAAAGACGATGAAAGGGAGATGGGCGCAGGAACGAAGCGATAAAGAGCAGGCGAGGCGAAAGGCAGTGCTGGGCGTTGACGTGGGGATCTGTTGGAGGCGTGTCGCTAGGGTCAACCAACCACGACGCACGCAAACGCGTGACGTGTGACCGTCACGCCCTCGTGATGCGATAGCGAGAGAGCGAGATAATCGCTCGGACCAGATCGAGCTCATATACCCTTTGATATTGGACAATTTTCCTCATCTCTCCTTAATTGCGGACTAGTATATAAGTACGATAATTTCCTTCGTATTCCCCTCAGTCCTTGCTTCGAAAGACTGAGGCATGTCACTCTTTTGTATTGTTTCTCTTACTCTTATCTCACAGGTTAGCTTACTTAATCACAGTCTTTGCTTCGAAAGACCGAGCCGGGATCGAGTTGGCGTTGGCCAATACCCCGAATCCGTGGGTTTCGCGATCAACTGCACAGCTCACCTTACACCACATCGAAATGCGAATATCTGGACTGGATTGTCAACGCACCGCTCACCGTTCCCGTGACAGTGATACAGTATTGGCTTTCTCCGGCTCAACGCTTTCATCCCCGCTTTCCCTGTTCTTAACACGGCTACCCTTGTTGGGGTTGGACGAGGTATGGTATGTATCGCCATGTTACCACAGTCCCTGTGCTGTCCTTGGTAGCTGCACTGTGGCTGTATCTTCATTTCCCGGGCGCAGTTCCCACCTTCACGCGCTAGCGCTATTCCTGTGTAAATACGTGTGTATCCCCTGACCCAGTACAGCATCTGGGTTTCGAGACGCGAATATCTGGGGATTGTCAATACCCGGTCCGCTCACTGTTTTTGGAGATGAGGCGGCCAACCACCCACAGTCCCTGTGCCGTCTTTGGTGGCTGCGCTGTGGCTGTATCTTCATTCATGCCCGGGCGCAGCGCCCCATTTCATTCGCTACTAGCACTGTTCCTTACGTGAGGCACATGAGCGACGCCATATATTCCCTACTCCTTCTCATCTTCGTCTTCACCATTCTCTCGTACAACCATGATCATCCTTCTTGCAGTCCTTGCAGCTACCCGCGCATACCCCGTTGGACTACAATCACCACCCATCCTCTCTCTCAACCTCGACCAAATTCAATCCCTCTCATGTAATCCTCCCAATACCTGCCGCTCACTCTGGGACATTATCCGGAGTTGTGCCCTCACAATATTCTTGTGCACATGGGTCTCCGTGCATCCCAATATCCCGAGTCCTGATGAAGGGTGGCCGAGGGTCACAATACGACGCATGGGACTCATGCTTGCTACCTTATCGTGCCAGAAGGAATCGTCGCATGGGCATTGCGACAACGATTGGCTGCCAGTAAACTAGCAAAGGAATACGAAGGTGAGTCTTACAAAGTGACGTTAATACTTAATTCTGACCACTAGGCACAGGAGAGGGATGGACTCTCACTCACGGATTCTTTGCGACCATGGGTGGCTTCATGGAATACGAGGGAAACCAGCCCATTCGAGTGTTGTTGCCCAAAGACCTTAAATCCTATTCTCTGACGGGCAATGGCGATTTCCCAAGGATGTCGAAAATGGAAATCCAGGACAAGAGCAAAGGAGACTTCATCTCCAAAAGCGTCGTCATCCTTCAAACAAGCTGGTTTGTGATGCAATGCATCGCGCGCGGTGTCCAAGGCCTACCGATCACAGAGCTCGAGCTCGTCACGATTGCCTTTGCGGGTCTGAACTTTGTTATATACCTGCTGTGGTGGGACAAGCCGTTGAACGTGCAATGTGGGGTGCGAGTATACAAGAAACGAATAACTGACAATCCCGTGGATGATGGACATATTTCAGCCGCAGCTGGATTTTGGGTCGCACTCGGAGATGCACTTTCAAATCTTCCAGCTGCGATTGTCCATGGACCACAAATTAATCTCGAGGGCTTCGATACATTTCCCTGGTCAGTCCGTGCTCTCGCGTGGCCAATCATGAAGCCTCTTGAGATTATATTTGGCGGATCCGACGATAGGGTGGGGATGAGGATCTGCACGTTTTATCCTGATGAATGGGATCTAAATGGACCCACCAGCACATACAATATTGGTCGATTCTGATGGTCATCCCTGGCATTGCGTCAGGCTTTGGCGGCATTCATTGCATTGGATGGTCATTTACTTTCCCCTCTACGACAGAGAGAACACTCTGGCGTATCGCTTCAATCTCTATCACTAGTATCCCAATTGTGGCGATCCTATTTCCTGTACTTGTCATCCTTTCCGAATTTCTCGAGTTTGGAAGGCTTGGCAGGCTTCTCGGGCTCGGCAGGCTCGGCAGGCTTCTCAGGCTTGACAGGCTCGGCAGGTTTCTCGACCGGTTTCTTGATAATCATCCCGTAGCCGTATGGATAGTCCTATTCCAATTTGGGCTGCCGTTATTTCTTTATGTACTTAGCCGATTGGTGTTGTTGATAATCCCATTTCTATGTCTTAGATCGCCTCCTCCTGGGACATACCGTACTGTACACTGGACCTCATTCATCCCACACATATAACGAGTTTACTTCTGCGACTCGTCTTCATGTGCACTTCTATAGAGCGGCGTCGTAATGTTTGATCGTGACTGCTGTCCGAAGATGACGCTCTAATTTCTGAGTTAAATTCCCTCGTTCGGCCCAGGAATGAAACCACAATTCGGGGCCGCATGCTGCTGTACGTATGATGGCGGGCCCGTCTTCCGAGTCAGGGTGCCTAGTCACCGACATAAGGTAGCAGCTTTATGACGACTTGCCCAGAGTCACGACACTTCTGGGCCGTAACTAATTCTGTCGTAAACTCATCTCATTGATCACTGGCAAATGGGAGGGGGCCCCGTAACCTTCGAATGATTCTGATTCCGAGTCCAGCACCGTGACACGGTTGTAGCACTTTGTCAACGCGCCAACGGTCCATTGTCTAGGGGAGTCAAGGCAACCGAGAGCTATGTGCGGGGTTGCGATCCTTTGTTTTTGAGTTCATTTTGTTCTGATGCATAGAGAATAGAATAGCGAAGGTGCGAAGATGTGCCCAAGCAAGCAAGGACGCACGCTTATGAATAGGACGAACACAATAGCAGTTGATTAGAACAACGCTCCATTAGGCCACTCGGAATAAAAATACAGTACAATATGAATAGCAGTTGCAGTAACGAGAAGAATTGTACGAGTCAGTAACCATGAATGTTTCTATCAATGCGATGGATGCTATGCAAATGAGTAAAGTGACTTGTGATGTGATATGACGGATCCTCTCCACCTCAAACGTTCCTACTTTCGAAATGGGTTCCGAGACGCTTGGCCCGACCCCGTTCCCGCGGGCTCGAACCAGTACCGACCACCGCCATCACCACTGCCTATACTTCCTTGCTCGGGCTCGTCGTCCCGCTGCTCGACCGACTTGGCATACCGCTGCGCCTCCGTGATTGATCTCATGCTACTGTCGACCGTACGCCACGAATCCGTGCGCTCAACACCGCGCGTGGTCACAGGCCGGCGCGGCACCGGCGCACGTGGCGGCAAGCCTGTCAACTGCAAATAGAACGACTCGGCGTCGCCACCACCAGCCAAGAGCCGCCTTGATCGCGCATACTGCGACGGAAGCGCGCTGCATCCGCCTCCGCCCGCATCGGACCCTGTCCCACCTACAACGCCTACCTTGCCGAGCGCGGCGACGTGCCGCTCCTCTTCTAGATTCCGCAGACGCGCGACACGCAGCGCCACCTTCTCTCTTTGGGGATGCGCGGACCGCACGAGAAGAGCGCGCCGAGCCTCGCGCGCCACCCCACTCCCCTCCCCGCGCATCGATGTTCTTCGCCGCGGCAAAGGCAGCTGTGCACTTGGCGGCTTTGGCGCGCATGCGCCTGCGGAAGAGCGCGAGGACGCAGAGGAAGATGAGGACGCATCCAAGCGCCATCAGCAGTATCTCCCACCACGCGAGACGTCAGCCGCCGCCGGGATTGAGGACAGCGGGCATATCGATGCCCATGATGGAGGGAAGCGGGACCGGAACCGAACTTCCTGACACCGAAAGACAGACGCCGAGGCCCGGGACAACTGCTGTGTCATTCCCTTTGCAGTCGGCTGCCACACAAGCGCGCGGGGGACTGAAGTGGAGCTTGAGCATGCAAGGCAGTTACTTGCGCCAGCACCGGAACAACTCGACCAGGGACTATCGTATGCCTGGCAACCTCCACTGGCACCTCAAAGAACTGTGTTTTTGAGCATGTCGGAAGGCAGCGGCCGTTCGAAAGTACAGGCCTCTCGGGTGGACAGCTTGAACATTGACTGAATGAATTCCCAGAACAACTCGCGCAATCTGGGTGGCAGGTGGTACATGTACCAGTGGGGGCGATGGTGTAGGATGGATAGGAAGACACGCATTTACCACTGGATGCTAGCTGGCCATCGTTACACGTCAGAAAAAAGTCTGCGGCCCCGATGCATGTGCCGCACTGAGAGGAGAAAGCTGTGACAATTCTCAGAATGTTATAGAGGATTGACAGAAAGAACATACCGGTGCAGGATAGATTGTCTTTTGGTGAAAGAAAGGTTCCAGACGGGCAGCTTTCGACGCACTGACCATTCAGTATGCGCCATCGGGGCTCTCATGAACCCCATTCTTGGCACTCGCCCGGACCTTGCGTACACGGTAGCTGTTCTCGGACGCCATACTGCGAAGCTCGGAGTCAAACATAAATACGCGCTTGACCGTGGTTTTAGATACCTCCGAGCCACGAGTAGCCACTGCCTCGTGTTCCAACGGGGAAGACCCGGTGGGACAACTCTGTCCGGTTACGCCAATTTCGACTGGACAGGCGACGTGAACGACAGCAGATCAACGTATGGGTTAGTCTTTATGTTGGGAGGGGGTGTAGTCAGCTGGAGCTCAAAGCAGCCAAACGTGGCCCTTTCAGCCACCGAGGCCAAATACGTAGCCGGGGCGAATGCCGCCAAGGAGGCGGTCTGGTTGAGGCGATTGCTCAGTGAGCTAGGGCAAAGCCCCGACTCACCTACTGTTCTCCACATGAACTACCAGTCTGCCATCACATACGCACGCGACCGATTCCGCGATAGCATGTAGCATGTCTCACTGCGATATCACTTTCTACCAGAGCAGATCACACCTCGGGATCGATGTCGAATACACCCCAACCGAGCATCTGATCGCGGATATCTTCACCAAAGGCTCTCAGAAGGTATGGGATTATGCAGCGCAAGCCATGCCCATCTTTTGTAGTGTAACATTACCTTCCCTAATGCTCAAAGGATCACACCGCCCTCCGCAGCGTCTGTGGAACAGCCTGGCCGCGGCTCGAAAAATGACATCATTTTAGAACAAAAGTGACGAATATAGTGAGGTCACGGTGTCCCAAAGTATGGACTCAGATTAGTTGTAGCTGAGGGCCATGGACGGCAGATAGTGAAGCCGGTCGGCACAAGGTCAAGGAAGGTGTCCAACACCAGTGTGAGCGTGATCGTATGAGCTGACGCACTTGTGAGATCAGCAGAGTAGAGTTTGCAACGGAGGGAGGGAGAGAAATTTGTTGAAGTCGAACTGAGACACAAGTCAAGAGACCTGTGTCGTCGACTAAAATGCGAGAGACTGAGTAGACGAGATTTGGAGACGAGAGATGAAGACAATATTGAACGCGAGTCGGCACGGCGGCGCGGCAAAGCGTTCAAAGTCGGAGGGCGAGCGGCGAGAGAGAAGGATGTGAGAGGCAAGCACGAGTCCTTGAAGTCATGCGCGAGAGAGAACAAAAGACAGAGAATGATATTGCGAAAGGTCGCTCTACGCGACCCCTTTTAGAAAGTTTATATGCTCGCGAGACTAACTGTATGAGTACGGTCAGAAATGGGGGGAGATGGTCGATGATGGGGGGAGAACGTTGGCCGACGTGGGCGCGCCGCGAGGTCGCCGTTGGTCGCTGGCGATGTCGAATGGGCGGCGCATCGTACTGAAAATTAAAGGGAGCCTTCGGGCGATGAGTAGGTCTTTGGCGCATGGTCGGTTTTGAGGGTGAGGAAGGGGTTGAGAGAGCGAGAGGGTGAGACGATGAGAGTGAGACGAAAAAGACAAACGAAGCGCAGCTCACAAATCGAAGGTGTGTGCGAGGGATAATATGGCCCTGGCTCGGATCGCGGCGCTCCGAATCGCTTGTTCCGAGCTCAACAGCGGGTCTCACCTTACACCAGTTAGACCTCAAACTCGGACGATGAGCGCTGAGCCTAAGCGGAGCCAGTCAACCCGGCCCGCTCACCGTTAAGTGACATTGGCTTTCTCGGGCTCGTCCGAGTCGCCCTCGACGCTTTATCCCGCTTTCCCTGTTCTTTACACCGCTAGACTTGTTGAGACGAGGTATGGTAAGTTATTACTACCGTTTTATCACAGTCCCTGTGCTGTCCTTGGTGGCCGTGCTGCGGCTGTATCTTCGTCACACCCTTGCTGTCCCTGGCGCAGCGCCCACCTTCACGCGCTACACATCCATGCCACCTATGGTGCTCCTTCTAGCGCTGTTCCTGTGTAAATACGTGTGTTTCCCCTTGCCCAGTACAGCATCTGGGCTTCAATTTGTGACCAGATGTTCGTGCATCCGTCCCCAGTATCCACGCGTCTGCCAGTGTATCTTCTTCCCGCTTCGAAACATTTACATAGCCTTCACGTATTACAAGCCCCAGAAACTACTCTGGTTTTTTTTAGTTGTGAGAATGAGATAATCCAGTGGCCGCGGGAACAATGATTATTCTCGTTTATGTGCCACTTGCATAATAATCGTGGGACCGCCGCCGGGACCGCAAACACTGCCTCGTGCAAATCCTCGAATTTAGGCATGGTCAACATGAGGCACATGAGCGACGCCATATATTCCCTACTTCTCCTCATCTTCATCTTCACCCTCCTCCCGTACCACCATGATCATCCTTCTTGCAATCCTCGCAGCTACCCGCGCATACCCCGTTGGACTACAATCACCACCCGTCCTCTCTCTCGACCTCGACCAACTTCATTCCCCCTCATGTAATACTCCCAATAACTGCCGCTCACTCTGGGACATTATCCGGAGTTGTGCCTTTACAATCTTTTTATGCACATGGGTCTCCGTGCATCCCAACATTCCGAGTCCTGACGAAGGGTGGCCGAGGATCACAATACGACGTATGGGACTCATGCTTGCCACTCTGTTCGTGCCAGAAGCAATCATCGCATGGGCATTGCGACAACGATTGGCTGCCGGTAAACTAGCAAAGGAATACGAAGGTGAGTCTTACAAAGCGATGTTAAAACTTAATTCTGACCACTAGGCGCAGGAGAGGGCTGGACTCTCACTCACGGATTCTTTGCGACCATGGGTGGTTTCATGGAATACGAGGGAAACCAGCCCATTCGAGTGTTGTTGCCCAAGACCTTCAATCCTATTCTTTGACGGGCAATGGCGATTTCCCAAGGATGTCGAAAGTGGAAATCCAGGACAAGAGCAAAGGAGACTTCATCTCCAAAGCCGTCGTCATCCTTCAAACGAGCTGGTTCGTGATGCAATGCATCGCCCGCGGTGTCCGAGGCCTACCGATCACCGAGCTTGAGCTCGTCACAATTGCCTTTGCGGGTCTGAACTTTGTTATATACCTGCTGTGGTGGGACAAGCCGCTGAATGTGCAATGTGGGGTGCGAGTATACAAGAAGCGAATAACTGACAGACCCGTGGATGACGGACATATTTCAGCCACAGCTGGATTTTGGGTCGCACTTGGAGATGCACTTTCAAATCTTCCAGCTGCGATTGTCCATGGACCACAACTAAATAGGGAGCTCGGGATATGGCCCTGGCCAGTCCGTGTTCTCGTGTGGCCAGTCGTGAAGCCTTTCGAGATAATATTTGGCGAATCCGACGAGAGGGTGGGGAGGAGGATCTCCACGTTTTATCCTCATGAATGGGATGACGAGCCGACTCACATAGTATTGTCCATTTTGATGGTCATCCCCGGCACTGCGTCAGGCTTTGGTGGCATTCATTGCATTGGATGGTCATTCACTTTCCCCTCTACGACAGAGAGAACACTCTGGCGTATCGCTTCAATCTCTATCACTATTGTCCCAATTGTGCTGCCCCTATTTACCGCGCTTTTCCTTCTTTTCGATTTTCTCGAGCTTGGAAGGCTTGGCAGAAGGCTTCTCGGGCTCAGCAGGCTCGGCAGGTTTCTCTCACGGTTTTTTGCCGTATTCGGATCTATATATATCGGATCTACACTCGTATTGCCACTATTTCTTTATGTACTTAGCCGATTGGTGCTGCTAATAATCCCATTCCTAAGTCTTAGATCGCCTCCTCCTGGAACATACCATACTGTACACTGGACCTCATTCATCCCACACATATAATGTGTTTACTTCTACGACCCGTCTTCATGCGCACTTCTATAGAGCGGCTTCGTGATGTTTGATTGTGACTACTGTCCGAAGATGACGCTCTAGTTTTGGCTTAAATTCCCTCGTTCAGCTCAGCAATCAATATGAATCCACAATTCGACGCCGCATGCTACTTTATAATGGCTGGCCCGTCTTCAGGGTGTCTAGCACCGGCATAAGGTAGCAGATTTATGAAGACTTGCCTAGAGTCACGATACTTCTAGGCCGTAATCACTTCGGTCGTAAAACTATCTCATTGATCACTGGCAAATGGGAGGGGGCTCCATAACTTCGATTAATTCTGATTCGAGTTCAGCACACTGTTGTAGCACTATGTCGACGCGCCAACGGTCCATTGTCTAGGGGAGGCAAGGCAACCGAGAACCATGCGCGGCGTTGCGATCCTTTGTTTTTCACTTGGTTTTGTTCTGTTATATGGATTATAGAATAGCGAAGGAGCGAAGATGTGCCCAAGCAACAAGGACGTACGGCGCTTATTACAATAATAGGAGACCACAATAGCAGTGTCTAATTGTGATTAGAACAACACTCCATTAGGCCACCCGGAATAAAAATACAGTACAATATGAATAGCGTATCGAGAAAAAGTTGCAGTAACGAGAATAATTGTACGAGTCAGTAACCATGAATGTTTCTATCGATGCGATGGATGCTATGCAAATGAGTGAAGTGACTTTTGATGTGATATGACGGATCCTCTCCACCTCAAACGTTCCTACTTTCGAAATGGGTTCCGAGACGCTTGGCCCGACCCCGTTCCCGCGGGCTCGAACCAGTACCGACCACCATCACCATCACCACCGCCTATACTTCCTCGCTCGAGCTCGTCGTCCCGCTGCTCGACCGACTTGGCATACCGCTGCGCCTCCGTGATCGATCTCATGCTGCTGTCGACCGTACGCCACGAATCCGCGCGCTCAACACCGTGCGTAGTCACAGGCTGACGCGGTGCCGGCGCACGTGGCGGCAAGCCTGTCACCTGCGAATAGAACGACTCGGCGTCGCCACCACCAGCCGAGAGCCGCCTTGATCGCGCATACTGCGACGGAAGCGCGCTGCCTCCGCCTCCGCCCCGCCCGCATCGGACCCCGTCCCCCTACAACGCCTAACTTGCCGAGCGCGGCGACGTGCCGCTCCTCTTCTAGATTCCGCAGACGCGCGACACGCAGCGCCACCTTCTCCTCTTTGGGGACGCGCGGACCGCGCGAGAAGAGCGTGCCGAGCCGCGCGCGCCACCCCACTCCCCGCGCATCGATATTCTTCGCCGCGGCAAAGGCAGCTGTGCGCTTGGCGGCTTTGGCGCGCATGCGCCTGCGGAAGAGCCCGAGGACGCAGAGGAAGATGAGGACACATCCGAGCGTCATCAGCAGTATCTCCCACCACGCGAGACGTCGGCCGCCCGGATTGAGCACAGCGGGCGTATCGATCCCCGTGATGGAGGGAAGCGGGATCGGAACCGAACTTCCTGACACCTGTGGCACCGAACCAGATCCGAAAGACAGACGCCGAGGCCAGGGACAACAGCCGTGTCATTCCCTTTGCAGTCGGCAGCCACACAAGATCCTCCGCGGAGGACTGAAGTGGAGCTTGAGCATGCGAGGCAGTTACTTGGGCCAGCACCGGAACAACTCGAACAGGAACTATCGCATGCCTGGCAACTTCCACTGGTACCATCAAAGAACTGTGTTTTTGAGCACGTCGGGAGGCAGCGGCCGTTCGAAAGTACAGGCTTCTCGGGTGGACAGCTTGCACACTGACTGAATGAAGTCCCAGAACAAGTCGCGCAATCTGGGTGGCAGGTGGTACATGTACTAGTGGTGGCGATGGTGTTGGATGGACAGGAGGACACGCATTTACCACTCGATGCCAGTTGACCACCGTTACACGTCAGACAAAAGTCTGCCGCCCCGATGCATGTGCCGCACTGAGAGGAGCAGGCTGTGACAATTCTCAGAATGTTGTAGAGGATTGAGAGAAAGAACATACTGGTGCAGGTTAGATTGTCTTTTGGTGAAAGAAAGGTTCCAGACGGGCAGCTTTCGACGCACTGACCATTCGATAATACGAAACCAGCGAGACATCCCGTACACTGCAATTGGTTGACGGTTGACGCAACGTTGAAGTTGGGAATCCCGCAGGAGGTACACTTCGCTGGGCAGCCTGTATTGCCGATTAGATCGACCTCGGAGATCAAGTTTCGTCAAAACTCTTACTGTCGCATTCATGCTTATTGTTGTTCGCGATCATGCTTGAGCCAGCACAAACGCCGTTGCCATCTGTCGGAACACAGCTTCCACCAAGGGAGAACTGGCCATTACCACATTGGATGCAATCATTTGACGTGGCACCAGTACAAGTCGAGCAAGAAGAGGAACAAGGTTGACATGTCGTTCCGTTGCTGAAACTGCCATCCGGACATATTGTGCCAGAGCTTGTCACTGACTGCACTGCGTCACACTTTGTGCGGTCATTAGCGTCCTGGGTAAAGCCTTGCTTGCAGGTCACGCAGATGCCACTCCCGTCCGCGCATTGTTGGCAACCTAGCTGGCATACAGCACAGTCACCGTTCCCATCGAGAAAGAATCCGGGAGCGCAAGCTGCACATTGAGTGCCGTTAGACGCGGTAGTCCAGCCTGCGTTGCACGCGCATTGACCATTGGCGCCACAGACACCATTAAGACAATTGCAAGTTGATGATGCGTTCGCAACTGTAGACGAGAGACAACGTCCTGAACCGGAGATTCCATCATCGCAGGTAGTACAGCCTACGGGGCATGCCTGACACGAGGGTCCGAAAAAGCCTTGCGCACAAACTTCACAAGACGACCCGCTGAAGCCAGGTGGACACGTGCATTGACCGGACGCAGAACAAACGCCCGCACCGGAACACTGAGGCGAGCACGCGTTAGACTCCATGGCCGATAGGGATAGGGAAGTTATCCCAGGAAGCTGGGACACGTCTGGAACAGAATCCCAAAGGATGATGCGGTTGGACGAGGCGCTACCGGTTGTTACTGCGACCCAAATGTTGGAGGACATGGCAATCGCGCCAGCGGAGATCGGGGTTGACGAGTTACCAGATTGCGGTGTCGTGGGAAGGGCTGCAAATTGTGCCTCTCCAGAATAGAGGGCTTGAGGATACAGGGCGAGACCAGGTTGTAACGCGACATTGAGGGGAAGAGAAAGAGTAGAAGCGTTGAAGCCCGTTGAAGATGATGATGAAGTCGAAGAACTTGTAAGAAGTTGGTGGAGAAGTTGCGGATTCGTAGTGGAGGTGTACTGTCCAGGAAGAAGAAGGACGCTAGATGCTACATTGGGAGAAGATAATACGGCGCCGACTTTGCGTGCTTGTCAGAAGGATGGTTCAGCTGAAGCAGGAGGGTATCACGTACTCGTTGTATTCGTAAAACCTTGCATACACTGCCCAGCAGAACAAACAACGGTTGAATTAATGGCTATCGCGGCGGCGAGAGCCACGGAGAGCGAGGTCAAGACGACGATTAAAGTAGAGAGCATTATGCAAACCGTCAGCGGTCGTAAGATGGATAGAAGTGAGGAGAGAGATGAAAGAGGGAAAACCAGCGCCGGCGCTGCACTGGGAGAGGGAGAAGAGTGAGAAGCATTCTCAATACCGTCGTGTTCGAGCTTTTGTATGAGACGCTTAGACAAGGTCAATTGTGTGTCGAACAACAAAAGTCTCAACGTTTCCTTTTACAGACACAACGCCGGCCCGAGGCTGTAGCGATGCACGTGCACATCATTTCTTTCCCATTCCTCAAAAACGTTCGTTAAAAACTGCTCTGGCCCGGTCCGGTTTGCTAGTGCAAATGGAAGAGGCGGTGGCGAAGAGCACGTGGAAACGATCACGTGTGTCCACAACTGGGTCTCTGTTAGTTGAGGTTGGACCAGAATATTGGCCACCGTGTCAGGGTGTCATGGTCACCCGGTGCCATAGTCCCATACGGCTCCTGGTGGCAGTCACACGCCCCGCTGTGCTGTGCTCTACTATTATATAGGTACAGCACTACGAATCCCCTTCAGCCCTCCCCAGCTACGTTCCACTAGGTCCACGTAGTTTGATCGCCCATTTCGACCACTTCATCACTCACTCACCACAGACACCGGTCATTGTGCACACACCCGTGTGGGAGCACCCGTCTATTGTTTCATCACAATCAAGAGCTCACCCGTTAGACGCAGGGGTTACAGCTACTGTAATCCACATCCGCTATTTGTGGCGTTCCCCAACGACGACCGGTCTGAGTTTAATAAACAAAAACTACAACCACCTTTAATAGCCGAGCGCAGCGCACGCTAGGTCTGCCAGCGCACAGCTTACACGCTTTCTAACTCATACCCAAACCCAACATATCCATGACCAGCATCCCCGTGGTTGCCGAAGTACAAGTCGAGCTCGCGGACCGTCCCGATGACCCCCCATTACGTTGCGCATTTGAATCACTCTCCGACAGTGACGTTGCCCAGCGCTTAGCTGCCCTCGCGAGGCCAGAGAGGACAATTTTTGATGCCGCGCGCGGTCACCTCGCAGACGCCGTCGCGTTTCAGCCATGTACGCGTTACAACTCGCAGGACCGCTATGTCGTGCGGCAGCTCGACATTCACGGGATGAAATGGACCTTCACGAGTGTCTTGGACGGTGCGTTGCCTTTTGAGGACAGGAATCCATACTTCGTGCTGACAAGACGAAATCTCTCAGGCCATCTCGGAGACGCTACCGTAGAGCACGCTGCGCACCACCTCCCAATCATCGTCCAGCAGTTGCTTCAAAAAGTGATCACTGGGCCTAGCGCGCCTATGCCCTCGCCCGACCTCGTTCGCGATATCCTTTCCAGTGGGATCACAGCCTTTGACAACGCCATCGCGGGAGACGTGCTGGAATTATTTCCCGGAGGAATCGCCTCGCTTCCGGACCGCACGGACGAGGAGATCCAGGCGGTGGTGAACGATTTCACCAGCGCTAACGGCGGAGCGAACTACCAGAAGGCCCGGCTCTGTCTCTACGGCACCACTGCGCTCGTCGCACTCGTCGATCCCTCACATGAGAACCTGTGGGTGGCGAATCTCGGAGACTGCGAGGCTGGTACGCCCTCCTCTTTCTTTCCTCCCGCTCCTGTCTTGGCCACATGCGCAAGCCCCCTCCAATTACCCGAAATTTTTGGCTAATTGGAATACCCAATCCCATTAGTGCTTGTAACGCCGGACGCGGATGGGCGTCTCCCTCGGCACGAGGTGCTCAACGTATTGCACAACGGTAGCAACCCGGCCGAAATTGCCCGTGTGCGGCGCGACCACCCCGGGGAGCCCGAGAGCGTACTGAACGGCCGCGTACTCGGCACCATTGCGCCCTTCCGTTGTGAGTCCCCCAGGCCTGTCCCCCATCCGCTGCTAACGAAAAATTTCCTGGACGACAGGCATCGGCGACGCGCCGTTCAAGCAACCTGCGATTTTCACCCGACGTATTCTCTACAATTTATATCCGGGCGTGGCGGACCCGACACCGTGGGAGACGTTCCTCTCGCGGAACCGCACGCCACCGTACATCTCTTCGGAGCCGGACGTCATCCACCGCCGTCTCGGCCCGCGCTCGTTCCTCATCCTCGCCACGGACGGCCTCAGCGAGCTATGCGACGTTGACAGCGTCGGGCGCGCGGACGTGGTCGCGGATTGGGCGCGCTGCGTCGCCGAGGCGGCGGAGGTGCCCGGAAAGGACAATCTCGCGCTGCGCTTGCTGCGCCATGCGCTGGGCGGTGACGACCTCGTGTACATATCGCAGCTGATCACGCTCGACATGGATACTCCGTGGATGGACGATACGACCATCATCGTTCAGGCGTTATAGAACGCTCTCTGTTTCGTTTTTTTCGGATTGTTTTCGTCTTCAAGTTGGCCGCGGCGCGGACGTGCGCTGTTTCCTTGCCCCGCTCTCTCTCAGTTCTTTGTTCCCTTACCTTACTGTGTGCTGCTTTCGTTCGCTTAATCGCCGCTCTCTGAATGTTTCATGTTCTGGGTGTCGCTGTCTAGCTGCCTCTTGTCTCCTGTCTCATCCGTCCAAATTGCTGTCTTGAATTTTACAATATCGATCGTTTTAGCTTTGCGCGGCCCTTCTGTTTTACCCTAGTACGTTATCCCTCGTACCTTGCATACCTTTTAGTCCCTCCCTTCTTATTGAATAATCAAATTCCTCTCTTTCTTGCTTTTCCCGATCATTCCATGCTCTCAATGGAACCAATTCCCTATTCAAGTCGCCGCTTTGGGTCCGTCGATCACGCGATCAGGGAAACCAGGGCTTGCTGACAGGTGTCTGGCAAGTCTATTTGTGGACGCAGCGCTGGACGTAAACGCAATTCCATCATCAAGTATCTCATCTGCCGCTGAGTTTGCTGCTCGGCGATCTCAAAAGCGAACTCAGCGTATAGATCTTACGCGAGATCCTCCTCAAGCCGCATCGTGTCAGGCGCTGCTATCCTGTATCGTGACATGGGTGCAGGAAATATTACAGTATGGTGCCCGAGTAGAATAGGAAGGGAGGCTTGAGTTCACTCGTCTTTTCAGTAGACCCCTTTTCTTTGCTAGGTGTTGCTTTACGCTGCAGAGCCTGGAATATCTGGTTTAGCGAGAAAAGCAAGTGCAATCTTAGGGAAGCTAGTTGCTTGTGACGAGATTCGACAGGGCCCTCCATAATAAGTATTATATTTCCTCTTTTATTTTATTGTAAAAATCCGCATTTATAACGCACAGCATGTACAGTATGTACGTACAGAGGTGGACCACCCGAGTTGCAAGTTGGATACGACTCGGTTGGTTTGAGTGTGCTATGCAAAGTGTATACACATGATGAACTGAATACTTCTAGAGTCGGTATTCATGTTACTTGGACCACCTGCCTGGTCCCACGAGAAGAGCGCCTTTCAAACTTTGACCAGACTACCACTGTAGGATCTCAGCGCGACGCGGAAGACTTCGGAGGGTCTCGGTCAACGGAAAAAGGTACATTGGCGCAAACGGGTATTCAGCGGCGGCACTGGTTGATACTCCGCATGCCAGTAGAGCAGACCCTGCAAGCCTGAAGGCGATCGTCGGATCGCTATGCTTGCGCTTGAACGGATTCTGGCTCTATTGAGTGGCCTTCCGTAGTTGCGTCATTGGAGACGTCAGTCTTGTACGGCATGAACGCCAACTAACAAAACATTGGTTTCATTTTTTTGGTTGGTTTGAACAAAAGATTAGGGAGTGATATCCACGTACGGGCAGGTCGGGCTGTCTCGACAGCTCTGATTCGTCTGGCTGGTCAGACCATGCTCCATCACGTTGAGTCGTGTTGGCCAGTGTTGGGAAGTGTGTGAGTTCGGTGACAGCAGCCAGTTTTGCACGGCCCTCCCTGTGAGAAGGCAAATCAATTATTTCAGCCAAAAACGGGGAAAGAGAACGTACAACGTCACGAAAAGCGAGATAAGATATAACTTGCCGAGGACTGTTTGCAGCATAACCGCCCAATAGGAGACAAATGGCGCCTAGATCGGGTGTGATGCTGTCAATCACCTTTCCACAGGAAAGAGAAGGGCATCACATACTCCCATAACACACGCAATCAAGGCGGCAATAGCACATGCGCATGGTGGGAATGCAGATTCCCAGGTCATGATGATGAGTTGGGATATCACCTGGGTATTAGTAAGGACATTTACGACATCAATGTGTGAGAATGGTCCCTTACCTTACGAAATTGTCTTGTGTACACCTCAGACCGTGACCGGATGAGAAATGTGAGGACTGCGGGGTCCAAGTAGGGCGTCAACAGTATATCAAATTCGAGTTTTCGCAACTTACGGATACTGGTAACGATGATGTCAATGACTGCACGTCGACTGTCAGATGGTCCATTTCGTTGCTATGAAAAAGACATTAAGACATTACCAGCAGACAAGGCCAAGGAGAGTGCGACTTGCGGGGAAACGGTCAAATTCAGATATTAAGGGGCCGCTTGCGAGGGAATGACGTACAACATGTAAAAAAGGTGTTCAAGTTCAGCGCCCTCGTTTTGCTTTGGAATTGAAGGAGGAATATTATGACCGTAACATAAATGGTAGTCACAATGGTGACGACCACTAACAAGACGAGGGGTACCTGAGTCGGATAGGATGTAATCAGTAGCCACCCTGCCAGCGTGGGGCATTCGGGCATAGACGCTCACCACCATGAACCATCGTCGGTTCAGTGACAGGATCTACAAGGGGGCAGGGGACAGAAGAAGTGCTCAGAGGGTGCTTTGCATTGCTTTATGCCAGGAAATACATACATTCCAGCAACGCCATATGAGAAACATCTGGACCGGGGCGGCTAAGAGCGTCGTCTAAGCGAGGCGTGAGGCGGAGAACTTGTCAAGCGAAATGCAAAAGGTGACAACACACACCAATGCAGAATGTATCTTCTGAGGCCATGTGGGAATGGCAGCCGCAGACTATTCGCAGGTCGGGTGGATGTGGGGGGGGGGGAGCAGATTCATGGCATAGGAGGTGATAAGAGATCGTGACGCCGGGGCCACTACATATCATCCGACGAACAAACCGTGCACGCACCCAATTGCCAAAATCGAGCACGAAAAGCTTCCAGTACATGGCGAACGTCGTTCCCGTTTGAAACCTGTTTTGCAGTTCATCGGAGAGAGAAAAAAAAAGTTGAGCAAGTGAGCGAGGAAACACGTGTAGTACAGCCATGTCGTGAAGAAATGAACGACGCACACGGCAACGCAAGTGACGAAATAAACCAAGGCCTTAATCCCCCATCTTTCCTTGTCCAAGCGGACGAGGAAGCGCGTGAAGCACACGATGATGATGCCCAACTCGATAGCGCTGATGAGCGCGGTTAGTGCACTAGGCGCAAGGAACGCATAGCCAAGCTGTTCCACTTGGGGGACCATGGAGGGGTTATCACCACCCCTGCTTCCGAGTGAGGCTCGCATAGGCATGCAAAAACAGTCTTCAGTTCGCTAGGGAAGGAAGAGCCGATGGACGGAGAGAATTGAGGCCCAGGTAGGAGAGGGGGGGGAAGAGCAGGAAAAGGAGCGGGGATGACGGTGAAGCGCGCTATCCAACACTGCGTACTACTTAAAGCTCAGGGACCCCATTCCCAGCACAATACAGTATTGACAAGGGGAGCTGCCACTGCCCGCGCGCACATCCATTGACAGACGTAAAGCGAGTGTACCACTGTATTGGTATAATTGGGGAACGCAAATAGATTGTACGGGTCATTTACCCTAAACTGCGATAGCGAGATGGCGAGACCTTGATCGACGTGTGACGGAACGGACGGTTATTACGCTCTCGTGCCTCTCACTTCCATCCGGCCCGGGACTCCGTTGAATTCCGCAGCCTCCGGTGCCGGTGAACCGCCGATATCGGGTCATCCCCGAAGTGACTCTACGAGAGGATGGTAATGCCATTATAATTGATGGTCAAGTAATGGAAAACCCGTTCGTGGAGAATGCGCCTCTGCTTCTGGTTTTATTATACCCCCTCTGCGTACTACCCCCTACGTCATAGCCATCTAGTTCGTGTGTTGTGTACTCGCATAGTATGCATCTCTGCCCAACATTTGGCCCAAGACGGAACCAAAACAATGGCAACACCTTGGGAACGGCACTGAAAATTTTGAATAACTGTTCAACCTGTTTGGAACGTGGCTTGCGTCCCCACCCAGACGGGCAATCCATTGCTAATCATCTTGGAGTTCCGGACCCCATTCAATGACGTGGATCTTGTCTGAAATCTCTTCGACCCTCTCGTAATCATATAGTGCTATTGTCTCTGGAGGAAAATGAATGAATGCGTCGTGCACAAACAAAGAATGTTCCCGCCCCGTCGCTAAGTCCATCTGGCTAGAAGGCTACTAATAGAATGCCACCTCGAAACCACCCGTCAACGGCATGTCGATCTGCACCCGTAGCACATTGTTCCCGGCGTCATATGAGAACGGGACCTCCCTCTCTCCTGGACTAACCGTGACGCACTTGGGGGCAGCCTCGACCCCCAAGAAAACGACGCTAGCGACCTTCACCCCGACGTCAAACTCAAACGAGCCATAGACGCACAGCTTATCCTCCGCGAACGTCATCTCCATGCACGTCCATCTCTCCTGCACGATGCTCACGCCATCATCAACGTATAGCATTCCCACAGCCGTGCCATTCACGCCCGGCGCGACGACAAACTCGAAATCCGTCTCGCGCAGCTCCGTCGTCGTCATCGCGCCTGCCGCGCGGAGCGGGAGCACCACACCACCGCGGATGTGCAGCGGGATCGTCGTGTAGTTGACGTTCGAAAGCGTGACGTTCTGTCCCATGCCTTCGACGGGCGCAAGCGTCGCGAAATCGTAAAACTTGTCCTTTGGAAGATAAATTGTCACCGTCGTCGCATTCTCCTCTGTTACAGGTGAGACGAGGATCGAGTCTCCAAAAAAGAACTGCAAGTCGATTCCAAACGTGAGCGTATCCGTGGGGTATTTAAACCAGAGTGGGTTGAGGACCGGCGACCCGTCCAAGCTCGCAAAATGGAAGGCGGTATACAAGTAGTCAAGGAGGCGATATCTTTTGCAAAAGGTTGGGATCAGTACTTCGCTTTCCCTAGCAGTACCTTTACCTGATTTCGAGCGCGTTCTTAGCGGCCTGGGTAACCAGTGGCCATCGATAGAATTCCTGAGGTATCGAGACATCGCTATTATGCTGGCATACCGTTCGAGTCTCGTCATGGGCATTTAATCAGCGCACTCACATTCCTCATAAAGGGGTTAAAGGCGCCGAGCATCGCCCACCGAGCGCACAACGTCTCCGTCGTATTTTCCCCTTGTGTCGTCAAGGTTCCACTCACAGCCAGGACGAGGAACGTTCAAGTGCTCACCAAAGCCACAGATGTCACTGCCGACCATGGGGATCTGGAACACGGTCGCCATGGAGAGCATACCCGCAATGGACATGCGGTAGTGCTCCCACCTACTCAAATTGTCACCAAGCCATTTCCCTACCTTGTGACCGGCCCCGGAGAACGTCGAACGTGTGATGACAAGGGTGCGTAGACCCGGACGACGCGCAAGCATCGCCTCTTGCGTCAAGATAGACATCTCCGTGCCATACAAGTTATCTGTTTCCAAGTGTCAAGTAACCCGCTAGAGCGCCTGTCCTGCGTGAGGAGGGACTCACGTGTGTCATATTCAACGAGTCCATTTGCGTGAACCGAATTTGTCTAGCAAATTCAACATGCATGACTTGGGTCAGTAGGGATAGACCCACATATAAGGTCCGGCTAGAAAGGGGGCCCGCGGCGTTATTAATGGCATAAGGAGGGTCGAGTAGGTCGTTGCCTGCATGGTTGGGTGCCTCGCGCTTTGAGTGCTTGGCGTTCGCGATGACGAAAATCGGAGCATTTGGACCGGGTGGGGGCGATGGGCGAGAAGGAGGAAGGTCATTCGCGGCGGCCTGGGCATAGGGGTCGTCGCAAGGATATACGCAGAACTGTCCGACAAAACATCCTCACACATGAGAAAAGTGAAAGGAACGTGCGTAGGACGTACACTTGCGGGGTCATTCATGTCAATCCAGGCGCCATCAATATCAAAACCTGTGTTAGGGTCAAAAAAATTCTCAAACTCCCCCGTCCAGTAACTTGACGAGTGCAGAGCTCAGCGTCTCATGTTGATTGACCAATGCAACGACTCACTCATTAATTTTCGGGTGGTACCAGTCTAAACGACCATGGTTAACAGGACGAACACCAGTCTCGAAATAAAAGGCCCCTACCAGGGAAAACGGTGACACCTGCATGGATGAGCTTAGAGTATTGGTTCCCAAGGTTGATAAGAACATACCTGGCCAGACTACACCCAAGCTTGCGCTGCCATTTGGAGCTTTGACCCAGATGTCTAATTGGGTGCCACGGTCGTAGGAGCCATAGCCTTGACCAGGCAAGTATCCTACGGCGGGGTCGACCATGAGAACTGAGGTGATCATGTCGTCACATTGTTCCCGGCTAGTGATGAATATAAGATTTACCATAACGTTGATCATGCTTGTGCAGGTAGTCGATGATCTCACGCATACGGGCAGGTGGGAAGTAATCGGGGTCCATCGTGAATACTCTGCGCTTGTACATATAGTCTAGACGGAAAGCGTTAATGAAAATCAACACCAACATAGTGGTGACTCGCCAATGTCGGTCCACATCGTCTCGAGTGGGATTCTGGCGGCCGAGTAGTTTGCGATGACATTAGCCACGTCAAGGTAATCTAGTCAAATAGAAGCTCCGGTCACTCGCCAACCTGAAAGGACGAACCCATTAAAGAAAAGAACGCACTTTGATACCCGTATCTGCACTGATGCAGGCCAAAAGACCAATAAGGCACCTCAGCCGGCAGCCCTGCGACCTGCGCATACTGCCTCGCCACCTCGGCCGGGTCCGTCTCACTGCCAGCCAAAAAGTAAAAGTCGAACACGCCGCCGATAACGTTATACTCGAGCGTGGTGGCGTCCTCGCCCTCGGCGCCAATCTTCACATCCATGCCGTTCGAGTTGAGGAGAAATACGGCGTGCGTTCCGCCATGGGGACGATGCTCAAAGTACACGGGGTGGTTCCCGTACAGGTTCGTGCCGCGGGGGATCCCAAACGCGTCGCGTGACCACAATGTGCGCGTCGTGTTAGTCGAGTCGAGGCGGAACGGCTCCGTGTGCTCGCCGAGGCCATAAATGTTCGCCGCGGGCGGAAGTGTCGTCTTGAGGCGAAGGTACTGCGGCTCAAAGATGAGGGGATGCCCGACCGTCGTAAAGAGCACCTCGTCTATGCTGTTGCGCGAGATGTTGAACGAGAACGGCGCCGCGGTGTACGTGAATTGAATCTTCGCCGCGGAAAGGGACACGTCTGGGTCCGCTGGGGGTCGCGGGAAAACGCGGGCGGAGACTTGGTAGCGATCGCTGGATGCATCCGTTATTTTGAGATGGATGCGTGTTTCTGAGGGTATGGCATCCGTCAGAATAGCACCCTTGCCCAGTGGTGGCCAACATACCAGTCTCATACACCACGACCAGATCTAGAGCTTTGAGGTCGTTTCCAAATACGTTGCAGGGTGCGCCGGCGAGGATAAGCCTGGCGGTCAGCTTCGGACCATCGACGTTTACGTCGGTGGCGTTGTAGCCTGGACAGGCGTCTAACACTGCAGGGTCGACTTGAACTGCGTAGACATGCGGCGTGGTGCCGAGGAAAGCGAAAAGCGCAGTCAGAATGGGCCAGAGACGGGGCCTGATCATCGTCGACAGAGCAGGGAGAGCCCAATGTAGGGGGGTTATATACCAGCCATGAAACGGAGAAGAGGAATTCATGGAAGCCTTCAAGGGTAACTTAGTAGAGTAGCTCTGCCGGCAGAGATCACACGTCGCACTTCGCTACGAGGCTTCACTATACACTGTCATTGATAAAGCTATTACTAAAACAATGGGACCACAGGTCCAAGAATATTTATGTATTTTCAAGTATGGTATTGGCCAATATATACGTGCAGGGTAGGGGGAAGGGGGAAGTGTGCATGTGTGAGGGCGCTAAAAAGCTAGGCTCTTTTTAAGGGTGACACACGGCAACCAGTCTTTCAATGTACTGAGGTCCGAAGGTATCCATAGGCGCTCAATCGAGTAAAAGTACCAATTCACTCCCGCCCAGTGCGGGCGGGGAGGAGTAGCGGGCCACGCGGTCGTTACGGCTTGCGGAACTCGCAGAGCACGGTGTAGATCGTGTTGAACGCCGTGTAAATCTCCTCCCGCACCTTCACATGTGGACGGAAATGTCAGAGTTTGCAAGAAAACATAGCGAGCACTCTAGGAATGACCAGTCACCTTAGCACCAGTGAGAACAATCTTTCCTGACACAAAAATGAGTAGGACAACTTTGGGCTTGATCATACGATATATAAGCCCAGGGAAAAGCTAAAGCACGATCGACCTGAAAATCAACGGCGCAAAACACTAAGCGAGACGCACCTCGGGCTCATAACTACTGAACTGTCCGTGGCTGTATGCAAGACCCTCAAGACGAATCGGAAACTTGACATCGCAGCTGCCCACGATGTTCTGGATCTTGAACTCAGAAAACTTGGCGTCAAAGCCAAGCTTCTGGACGATGCGCGCGTACTTGCGCGACGCCAAGCGTGAGTCGTCTTCACTCTTCGCGCCGGTCACGACCATCTTTCCCGAGGCGAAGATGAGTGCGGTTGTTTTTGGGTCACGAATCCGCATAATGACAGCGGCGAAACGCTATGTATATGGCAAACAAGTAGCATACGCGCTCGCGACGCGCTAGATTAGTCGGCGGTACCAACCTTTGGATTATACTCAGCATTGCGCGCGTGCAGCGCAATCGTTTTGAGATCTAGGCGACAGTCGAGATTTACCGTCGCTACGATGTTCTGAAGAGTGGGAACGATGCCCTCGACAGCGGTGATATGTTGTTGTTCGAGGGTAAGCGGGGCAGGAGTTGCAGGAACCTGAGCGGGGGGGGTCGACGGACCAGCAGAAGGAGCGGCTGCACCTGCGCCGTTTTGAGCTGGGCCTTGCGAGGAGGCGGTAGATGTCTGAGAAGACTGGGGAGGTGCAGGCTTTGCGGCAGCTGCGGCCTGTGAACTATAAAAAGACGGTTGTAGTGTAGGAACAGCTGTCACGGGGCCCGGTCCCGGGAGGACGAGACCAGAAGCACTGTGATAGGGGTTGGATGCAGAGGGAAGAGCGAGCCCATTGCTCGAGCCTTGTTGTTGCTGTTGCTGTGATTGTTGTGGTTGTTGAACTTGTGTCTGAGTCTGCGGAGGCTGGTATTGAGAGCGACCACCAACGTTAAGCTGACGAGTGGGGAGAGAGAACGATGACATGAACAACGACGGCGAGCAAAGATTTTTCTAGGGCGTGGGAAAGTCGCGCCGGGGGGAAAAGAAACTTTCAGTCAGACTGGAGGTGCGGTCTTATATACTCTCCACATTTCAAACTCCGATGATGACTTGTCAGTCAAACCTTATTCACCTCTTGATCTCACATCTGTCATTTGATGGTCGTCTCGAGGTCCACCGCTAGCCATCCTTCCCTTCTCGTCCTCAGCTTGATCTTGGTACCCTGAGGTGTCACAAAGACTTCAAGCTTGCTTCTCCGTAATGCGGGTATGAGGATTTCGCATTCTCTGGCCCACCTCGTAACAAACCGCATCGGGCGACCACGAGTCAATTCAAGTTCTCTACCCTGCTGGAGTGCTTGAAGTGGTTATATCTTCCGGAGTTTTCAGGCGTTCACATTCTTGGGCGTCTCGCAATCGATCATAACTTGAAAAGGGCCATAGCAATGGCACATTTATGCCGCATCTCTCATCAAAATGTTGTGCATGGAAATGAAGACCTCTTCCCTTTCATACCTTAGCTCCGGAGGTTCTTTGTGGAACGTTGTTCCGGTGTTTGGTGGTTGTAGCATTGACTCACCGCCAACCGACACAGCATGGCCCGTGCTTCGAATTTCCGTTTGTTTGCACATGTTAAGGGACTGGAACTTTCTAGAGATTACCATTTTGGGGCATCCTTTGAATGACTCATACTTGGCTCCTGACACGGCGCCATTCCTAGCCTCACCATGTCGTTACCGTTCTTGATGTAGTAGTAGTCACCTGCATACAAGTTCTCGCCATCAAAACATCTCGTCTCACGAAAGTTATGCACCATAAATGATCCCTGTCAGGTTGTTCGGTGGCGATGCGGGATTGTTAACCGTCCCGTTGGACAGTAAACTTTGCCACGTAGGTTTCCAAAACGCATTTGTAGTGTCACGCAAAATCTACGAATGCATATATAACAGTGGTTGAGGCTGAAGAGGGACGAGCACCTGAATCGCTGCATTAAAATAATACGATTCTCCGCTCTGGTTGACGGGTATGGGGTTTTGTTCCTGTTCAGCGAGTAGCAAGAGCCCATTCACGGCTATCATTGCCGCTGAGGTGTCTGCCGGTCGCACTGGGACGAGCGGCGCATTGAAGTCCCACGGGATGATCCCATCTACGGGGATATTATTTAGGAGGTAGCTCGCCATACGTTGCGCCGTGTCCAGATAGCGTACCAGCCGTGTACGGCGGTACACTGAACAAGAAAGAGTGGTTCGAGATGAAGGGAGTGAAAGGACAGCGTCCAATCACATACAGTTGGCAAAACCATAGATGCCCCATGCTTGACCGCGGCTCCAGGTGCTCGAGTTGGAGTAGCCCTGGGCTGTGCGTTTCTCAATGACAGCGCCAGTCGTAGCATTGTACTCAACGAGGTGGAACGATGATCCTGTTCAGGTTAGTCAACGGGGTGACCCATAGAGCAAGCAAGAAGGCGCACCATCCGCGCGCACGTGGTTTATCATAGTCTTGTCAGCATGCGAAATGGCGATTTGGCGCAGCGTGTCATTGCCCGTGATATCCGCGGCACTGAACAGCACCTCGAGGTTCATCATGTTGTCGATGATCACCTGGAAGTCTGTAGGATTTGCCGTATCCCAGCTACGCGTACAACCGACAACGGGGCTGAAGCGGGCCGCCAGTGCGGCGGCGAACGTCTCGATCGCGTGGAGGGCGGTTTCATTGTACGGGTTGCTGGTGAGCAAAACAAATGAGAATAGGGAAGCAGCGGAGGAAACGGTCCAGCGACTGTAGAGTGCCAGTTACGTACACAGTAAGTTCGTCGACGAACGGGAAGCTCAAAAACCCGACGTCGTGCCCAACGTGTGTGAGAACCTCTAGAGGGATCTCCCCGGCCACGGATGACCGGGCAATCTCCAGCCACTGTGCGCTAGTTGTGCCGTTCATCGAACACGGGCAGATCGCGGCACGCTCAGCTAGGGCGTAAAACGTGGCAGGAAGGAATCCAGACGTCCACGTGTCCGCACCAAAGAAGAGCCATGCGCCAGTGTCGCGCGTGGTGTATTGCGGGTATAAGGTAGAGGTCCGTTGAGCAAGCTGCGCAGTAGCAAGTAGTTTCTGAGGGATGAGGGGCGAGAAGAGCTCAGGGGGAAGTTGGGGGTATGCAGAGATAGGGGTCAAGAACAGTGCAGCAGGGAGCAGTAAGAAACGTATCATGGGATGGGATGGTGTTGGGTAGGAGGGAAACAGTCTTTTCTTCCAATGAACTACTTATTAGGCATTTCAAGACCTAGCTTCACTATTCCGCAACTGACAAGGAAGGAAGGAAAATTAGTTCTGGAAACACAACATCCGCGAGGTTGCATGTCTGTGTAAGATAGTCTCCGTCACGATGAGGGATAGCCGATAGCCAACTAAGCCTGCAGGATGGGTTACCACACTCAGGATTGAGGTGTCGCCGGACCACCTCCGCGTGAGGTGAAGCCGCCGGCCGAAAGCCTGTGGCTGCGACCCATAAAAGGATAGAATTGCCATTATCCATTATGTTGCGGGCCGGCGCGGGCACCGGAACACGCAGCCAGGGCACAGGTTGCTCGTGCTCTCTCCTCCTTCCTCCCTTTTGTTTTTGGTCCCACCTATAGAGCCTGCGTTCGAAATGTCTACAAGTTTTGGTGTGGAAATTGTCGCAACCATCAACAAATTACAAGATGTCTTCACGGCCGTGGGCTCGAGCGCTGCGCAGATAGACCTTCCGCAGATTTGCGTTTTGGGTAGTCAGAGCAGTGGGAAGAGTTCGGTGCTTGAGGTGCGCCATGATGGCATTTCTCCAAGACGTATCTTCAATCCCTATCTCGTAGAATATTGTCGGTCGGGATTTCTTGCCTCGTGGTTCTGGCATCGTCACTCGCAGGCCTCTGGTATGTCAGCTAGGAAGGTCTTATACTCTTTTCTCATATGGGGATTAGGTATTACAACTCATCCATCGACCGGCAACCGCTCCAACGACGAACGGTATTCCAGGTGAGCGACCCACGTCACTCGTATTTCTGCGGTCTCAATGGATATCCAAGCCGGGGGGGCCACCCCAGACCCACGTATCAATGAGAACGAGTGGGGTGAATTCCTGCATCTCCCTAATGAGAAGTTCTATGACTTTAACAAGATTCGCGCCGAGATCGTCCGTGATACCGAGGCTAAGACAGGCCGCAACGCAGGCATTTCGCCACTACCTATCAATTTGCGTATCTTTTCGCCAAACGTCCTCACCCTAACCCTTGTCGATTTACCCGGCCTAACCAAAGTTCCCGTCGGTGACCAACCCAAAGACATCGAGAAACAAATCCGTGATATGCTCTTCAAATACATTTCCAAGCCTGCATGCATAATCCTCGCAGTCACTCCAGCCAATACCGACTTGGCTAATTCAGACGGTCTCAAGATGGCCCGTGAGGTCGATCCTGAGGGAACGCGGACTATTGGCGTCCTTACAAAAGTTGACCTGATGTAAGTTCCCGATACGATCTGCGTGGACAGCGCTGATGTCGATGAATACAGGGATGCTGGCACTGATGTCGTTGACATTCTTGCCGGCCGCGTCATTCCTCTGCGTCTGGGCTATGTACCCGTTGTAAACCGTGGCCAGCGTGACATTGACACCTCGAAGCCGATCCAACAGGCGCTCGATGGTGAGCGCCAATTCTTTGAGAGTCATCCTGCCTATCAAGGCAAGGCCCAGTATTGTGGGACACCCTTCCTCGCGCGCAAACTCAATATGGTATGTACCGTATTCTCTACTCACAGTTGATGTGTCAATATTATATGGTTTGCAGATCTTGATGCACCACATTCGAGCGACACTCCCAGACATCAAATCGCGTATCACCGCCCAGCTACTAAAGTACAGTGCAGAGCTTCAATCGCTCGGTGGACCGCTTGGTGATGGGAACTCATCGAGTATCGTGCTCAGCATCATCACCGAGTTTACGAACGAGTTCCGAACGGTGATCGACGGCAATACGAATGACCTATCGCTTAACGAGCTCTCTGGCGGTGCTCGCATCTCATTCGTGTTTCATGAGCTGTTCAACAATGGCGTCAAGAGTATCGATCCGTTCGATCAAGTTAAAGACGGAGACATCCGGACGATCTTGTACAACTCTTCGGTATGTTGGAGGTTTATGTGTCCTCGTCACGTGTTGATTTAGGAACCCAGGGCTCGACCCCTGCGCTCTTCGTGGGGACGGCTGCCTTTGAAGTCATTGTGAAGCAGCAGATCAAGCGACTAGAAGAGCCTGGGCTCAAATGCTGTCAACTCGTCTACGATGAGCTTATCCGTATTCTTGGCCAGCTACTCACCAAAATTGTGCGTTTTTTCGTTCTTATGCATCCTCTCTCTAAATGATCGCTGGTATGCGCTTAGCAAGCATTCCGTCGGTATCCTGCACTGCGCGAGCGCTTCAACAGCGTCGTCGTAAACTTCTTCAAGACTTCAATGACACCAACAACGAAGCTCGTGACCGATATGGTCGCAATGCAGGCCTGCTATGTCAACACGACACATCCAGATTTCCTCAACGGTCATAAAGTACGCCTCTAGCACACACGCTTTATCCTTCCTTTACAAATATTATATTTTCTTCTTGAAGGCAATGGCACTCGTGACGGAGCGCCTGAATGCAAACAAGCCTGCAACACCGGAACCCAAACCCGGGAAAGTCTCTGCGGCCCAACTGAATAACAACAAGGACCTTGAGGTTGACTTCAAGAAAGAAGAACCGAGCTTCTTTGGCAGCTTCTTTAGCTCTGCCAAGAGCCAACAGCAAAAGGCGAAGAAAGGCCCACAGCCCATGGAAGCGGTACTTCAAGTTATCACTCGCCCATGACATCATGAGCTGACTATCTCTCTCCATAAATGTAGCCACCGCCAGTCATTCGTCCGCAGGCTGCGCTGAACGAGCGCGAAACGCTCGAAACTGAGGTCATCAGTCCGTTATCTTTCACTATCCACTACGCCGCGCCTTTGCCGACCGTTCATTGCAGAGCTGCTCATTCATTCATACTTTAACATTGTCAAGCGTGAAATGATAGACATGGTGCCCAAAGCCATCACGTTGACCCTTGTGAACCACTCGAAGGAGAACCTTCAGCGCGAACTTCTACAGGAGCTATACAAGCCCGACGTTCTTGAGGACCTGCTCAAGGAGAGCGAGCTTGTCGTTACGCGCCGGAAAGAGGTCGTCGGTATGGTCCAGGCGCTCAACAAGGCCGAGGAGTGCGTTCTCTTTCTGCCATGCCTATTATTTACCAATTTGACGCCTCGTTTTTACAGGATCGTGGCCGGTGTATGATGGCGGGCTATGGACTGCATCGTGTTTTGTGTTGCCGCTTTCTCCAATTTCTTTCTTACCCCTTGTCTAAATATGACTGCACTAATAATACCCGACATCCTTCCTTACCCGCATTCTCCCAGGCTTCTCCGAATTGGAGTGGGCGCGAGCGATAGGTAGGTTCGTGCGTCCCTCTGCACAACCAACAATTTGGTGGTGGCCTGTCCATATCCTTGTTCGCGAGCCTTTAAGGTTGTGGTGTGGATGGTGGATAATAAGGGTGATGCCATTGCCATCGAAATGCCTCTGACAATGCGACAGTTTTTCTACCACAATGGAATTTACCGTAATACCACACGGCAAAGACACTGTCAAAGCGGCCCACTTTATTAATAAATCGGACTGCTCGTACATTCAAAGCTGTATTTCGTGTTCATTTCCAAGACAAAAAGCATGGCTAACCCGGAGGTGAACCTGAACTTTGGAATTCAACGTCCCTCGCACGATGCTGCTAACCTTAAAAACTGGGGTAGATCGACATCCTGCTAGACGGATACATATCGTATACACTTACTCCTCGTCTTGCGGAAGAATACCTCAAGCGTTTCATGAGATGCCTCGAGAACGAACGGGACGGAACCCTCGTCGCGTGTGACGCCGGTTGGGTCGTCGTGCGCTCGACGATGATGGCACGGCGGCAGCAGCAATGGCAGCCGTCCGGATACCAACACGAGCACGGACTAGGAGCTCTCCCGGCGGCGCGAACGCTAAGGCTCTCATTAGAAGACGCGCACCGCGAGTTGTTCGATTGCAAGGTCGACCTTGGCCCAGGCACCATCGTGCCACAGCCGACGTGGATCGGGGTCACAGATCACACGGGCATGTTCTGCCCGATCTTCTTCGTCCAGCGCTGCGGCGTGCTCGGCGTGTCGTACAAGAACCGCGAGGCAGAACGTGGAGCGCTGCACAATGCCACGATGCACGCCCCTGGGGTGCTGAAGAGGACGAAGCAGAACGTGCGCGTGAGGATACAGGTGAGCCGCCTTTCCCCCATCTGCTCTGCTGCCGGACCCGCGGCGTTCGCGGTCGTAGTTAACGTGTTGGCGGGGGTTTTTTTTTTGGCCCTAGTGGCCAGGGTATAGACAGTTCCACTACGAGTTCAGGATACTCGATCGGAGGCTCGGAAAACGGGTGCCCATAACGATGGCGCGTCTCGTCGAGCGCGTGGCACGGGGTCTCCACAGACTGTACTTGGTGAGTCCGAATTCCTTTCGACCACACCGATCTGCATCATGGCGTTCTGACCAGTGTCACGGACTTGCGGAATCCTCTCTTCAGGAAGGCGAGCGTGAGCCGAGCACATTCAAGGAGCAGTGGGAACTGGGGGGTAATGGGATCCAGCTGGAAGAGATCAACATCATCGGGCTGCTCCACATCTCTAAGGGGACTTGGATGCCGATTCTCCAGCTTTCTCGGCACATCATTCCGAGATGTGACTTTGACTACGACAACCCCAAGGTTGGCTGGCCACCAAACTATGTCCACCTACCGCGGCTACATATTTAGAACCTCAGTTTTATTGACATGATGATAGCAGAGATGCAACACTGTTCAACGTCTTTGAAGCGTTATAACTATTTGTTGAAAGTTCGTACGTGCTCTAAATTAGGTAAGCCAGTACCAACCTAAAGATGCATTATTGGGCCGCTTGTTCCAAGCCATTTTTCACCCGCCATTAGTTGTGATATTAGCGTGACTGTGTCACGACCGTGTTGGTCGCAATGGAAACCGGTTGCGATCACTGATAAGAGAAGCCGCATAGCGTCAGACTAGTAACTTACTGTAACGTTTCCCAAAAGTGTTTCACTCCAGGCTAGTTTAGGAACTGGTCACGTACCCTGGATCCCGGAGATTGGTTTATTTACAGGACAGTGGTCTAGAGCCCTCACTGGCAGTCCTGTGCAATCCCGACTCGGAGTTGTTATCACGTCAACGTGAGCTCCCGTTCTCGTTTCCCGCCAGTTGCTGGTATCTTGCTGGTGCTTGCAGGGGCAGTGCACTAAGTGTTGTTGTATTAGCGATCCCTGCGCGCTCTGGAGCCGACACTAACAGTAAGATGCTTGAATTTAGCCCGAGTAAAGATGCATTGCACTCACACCCCAGGGTGTGTTGGCCAGTGATTCGCCGCGCGGACTCGGATTAAGCATCCGAGTCAATTTATACTCTTTCCCCACATCCCTAGTGTTGCAGACATGTTTCGGTTTAGAGGGTTAAAAGCAGTTCGCCTCCGAGTCCGTGAGTGGACGCCACAATATCCGCCAGTAATACTCCGAAAGTAAACCGCAATCGTGCGACATGAGAGCTGTCTGCTGACCAAGAGACCAAACTGCTCAGGCCACGTAGCATCGCCCTCGTGTTGTTCGCTGTTCGGTATGTTTTAGTTACAGGAGTTCAAGTGAGAAAAACATTGACGAACGATTTGGCAGTTTCGGACCTCTCCCATCTCAGAAGCGCGGCTGCGTCCCGACGGGTTTGACTCATTCCCTCATTCCCCATTCTCCATACTCCTTTCCTTTCCGTTCTCCCATGGAAGGTTTTCTGATTCACATGATCGTTGCTGTCACCGGCATACCTTAATTTCACTACAAGATTTCACTACAGTGTTTTTCCGAGTCGTTTCACTCACAGCAGCACCGCTGAGCACGGACCCCGAGAAGGTATCGATGGCGTAAGTGGCCCTTGTTACTTACCACTTCAACCACGAGAGCTTAGTGCTAGTGGACACTACTCTCGCCCCTCTTAACCCCTTGTGTTTACTAGTACTTGAACTCGTCAGTCGGGGCCGGATAGTATGGCTCGGATGTGTTAATCAAATATGGACATACTGACCCGGTTGCTTGAGTGGGTTTGCCCATCATCAAGAACTTTGAGGTAACCCCAGCCATTTTGTATACTGACTTTTAAATTCTGCCGCGGACGCAGACATACTGCAGACAAGGTTTGACGCGGAGCCGCAAGACGACCCAACGTTTTGCAAAGAGATTCACCCCGAAACCGACTTGGGAATGGCGGAGTGAAAGTGCAGCACATCCACCTACGTAGGGAAGGCTAAAGGTGCTCTGTCACGGGAGGGCAGACGGATTAAAATTAGGCTCGAAGGTAGCATCCGCAACGGCGCCACGTAGAAGCACCCTTACGATCCGGCCGATAGTTGTACTTGTAGGGGTGTCTGTCGTATTTCTGTTCGGCCTGAACGTTTCGGCCCCAGACTACGGCAACCGCAACCAAAATGTTCCTGAGATCGATTGCCCGGGCACAGGTGAGACTCGGACGCACACCGACTCTTAAGGACCTCGAAAATTCGGTTTACTTCACTTCATCTCACCGAGCAATCACCACCGCCACCACCACCACCACCACCACCACCGTTACCACCACCACCATGCCCTCTTTCTCCAACCCCAGTGCCTTATTTTTGAACCCACAAACTGAGGTGCCTCGCGCGGTGGCTGTCTACTGCGGTGCCTGCGCTGGAACCGAGTCCACGTTCCAGTACGCGGCTACTTGTCAGATAATCTATGCCGTCTGTCGCGCCGCATCTCGGTTGTGCTGACTCCCCGAATACTCTTTTTGTAGCTCTGGGGAATGCCCTCGCGGAGCAGGATTGCCCGCTCGTGTATGGTGGTGGCACTAGAGGTATGATGGGCATCATCTCTAGCGCGGTTCTTCAGAACGGCGGGGATGTCACTGCCGTCATCCCCGAGGCCATGGTGCGGGCAGGCGGCGAAGGTTTTAATGGTAAGAAATATATCGAACTTGATAAAAAAGGCCGCGAGAAGGTGAGAGATTGATCTAACTCTGCTTAACGCAAGCGCGCAAGCCGGTGACGTTCTGAATTACTAATTATGATCTTATTTCATCAAGGTGGAATCCGTGAGTCTGTGTTCATACCGTTTCGTCAATCGACCGAAAATGTTATCTTCGATTGGGTGGGTAGATCGTCGTGGACTCCATGCATCAGCGCAAAGTGGAGATGGCACGCCGAGTCCGCGGTTTCATTGGTCTTCCAGGTGGCTACGGCACGTTCGAAGAGGTGAGAACGACACGTCCTAACCTAGCGTGGTGATCGCCTCTCAAAAGCCGTGCCGGACCACAGATCATGGAAGTAACCACCTGGACCCAACTCGGTATTCACACCAAACGTACGGGTTCATGCTCCACACTTCTCGTCCACGACGAAGCTGACCGTCCCTCCTATCTCCCACTCTTCTGCAGCCGTCGTTCTCATCAACGTACTCGGGTTCTTCGAGCCGCTGCGCGGGTTGATCAAAGGCGCTGTGGCGTCCGGCTTCATTAAGGGGCGGAATGAGGACCTCATAGCATTCGTCGACTGCCCGCCCGACGCCGATCCCGCGACGTTCGACTGGGGCACCGCTGCACTTGATGCCATGGATGCCTGGTGTTCCCCTGGGCCCGGATTTTTCGCCTGGAATCCATCCGCTCCGGATGGGAATAACCTGTCCTTGTCTTAGTATTCTGTCTTAGTATTCATTGTTTTTCATTATAATTCTCCATGGTCTCTTACACGCGTTCTGATTAGCTGGCGAGAGGCGTTTTGAACAATCTGATTGGTTTAATCACGTTGTTCTCTCCTTTTCTCCGGAAGCTTCAAGATACGTATGTCATCCATTTTTCCTCTGTCATGCTAGAAAATTCTCATTGTTTAGAGAACTTCGTACTCTATATATTTGGGTCTTTGCTTGACAATAGATCATTTCACTCTCATCAGTTCTATCTTGTCTGGGTGCGTATTTAGAACAATGTTTCCTGTAAACAGTTTACTGATTGCTGATTTATGGTTCAGTACTCTGCCGCAGCCTCAAACTGCTGTGTAAATTCCTTCAAGTCCCACCCTGGTGGTGGACACCCTGAAAAGGTGACCGTCTAAGAGGAGCTGAGGCGGTTAAATAGGGTGTTTTGTACTATTCAATGCTTCAATATATTGAACCCATTTAATACTCCTACGTGAACTCTCCCCCCCCCCCTCCGTGCGTAGCGCGGTCCGCTAGTTATTATTATGTCGACAGATGATAACAGGGTGTTCAACTCTTAGCAAATATCGACGCGAGTTTGATGGGTTTCGAGCGTGCGCGATTGATCATCCTGTAAGGGGTAGTGTGCGAGCAGTTGTGAGAACATCTAGGGACATCTTCAAAAATTCCATATCCCACAACGATACAATGACTATGCGGCATTTATTTTCTTCCCTAATGTTGGCACTATTTGCCTATTCGCATCCATAAATGCCTCAATATCTTCATCGGAGACCCGTTTCCTACGCTAAATGCAACCATAGGTCGTCAGATTGTACGTCCTGTACACGCAGAAAAACCCATAGCGTACCTCTTGAAAGGCTCCAGTAAACTCTTGGAGCACCTTAATGCAACGCGCTTTGAGCTGTCCGGTAAGAAGGCGGCCTGCGCGGTAATCCTAATGCGATGCGCTTCTGAACCTGTCCAATGTATATCACGACAATAGACTTACCTCCCCAATTCGTGCCAACTCATCATCGTCCTCAAGGAAGAAGCCCAAGTACTGATAGCTGACGTCAACATCCGTATTTCCCCCGAGCCGCCTGTGCTCTTCCTCCGTCTCGCGACCGCCGCTGAACCCGTGCCGGTTGATCTTGTTCTTTATTTGATTAGGCGTGTCATTCATGTATATGCTCGAGTTGACGTCGGACGCGCTCATCTTGGTCTGCGGACCCTGCAGAGCGGGAAAGAATTTTGCGTGCAGCAGGGCCGGCTTTGGGTATCGCAGCTTGTGGGCGACGTCACGCGTAAGGCGGAAGTAGGGATCCTGGTCGATCGCACATGGGATGAGGCAAGGGATGTCGGACTTGGTGCCGAAGATCTGCGGGAAGGAGTTGGAAAACGATGGCGCAGCCTGGATTGCGCCAAAATGTATCTTGCCAATGTTGTCGCTGTGAGAAAGAATGTCACTCATATGAGCTACGAAAAGCGATGTGGTCAGGTGGAACGTACGAGTCACCGAATCCGAATGTCGCTTTCGCCTGGCTAAGGGTGATCTGACGCGAGATTTTTGACACGTTCTTATAGAACGCGCCCCCGAGGTAGTCGTAATCACTGAAAATGAACGTCTTTTCGAGCTTGAACCCAACAGCAATGATGTCCTTTGCATTTTTTAGCGCAAAGTCATGAGTCTGCTCCGGTTTGAGTTCATGCTTGAATAGAAACTTCTCGTCATCTGTCAGCTGTATTACCAAGGGGACATCAAAGACGTCCTGTAACCACCTTTCGGGTCCATTCATATCTATGGCTGGGGTTGTGGGTGGATGCATGACTCACTTGGTAAAGACAAAGGGTATCATGTGTCCTAGATGCATGCTATCGCTGCTGGGCCCTCTACCAGTGTACAAGAAGAACGGTTTTCCTTGCTCATAGCGATCTAAGATGGTGTTGAAGTCTCTGTGTGTCAGTATAAGATCAGCACGCGTTACACTGGCACCGGATGCAAAACGCGCCTGTGAGAAAAAAACGTGCCACGACGAAGGAGAACGTGTGGCTTGTGCCCCGTGAGACGTTCAAAGCGCTCTAACAACGCAGCGTCGACCCGCCGCGTGCCGAATTGGTCGATGAGTTTGTCATAATCGATAGCCAGCTGTTGTCCATCGCTCGAGACGGAACCTTGTACATCCCATGGTGTTACGATTTGTTCATGCGCTGCTGATGGATCTGCAGGTTTAATCGCAGATGCCGTGGTGGGGTCCCTGCAAAGACTTGAGTCCGGCCGGTAGCAAGCGATGAGAACTAAGATAGATAGACCGACCCCACGGTAACCGCACCTGCCAGCTTCTCTGCGAGGTTATCAGTTTCCGCTTTTCCTTCTAATGCCATTTTTATCGAGCTTGGGGATAATGTGACCTGGTGAGGAATAGCCGTGTCGGATGACTCGAATCTTATCCTTATCGACACCACGTCACGTGTCGCGAGTCTTGTCGACACGGTGTTGAGGTCCGAATCCGCAAAGCAAAAAACGACAATTGGTTGTCTCAACGAAGGACGCAAAAACACAAATAAAAAGCTTGTAAAGAAAAGAAGCGCAGAGGGACAATTTTGTAGGCATTGTGCATTATGGCATAACATAAACGGACTGCTGCCAATCAGACGTCCTTGGGACCTGGGCTTGATTTGACAGGAACTACCAAATTATCTCCTGAGGAAATGACTACAGAGATACAATTGTGACGAGTATGAGTTTAAATGTTGTGAAGACAGAAGATAGTAACGGTGAACAGGGGCCTGGAGCACGGCGGAGCGCCTCTTGCTGTTGAACCTCGGCCCAACTCGCTCAAGTCTTCTGCCGCTAGTTGCTCGCCTGCTGATGGCATACGCGAGGTTCATGATCTGCTGATCGAGATTCGCCATGGTGGGTAAGGCTCGAGTTTAGGGAAAAAAACAACTCCACATTGCCCTGCCAGTGGGCGCCAAACGTAAGGCGGTGTTTCCTCAGGAGACGGCACAGCACGAACACCGCATCCCCTCGGTTTGGCGCGCGCTTTCTTGTTCGCAATCGCAATGACCGAGGGAAATCACTACGACCATCTCTTCAAGGTGATACTTGCCTTTTCCCTATGCTACTGCCGTGCTAGACATGCCGTTGCTGAAGGATGTCTTGCCTCAACGTTAGATTATCCTAGCTGGCGACTCGGGTGTCGGAAAGTCGTCAGTTCTCCCTTTGTTGTTGGTTTGTATTTGGGCGGCTGCTAAGTCATTCGTCTCTGCTGTCTGACCGCGCAGAAACTGTACGTATGCAATATTACGCATAGGACACGGAAGCGCTTATCGGACATGATTGCGCGCAGTGCTCTCGCGGTACGTCCATGGCGAATTCAATCTCGAGAGCAGGTCGACGATTGGCGTCGAGTTTGCCACCCGCATAGTGACAGTGGGTGACAAGAGGATAAAAGCACAAGTCTGGGATACTGGTGCGCGCGACTCTCAAATTCCTCTCTTTCTCCCATTCTCACCCCAACTCATTCTCAGCGGGACAGTCACGATATCGTGCTATTTCGGCTGCGTACGTCTATTTCTCAGTCATAGTAGTACCCTTTATCGTGTCGCGGGCCCGGGACTACTGACAACTCAGACGGCCGGTGTACCGCAATTTTCAGGTTCTATCGTGGAGCGGTCGGCGCGTTGCTACTATATGATGTCACTAAACTCTCGTCCTTTACGAACATCAAGACCTGGGTCGAAGAGCTGCGCGAGCACGCAAGCCCACAGATCATCGCCATGCTCATCGGCAACAAGACCGACCTCAACGCGCTCCGTGTAGTCCCAGCCGCAGTGGCCGCGGCGTTTGCCAGTGCGTTCTGACCTGACATTTTCTCTGGCTGAACTGCGCCCGCTGAGAGCTTGCTTGCGGCTTGCGAACGCCATCCTCGTTTTTTTTTTTTGTTTGTGCAGCGGAAAACGGCATGATGTACATGGAGACGTCCGCTCTCGACACCTCCAACGTCGAGTCTGCGTTCCAGTCGGTGCTCGCCGAGATATGTCGCGTCGAGTTGAGAAACGACGCCGAGACGAGCGCGAGTTCGTCAGGGCGACCGATGAAGATGATCGAGAGACATTTGTTTGACATTTAAGGCGCGACCGGGCTTTCATTTCTTTTTCCCCCGTGTTTTGTGGTTGTTTGCGTTCTCTTGCGTTTTTCCTTTGTATCTGGTTTGCAAATATGATAATCTCAGTCTTTGCTTCGAAAGACTGAACCGCGTCTTACAGATCAGGCGTGTCTGGTCGTCAATGTTTGCTCATCGACGATTACATGCAGGATGAGCATGCAGGATGAGTCGGTTCAAACGTGGTCCAAGAATCGCACTCTCAATTGAAGCCCTTCGCATGGATAAGTACGTGTCCGCAGTAGTAGCCACCGCAGCAAGCGGGCTCCGAAACTGGGCAGGGCCTGGATGATCTGTTAGCAGGCGACCCGTTATGAGTCTCGACCTCATCATCGTCCGACCACATTCATTTGGAGTCAGGAAGCTTCACAGGATTCTTGAGAACGACGTCATGCCGATTGATTCACCAGCACTCCACCGACCAAGGTGCATGTATCATATTAGCTTGCACGCCGAGCACCCCTGGCACCCACTTTGACCGGAGCCCGGAACTGTTTTTCTGTGGCGCACATCAGTCTCTACATCCAGGGAGCTGGTGCAGTTCTCTGTCGATGGTCATGGGGCGAAGTTAAGTGACTTCGCCGAGGTCCCCTGTAATATGAGACGGAAGGGGTTATCATGACCGCAATGAGCCGTCCCCATCGGGCTCATGACGTCTCGAGAAGAGATTGCCACAATGTGCGGAAATCGGTCCATCAATGAGTGCTTTAAATAGAGGTTTCCATTGGAATGAGAATGGGAAGAGAAAGATTCAGCGAGGGTTGTCAGCATATTAGAGATGCAACCAGGTCCGACGGTCGTGGGGAGGTCAGTGATATATTAGCAAGGACTGTGGTGGAGTTGGATGTCGTGGAGTCTCAAGAGTCACGATCACGATGATCGCACTGATCAGGGTGCGATAGCGGCAAACAACCTGCGGCCGGTGAGCAAAAAGTCCTCACCAGATCTGTCTACGTTCAAAGTTGGCCAGCCTCGTGATATTTAATCAAGTGATTCGGGATAGACTCGGAGGATTTTGCACGTATGCCACGCCGTCTAAATCCGTATTCATCTCCGAGCCATGCGCGGACTTGTGACTAGTCACGATACCTGCCAGGTTGAAACACACCTTCATTATTGCGTACCCCAAATATAAGGCCAACATGGCGTATACGTGTACACCCAGCGATTTTGAACAAAGCATGATTTTTCGCATTCACATATATTCCCTGAATGCATAAATGTTGCATGAACTTCTCCGGTCTGTGGGCCGCCGTCATGAGTGACTTGGAAAGATGTGGCTGCTTCATGATGTCATACAGCACCAAGTCGAATCAATTACCGCATCTAAAAGGTCCTTGAACGTCGATCAGTCAGGAGGCTCACATATGCAGGCCGTCTGCACGGTAGAGGTTCTGATTCATGGCAAGCATCTCGACATCTGTCTGTCCATCACCACGGAGCCAGGAAGATGTGAGCCAATGATGTCACCTCTCCTGTCCTGTTTATAGCGTATTCTGTCCTCGTGCCGTCGAAATACACCTCGTCACCATCTTGTCGAGGCGCCGGTCCTCGCGGCGCTTATCACCCGTGCGCGGAACCGAAGGGCATGCGGGATTCAGAAAACGTCTCCATATGTAAGCAAAGTTAAGGTGATACCTTGACTGAACCCATTTTTAGCCGGAAGACATCGCATGACGACAATCGGCCCTTCTACTCACCGTAATGCTGGATATCCCCAACTGGATCGTGTTCGGTAGACACGGACAAAACAAGGCGGAACGCATGAGTTGGTAGCTTCCCTCCGCTGTTGCCCAGAGGGAACGGTATGCGCGTCGTATACTAAAGCAGATTATGCATCTGCGCATGTGTCATAATCATCACAATAGATCCAGGATTCAATAGAGTGCAATGGAGATGGACGAGAATATATATGTGTGTATGAATTATTATAGGGCGTCAAAGTTGATATGATGTGATGCGCGCCGCCGCTCCAGCTCATCCTCCCGCTAAACAAAAAGGAATAAGTAATGTCATGTAAAGAAAAACAGCAAGTAATGACGCACCTTCTCATTTAGATGCAGAACGAGCACGACGCCGGCGAGCGCCACCATCGTACCCAGCACAGTCACGCCGACCCAGGGTATCCATCGCCCGGGGCGCAGATACAGCTCCTTGTGCCACTCGTCCGGCTCCGCGCCGGGGTTGATCACGAGCTTCGAGTTAGGGATAACCATCTCGAGCGCAGCGACGCGCCCGAGCGCCGCTCCCGCGAACAGGTTCTCGATGTAGTTATTCGTCCGCCCTAGGCCGAAGAACGCGTATGGCGTGTTCAGCGCCTGGTACGATGTCTGCGGCAGCTGCGGGACTTGCGCGGCCGAGCGCCCGCCCGAGGTATCCAGGATGGTGTATTTGTAGCTAACGCCGGACGTGCTGGCACCAGCAGGCTGCATGTGATGCGCGCGTGATTTGCTTTGATTTATTGTACTGCGGAAGGAGACAGAGGAGAACTTACAGGGTACCGCGCAAGACTACTATTATCAGGATGGCACCAACCCGAGCTGCACGCGCCATTCAGCACTATACCCGCCCGAGGCGAAAAAAAAGTCAGGCGAGACGGACGGTAGGATAGAAAGTGTCGTACAGATGGCTTTCATGAAAAATGCGTCGTAATAGAAGTTGTTCTGTATGAACAGCACCCTGCCTGCACCTTGATCGCCTGTACGTTGCACCATTACATCGAGCGTCCCGTCTTCATCTAGATCGACGAACACCGCAACTCGGGCATCCGTAATGCCCGCGAGCGGGTCAATGCCCCTGCTCATCTCGCGCCACCCGCGCCGGGCACCTGGTGCTGCGCATCCCGGAACACTGCGTGCGCACGGAGAGGAGAGAAGGAGGTGTACATGGGACTCCGTAATGAGAAGAAGGTCCGGAAAGCCGTCTAAATTGGCGTCGCCAGGGCGCGGAAGGATTGGTTGTGGGGGGGAGAAAGATGTGTCGAGGACACGGAGCTTCGCGTCGCCCCGCACAAGATCGCTGATGGGAACGCTTACATAGTCCTAGCATTCGAATCAGTCGTGATGATCAAACACGCGGATGAATGCGTCAAAATAACAGAGGGAAAACGCACGGGGCCAGAAAAAGAAAAGGAGAAGTGGGGGTCGGCAACGCAGAGGTTTGAGGGGTTGCGACACGACACTGTAGTAGAGGGATCACTTGTTAGGGGAAATGAAGACGATGAGGTGCACAACGGGAGCTGTTTATTATAAGCAATGATTAGTGCACAATTAGTCCCCAGTCCAGTAGACCGGGAAACAGAGGTGCAGGTGGTAATGAGAAGGTCGACGGTTCCATCCCTATCTGGAGACGAGACAATTAATTTGATGACGGCGGTCTCATAGCACATAAGAGTACCCATATCAGCGAACACAACAGATTGAGTCCCAGCGGGGAGTGAGCCACTCTGCGCAAGAGTGAAATTGGCATCAGGGTTGCTGATCCAGACCTGGTAGGATTTCTGCCCAAGGCCATCATCACAGACGAGGAATATATCTGTCAGATCAGATCAGGACTCGGTCACGGGTCCAAAGTACGGGAACACGAACCAGCCACGCAGTCCCCATTGAGGTCTACAACAGCATTGCTATGTGGATTCGCAATGCGACACTGAGGCCCTGAAAAAGGGGGATTGGTACTGTGAAAAATGTGAATGGGACCCTACTGATATCACATGCAAGGACACCTTACATCTCATAAAGGGGACCTGAAGGATTAGAGGCGTTCCAAACGTTCTTCCACATTTTGAGCTGAGAACTTCCCGGTTGGAGGCCTAGCAGGTCGATCCGCATCTCACCGTCGCTATCAAAGGAAATAGGTTGCGCAAGGGTTGAAGGAGGAAGTATAAGTGGATTGATGTCTACGAGATCTATTAGGAAGATGAGTAATGTAACAGAGGAAGCTGCTCACCAAAACCGCCGCCGGACTTGGGTGTGTATATGGAGAGAGACAGCTGCGTGTTAGAGGCTCCTTGTGCCATGACTAGCACGTCAAGCCTGCCGTCATGGGTATAGTCGCCTGGGACGACGTTGTAAACGCGTTGTGGATGACGGAAAGATGCAGAACGATGGAAGGAAAAGTCATCTATACCGAGTCAATAGCAGCTCGTCTCGGATACGTTCTCCACTTACCATGATTCCAGAGGTAGACGGAAATGGTTTGTTGGTCCGAGGCTAACGTAACGACATCCATACTGACGAGACTGTTAGTCCACTGTCCTGAACGTGCCAGGAAATGAAGAACGCGCGTACAAGTGGTCTCCATTGAAGTCACCGAATGCTATGACCCTATCATCGCCAGCGTTGAGGCCGAGAGAGCCTGCGGAGACGAGGGCATTTCCAGAGAAGCGCTTGGGAGGAAATGGCCAGAGCGCGGATGTGGGCGCAGCGAGGAGAGCCAGAGAGGTTAGGAAGAAGAGGAATGAGAGGCGTCGCGCGGGCCGAAAGCGTCTACGGTAGAGAATGCGCATGGCTTGGCTTGTTGAGCCAGGTTCATTTAACTCGCGCGTGCGGGTGAGGTGGGCGAGAGAGAGTCGTGAGATGAGATTGAAGAGCGGGACAGTTACACAGGGGGACAGATCTGATCAACAGAATTACATAATAATATTGTTGCCACCGATTGAATCTCCGCCCGGAGAAAGCCCCGGGCCGTTAAGCGCGGCACTGCACTCAGCAGCACCAACTCAACTCACTCATCCTCCATTTTGCTTTTGTCCATCATCTACCCGATTTACCTTTACCTCGCAAGCTCTCATGTCCGACGGAAGTAATTTCGACTACCTTTTCAAAGTGTGTGATCATTCTTGTTCTCCTGGTCCCGTGTTCACCTGCACATTCTTACCCATTGGCAGGTTGTCCTGATTGGCGACTCGGGCGTCGGAAAGTCGTCAGTATCTCGTCATATTTTGAGCTTACTCTTTCTAACGCCAGCTGCTATCTGGATAGAAACTGTACGTGTGGAGCGTTTTCTGTTGAAACACTCTATTCATCCTTGTGATAAAAGTGCTCTCGCGATTCACTCGCAATGAATTCAATCTCGAGACAAAGTCAACGATTGGTGTCGAATTTGCTACTCGTTCAATAAATGTCGATGGAAAGACGCTCAAGGCACAAATTTGGGATACCGGTGCGCTCAACTAGATCTATTTATTTTTCGGATCCTCATTTCCATAATCGACCAGCTGGCCAAGAGAGATACCGTGCCATCACTGCAGCGTACGTTACTCCTCATAGTCGTTTACAAGAGATCTTCATCGACTCTCCTCTAGCTATTACCGTGGTGCCGTAGGTGCACTACTTGTTTACGACATTGCGAAACATGCAACGTATGTCAACGTAACGCGCTGGCTCAAGGAGTTGCGTGACCACGCAGATTCGAACATCGTCATTATGCTAGTCGGTAACAAGAGCGATCTCAAGCACCTCCGTGCTGTGCCGACCGAGGAAGCGAAATCGTTCGCGGGTGCGTCTGAGCTTCCCTTTGACGGGCTCCGTTGAGCTAACGCGTGGTCGACCGAGTGCAGCCGAGAATGGATTGTCGTTTATCGAGACATCCGCGCTGGACGCGTCAAATGTTGAATCGGCTTTCCAGACCATCCTGACTGATATTTATCGCATCGTGTCGAGCAAGCAGCTCGAGTCGAGCGCGGACCCGATCAAACCTTCTTCGGGTGACACTCTTACCGTCTCGCCGAGCGTTGATGCGAGCGCCAAGCCTGGTGGTTGCTGCTAGACGTCTCTGCCTGGCTTGACGTGCGCACTTACTTGTACATACCACCACTATCGTGTAATTACACCTCGTCTGGCTGTTGTTCTCCCTCTTGTTGGCACTCGGATTGATGCCAGACTCATGTCTGTGGTGCTTGGTGGGACTGACAGATGCAACCAATCGACCGCTGACCGCAACTGCTGGTTGCTTGTCACAGGCAGTCGTTAGGCAATCAAGTTGATCAACATGATGCGATTGATTTGTGTGGTGGCAGTGCTCTGATCAAAATATCTGAACCAACCGTCTTGATTCGACATCGTGGTGGGCACCTGCTAGGTATCGTATACTTCTCACACTTGGCAAAAGAAAAAACATTATGCTCAACAACACATATCTACATTCGACTCATTATTTCCCCGCCCGATTAAGAACCATAGTTGAGGCGGAAGATGTCGTTTAACCTGCACGAGTAAGAACCGATGGAGAAATACGCTCAGTTTCGGTGTCCTACGCTGGATGAATGGAGGGCGTACGCACACGTAGTAGCTTCCACCCTCTGGGATAAGTTGGAACACCTGGCTGAATTGCAGTGGATTCGGGCTGTCGTCGACCTACGGGGGTTAAGCGTGTGCGCTATCGATAGAAAGGCCACGAACAGCGCTCGGTACTCACCACGAGCAGACCAGTCACGTTAACGATCAGTGATGCGATGCTCTGGGAGGAGGGCTGTGCGTCAAGTGTTGTCACTTTGTGCAGCACTTTCCCGAAGGGTAGCGACTGCGCGGTGGATGCGATTGATGCGTCAAGTGCAGTCTGAGGTGAGGAGGTGAGACAGGATTCACCGTGAGCTTCTCGATGATGGCATTGGCACCCTGGGTCGGGTTCCCCTCGAAAGTGAGCATAGATGACTCGCGCTAGAAGGCGCAGAGATCAGAGCTGGAAATCATCGGCTCGGCTCGGGTTGCGAAGAGCGACGCACGTAGAGAGGGGCGAGGTTAGAGCGATTCAAGTCGAAAGTTGAATAGTAAAAGTCAGTAAACTGCTTCGCGACGGCGTTGATATCAGCCATGTCTCTGTGTCTGAAATCTGGCGATGAAAAAGAAAGAGAGGTGAACGGGCGTCTGATTAGATTTCTTGTCCCTCACTTCCCCCATCGGGCTCGCGCTCGCATGTCCCCCTCCCTCTCTGACTCCCAGACCCTCCTCCGCCCCTCAATGCGCCGCAAATCTTCCGCCCAAAATCTCTTGTCCTCCTTCAAGTCATCCAGCGGCATCGGCGCCAACAACAATACCAACAACAACAACGTCGCCACTACTACAACGACCACCAACAACAACCATGGAAGCGCCATCAACGGTGGCAGTAGCGCCAGCACTAACGGCATTAACAGCACCGCCGCTTCTACAGCCGCAGCTATCACCAACACGAACGGTGCGCATGCGTCACTCGCACAACCAGGTCCGCCAGTACCGTCATCCTCTTCGCCGCTGCCGCTGCCCCCTCCGCCCCCTCCGCCGTCCTCCGCCACTTCCAGCGCCATACCGACGCCAAGCGCATCGGGCACGTCTACACCCGTCCATCCCCCCTACGCGATGCAACCACAACCACCGCCCCAACAACAACAGCAACAACCACAGCAGCAACCGGGCACGGTCTCCACCGTCCCGCCCGCATCGACGGCGGTGTCCGCAACGCCAATCGCGCGCGAATGGGACGCCCAGAGTTTGTACCCCGATTCCGCCGCGGGGGGCCAGTTCTTGCCGCCTGTGGGCGGCGCAGGCGCGGGTATGGGGCCCAACCCTGGCGCGACGATCGAGTACCTGCGCGATTTGGTGCAGAAACGCATCATCACGCTGACTTATATGCGGAACGTGCACGACGGGTGCGTTTTCTTCCAATGCCTTCTTTTCGTCACTTTCGTTTTTTTTTTCTTTCATTCTGATACGGTTCCGTTCCCATGTTAGACGAAGTCATTGGTTCCATACCATCATGATGTCGCGCTCGGAGCTCGATCGCGTGTTCAACAATGCGGCGATGAAGAAGAGGTGCGTCGTTCCCCCTTTGCGTGATGGGTGCAACTTTTGCTGATCCGTGCAAAGGACACATCGCTTCGCGATCCTTGCCATGTCCCTCTCATCACTCTTTGACATATCACACCCGACCGACTGTCTGCGCGCAGCCCTCAACATGCTTACAGAGTACGAACAGGCCAAGGAGGAGAATGACCGCCCCAAAATGGTAAAACCAAGCCGTTGCCTCCTTCTCTGTTGGGCTGGGCTTACTATAGTGTACGTTTAGCGACTCTGGAAACGGCCGTCAAAACGGCAGGCAGGCATGGGCGACTATCCCTTGAGCATGCCCGACACCTCCGACACCTACCTCACCGTCCCACACATGGTAATCACCGCCTTCGCTCCTCTGTCCTGGTCCGCACTTGCTAACCGAAAAAAACAAAGTCCTTCCCCCTCGATTATACCCAGACTCTCCTGTCGCTTCTCGACATACTCTCTGCATTCTACGCCAAACTCGCGAAGCTTCTCGGGCCCTCGCCCTTCCCACACGCGTCGCAGCACATGCTCGGGCTCTCGCCGCACCCAGGCGTGTCCTATCTCTTCCAGAATCAGACGCAGGCGTCTGCCGTTGACGAGGCGCTCTGGAGCGTCGCCCTCGGTTCGACCGCGTTCGGCGGAACTGGTGGCGGCGGCGTACTGCATAGTCCTCCGCCGAGCTGGACGCCGGCGCTGGGCGAACTCGTACTTAAAGTAGACAGCAAGTTCAAGGTGAGTAGATAATCTATCTATCTTATTCTTTTCGCACATCTGCGCGCTTTTTAATTTATTACAATCGCCTTGCGTGTATGGATGCATGTTGACCATGTGTGCGGTTCGCTCCTTTTTTTTTTTTGCTTTAGAAAATTATTTCGATACTCCTGAAGGAGCTCGACGTTTTTGCGCGGAACAGCATTAAGGACGAGCTCGCATCCCTTGACCCCTTGCTACGTAATGTTGGGGGCGCCGCGGGCGCACCGGGCGAGGAGGGCGGACCCATGATGTACGAGTTTGAGCAGTAGCAAGCGGTGTCAGCCTCGGTGGGTGGGCCTTTTTTTTTGTACTATAGCAACTATGGGTGAGATGGTGGTGGGGATGGGCCCTGGGTGGTATAGAGGTGTGAGAGGTGGAGTTGTAAAACTTATTCCCCGTTGGCGTTGGACGACCTGTACTGTATGAAAGTCAGTATACCCTTACCCTTTCGCGCCTACAACACGCGGCGCTGCGTTGCCGTTGCCGATGATATGATCCCACAAACTCAGGTCAGGGCCAGGATGCCGGATGCGAACTTTCGACAACAACTATGGAACCACAGATCAGCAGCACGATGCTAAACCCAATCCAATCGGATTCAAATCAAACCAAATCAAAAATCAACGCGATCATCCGTTGACGGGTCATGCGATTTGCTCAGGACCGATACAAAACAGTTGAGCGTACCCAGTGTCGCAAAATCGGGAAATTTTGGGAAGGGATTATAATTATTATCATGAAAGGGAAATGACCTATAATGACACATAATGTCCTAATAATGTTATATAATATCCTAATAAAGGTCATTATAATATAGTCGGGTTTATTATTATTATTATAATCATTTTCCCGATTTTGCGACAAGGGCCTTGGCCATCTGGGGCTTCCATTTTGTGCTGACCCCCCTGAGGAGATAAGAAGGTGGGGTGACGGTGACGAGAGCATGAGCTCCAGATGAAAGCCTGAGTACGGGTTTCTGGACAGCATGGCACAATCAAGCACCCACTTATAAGTAACGGCCCGGGAAGCCGAGAGTCCACCAGAGGCCAGAGGCCATACCGAGAAAAGCGAACCGCGGCACGTGACCACGCCCTCGTCCCGGAGTATGACAGACGTATTTATGCGCCTCACGGTATAAAACGTATAAACCCTTGTAGTGGCATTTATGCTGCCCTTATTTCTCCTCCTTGATCCTGGCTTGCTGACAGAAAACGCGTTCTCCCGCTCTGTTTTGTTCCAGATGTATCAGGTGTGTCGCACGAGCACGTGATGGGATATTAACAAACACCAAACGCCACCAACCACGGCGGCGACACATCCGTCACTAACTGGCACGATCGGATATCGATCACTCGCTCACGGCCTTACCATCACCTCTCCTGGTTTCGTCCAAGGTGCCCTGACATTACGCGCCGAAAAAGCGGGGATCACTTGCTTGAGTCCAAAACTGGCACTCTTACTCCGCTGCCCTCTGTTCTTCCGTAGTTACGGGACTTCGGATCTTGGTTTGTGCCACAATGCGATTTCTGTATGGAATATAATTCTAGGGCCTGCCGTTCAAGAGTGGAACAGGAACATCTGGGTCCCGTGCGGGAGTCGTCATTGGCCCGCGTGGCCCGAAATTCAATTAAACCCGATTCGTATTCTCAGGCTCCAGGCGTGTTGTATGGGCATGCATGGTCCATACGTAGCGACGGCAGATACGGGGCGAGCTGCCAATCCCACGACGTACGGAAGTCTATCACTGGTCTCGAACAAACGGGATCATCCTCCGACCCTAGGGGCTGGATTAGACATCGAGACCACTGGCATGTATACAAATGTTGCGCGCAACCCGGCAAAAACATGCAGGATCTTACGAGCGGCGATAACTACAGCGACCGTACTTGATATCGTGCACTGACCGTGCGATATGCGTGATATGTTGAAGGCATTCTTTGGGGTCCACCCGAGTCATCTAGTTTGGAGCAGAGATGAGAACGTGCGTGGTACTTACGGCAATAAACAGACCGTCCAAAGACCTGCAAGTGACGGCAGGACTTACCCCATTCAGCTCCTGGACAACAAGACTATCCCTTGGTCATCAGCAGCTCCCTGGTCGGGATTTAGTGGCACGAATACGTAGCCAAGTGTCCGTTCGCACACGAGCCCTGCATGTCATACCCGGTCTGAGCGTCAGCTCTTTCCTCTGATATCACCAGCTGTCTTGACGCCTTAAAAACTGGCGTAGGGATCATTCCACAAGAATCACCCGCCCCCACATTCACTTTCTTCCTGTCCTTCACGAACCTGTACCGATCATAGCATTTATGTTCTCGGTCACTTATGCAATGGATGGCGTAATCTTCGGTTGGCCCGAGGGGCGTCCCAGTCTCCCAACGGAGATGATGCCAGTGGCTTGTCACTCAACCTTTGGCATTGCCACCAACCCAACCTCAGATTCCCATTCCTTTCTTCATCAAGGCCCATCCGGCGCCGTTGACGATTCCTCGGTTGACCGTCGCCTCGGGCCGCTGGATATCCCTCCGCACAGTCACGACCTTCAGGTAAATACAGAGGTTCGTTTCCCTGCGGAGCTGCCGCGCACACACGGGTCCATGGTGTCATCTAACACGAACATTCAGACCCATCCTTCTAGTCTCCCTCCATCAATATCGGCTACTCACACCTGTGGCGTCGATGAAGGAGCTAGGACATTACGTCTTGAGGGCAACATTACTAATATCCTCGATGAGATCTCATATGTTGAGAATCCTCCGGACACGATATTTCGTCCAGGGCTCGCTTCGTTTGCGCAGCTTGAGGTATGAAAGTTCTCATCTGGCCGCGACGGAGATGACGTAATTGGTCATCAATAGACGCCAATGCATTCGAACGAGGTTCCATTGGTTGTTTCAAACGACAGCCTCACGTACATTTACATCGACAATGGTGATGTGGATGCAACTCTCAACTGTCTCCAGGAAGGGGAATCAATGAATGTACCCTCGGTCCAGGGCTATCAATATGCGACATCCACCTCTTCGAACTCGGAACCCTCGATTCCCCCTGGGATCTCTTGTGCGTCAGTCATTCGAGTTGTGCAATATAAAGAACAAAGAGCATCACGAGGCCTACTCCAACAACTCCCGAAACAGGTCAAGGGCCGGGGACCTGCCGCATCGTCATCGCGGTCTTCTCGGCGACCAGCGGGCACACGTGGGCCTCTTAATGGTCCATACTTATGCAACGTTTGCGGAAAACCATATAAACAGCAGCAAGGCGTTTTGCGACATCACCGGGAGAAACACGACCCCGAGTTGTGTAATTATTGCGGTATATTCAAATGGGGTCGCCCCTACTTGTACAAGAAGCATCTTCAGAAGAAGCATTCTGGTGTCAACCTCGACGGTGCCCTGGACAAAGCTACGGATGCCGGTCGCATGTATTGAATTCGCCACTGCCTGCAGTGTTAAAGCTTCCCATCTCTCCACCCCCTATGCTCCTCTATGTACTACCATTCTATATGCTCTGTGATTGTTCTCCTACCCTACTGTATGTGTACTACTAGTACCCTTGACTCTGCGCGTCATTTAAATTATCTCGGATAGGATTACACCGCTTGTTATGTCCCATGAACAAGTCCGTGAATAACGATGTTACACCATCTCGAGTTCCATTTATGGTCATGATGATTCACGCTGAACAGCTTGTTAGGATCCAATCCTATCAGACTAGCTTCAAGTTGGCCAGAGGTACGTACCTGGACCTGCGAAACGCAGGGGGAGGCAACACATGTACATTTCATGCGTCATTTTTTCCCCATAAGAATAGGAGTAGTTGCATGTGGCTTGTGGACATAAGAAAGACTACCGAAGGCACTGGCACATCAGCATTTCTGCATAAAACTTTTTTTCACTTATACCAGCTCGGTCGAGCTCGACCGAGGAAAAAAGGTAAAAAAAAGTTTTAAAAAAGTAGAAAAGGCGAAAAGGAACCTACAGTCCAAAAAAAAGTTCATTGGAAACCTAATTTTCCGGAGGAGAGAGGTACAATAAAACCCTCTTTTTTTAACAAAAGTTCACAAGTCAAAAAGGTTTTGCCTATTTTCCTGATGCATCGGAATAGCGGTTTGCATCAGTTAAGGTACTGGTACTGATGGACGCTACGTCCATCAGTCAGGAGTTATGAGAGGAAGCGTGAAGAGTGCTGTGGAAGATTCGGGCAATAGCAGGCCGCGCGTCGGTGGGTGGGACAATTTTGGCACTATAGCAACTATGAACGAGATATTGGTGCGGATGGGTGGTGTAGTGGTGTGAGGGATGGGCTTGTAACACCTATATCCCGTTGGCATTGGGCCTGTACGGTACGGTACGGGGGTGTGACATCCATCTTCAGCAGCTCGGACGTACTGTGATTTTTTTTGCATTTTTTTTCGAATTTTCTGAAAATTTGTTTACACTCGAAATGTTGAGTACCAAAGTAAACTTATTGAACCATATCATGATCTGGAACGTCATGTTCCGAAAGTTATAAAAAAAACCCTTACTTTGGACCAATTTTGGTCAACCCATTAGGCCAGGCTCCAAACCGGCCGAAATTGGAATCCAAACAATCTTAGTTGGGTCGTAGTCTCGTCCCCAGCCCCTCCGTCGGACTTTGAATCTGAGGTCGAAAAATCGGTGCCATGAAGTAAGTCCACAGAGGAGACCTTGACACTGATTTTTCGACTTCCGATTCAATCTCCGATAAGGGTCTGGGAACGAGACTGGTTGGGTCGGATTGTTAGTGTAACACGCGTGTTCTTGCTTATTTTGTTCCAGATGTTGTATAGGTAGAGTGTGCCATGATACAGTATGCGTTCATGTGTGGCCCGAGCGTGGGTTATGCTTGCACGGGAAATCATCGCATTAGTCATCACTTGAGGTGTGAGTTCGGAAGTTCGGAACATTAGAAGCATCTTTTGTCTTTTGTGGCTTATGCATCAGGTCTGGAAGAGGGAAGTGAACGTGTGTGCCATACAGTCACTTACGGTAATCAAGGGGGAGGTTCAAAGACCAGGTCTATCCCTCAATCATCAACGACGACGACGACGGCGTGCCACACGAAAAAATGGTTTCATCTTCATCACTACTTGAAATCTTCACTTTCCTAGTCCTTGGAGCTTATAGTCAGAATGATGGGATGCACGTCGTGCAACGTATGCTGATCCACTTATCCCACTCATGCAAAGGACACATCGCATCGATTCTTTCCATGTCCCCTCTCATCTCTTCGACTCGGACGCGGGCGGCGATGGGCCGCCCCCCCCCCCCCCCCCTACGACTACTAGTATCACACCCGACTGAGTGGTTTCGTTCAGCTCTCAACATGCTTACAGAGTACAAACAGGCCAAGGAGGAAAATGACCGCCCAAAAATGGTAAGACCAAGTCGCTGCCTCGCTCGCTGTTGGGCCTATTCTGGTGTACGTTTAGCGACTCAGGAAACGGCCGTCAAAACGACAGGCAGGCATGAGCGACTATCGACTATCCCTTGAGCATGCCCGACACCTCCGACTCCCACACCTGGTAATCACCGCCTTCGCTCCTGTGTCCTGGTCCGCACCACTGACGAAAAAAAGAACAGCCCTAACCCCTCGACTATACCCAGATTCTCCTCTCACTTCTCGACATACACTCCGCCTTCTACGCCAAACTCGCGAAGATTCTCGGGCCCTCGCCCTCTCCGCACGCGTCGCAGCACATACTCGGGCTCTCGCCGCACCCAGGCGTGTCCCACCTCTTCCAGAATCCGACGTAGGCGTCTGCCGTTGACGAGGCACTCTGGAGCGTCGCCCTCGGTTCGACCGCGTTCGGCGGAACTGGTGGCGGCGGCGTACTGCATAGTCCTCCACCGAGCTTAAAGTAGACAGCAAGTTCAAGGTGAGTAAATAGTCTATCTATCTTATTCTTTTCGCACATTTGCGCGCATTTTTTATTTTATTACAATCGTGTATGGATGCATGTTGACCACGCGTGTGGTTCGCTCTTTTTTTTTGCTTTAGAAAATCATTTCGATACTCCTGAAGGAGCTCGACGTTTTTGCGCGGAACAGCATCAAGGACGAGCTCGCATCCCTCGACCCCTTGCTGCGCAATGTTGGGGGGCGGGGTGGCGCCGCGGGCGCACCGGGCGAGGAGGGCGGACCCATGATGTACGAGTTTGAGCAGTAGCAAGCGGTGTCGGCGTCAGTCGGTGGGCCTTTTTTTTTGTACTATAGCAACTATGGGCGAGATGGTGGTGGGGATGGGCCCTGGGTGTATAGAGGTGTGAGGTCTGTGAGGGGTGGGCCTGTAAAATTTATTCCCCGTTGGCGTTGGACTGTACGAGATGTCACATATACCTCCACTCTGTGACGCACCGCTGCCGTTGTCTTAGATGATACTCCCGGATGCAAATTTAACCCCAGCTTAGCAGCACCCAATGCGATGCCGTACGACGACGGGTCATGCGACTGTTCAGCATAAATGGATTTACTGTGCCCAGGCCAGCTGGAGAACTTCCATTTCATGCTGGACCCCCTGTGGAGATAAGAAGGGGGGGCGACGGTGACAAGATCGTGAGTTCCTTCCGGATGAGAGTGGCTGGCTGGGATGGCACATCCAAGTCCAGCCAAGGCACAGTGGACGATACCCCACGTTACAGCCTACGCAGAACCCCGCAATTTGGGTCGGGACGCAGGATGACAATAGCACAACTCGGTCACAGTTGATATCGGCACGTAGCGTAGTTGGACCATGCACCGAACCCATAGTACGTAACACCCAAGCGGGTGGCGACATACTCGCCAGTCATGGAATAGATAAGAACTCTGACGGAGAGGCTACAAGTTCAAGTTCCGACCCGGGTCAGGCGAACCGTACCTGCCATATGCCCTTCGCTAAGCGCATATAATCAAGGCAGCGGCCCTGATATTCGGGCGCCTCCTTGAACCTTGGCTGACTTACAAGCGTGTTTTGCAGATGTCCGCCGGCGCGATGTCCCCGACGTGATTCATTTCAATTTCACTAACTATCCCTCGCTAGGTATGGGCGCCGGAGATGGAGGCGGTTTTCGTCATGCCAAGGGCGGCTCCAGCCAGCGCTGGCAAGTCACTGTAAGCAAGCGTTGTGTTCCTATCTTTTTAGATTCATCCACTTTCGAGCCGCGATCGGGCCAATCACCATCGAGGAGGAATTGAATATGTCATGGTGGAATATAGGTACGCTCGGATACTACGTGATGAGACACCCGCCCGAGGATCGCGTGCTCAGGCTCGAGCTTGAGTTTGAATACAGCCATTTTTGTGGTTCGTGGCCTCCACCTGTCCTGATTCTGTCCACAGAACACCGGCGTCACGTGCGACGGAGAAGCGGGGACCTAACAGATTGCTCGATCGAGTCAAAAACTGGCACCTCTCGCTGTGCCACTTGTATGAGAGCCTCGCGTAGTATATGGAAACTCCGGATCTTGGTTTGTGCCCGCAATGCGATTCATTTATGGAATATCAGATATTGCCCATTTGTAGGGTCTACCGATCGAAGGAGGGACAAATGGCACGCTGGAGTCGTCAGTGGTCCCATTGCAACATGACAATGACATTCAATTAAACCAGATTCGTAGAATGGAATTATCCGAGCACGGTCTACTATGGATGGACCACGCACATCCATGCGCCTCCATGCCTAGCAATAGCAGATACCGGGTGAGTTGCCAATCCCGCGGTACACGGAAGTCAATAACTTGTCTGGAGCAAACGGGATCATCCTCCGACCTTCGGGCGACGGGGGTGGATAATCGTGGATTGGACATCGAGAACATGCATGTTGTGCGCGGCCCGGCAAAAACATGCGGGGCCTTACGAGTGGCGATACGAGCGGCGATCAATACAGCGACCGTACTTGATATCGCGTACTAACCGTGCAATATGCGTCATACTTACGGCAATAACCAGGGGGGGAGGGTTCAAAAACCTGTAAGTCACGTCAAGACTTGGCTTAACCCCATCTGGCACTTAGACAACAGGACTATTCCCTGATCGTCAGGAATATCCGGGACGTATCACGAAATTTGGATGTGATTGCCACAGGCACGTCGCCAAAGTCACGGTGTTCACGCCCACACGAGTTATGCATGTCATGCCGGCTCTGAGCGTCAGTTCTCTCTCACCAGCTGTCTGGACGCCCTTATAAACTTATGTAGGCCATTGCACAAGATCACCCGTCCCCACATTCGATTTTCTTCCCTGTCCTTCGCAAACTTGCACCGATCATAGCGTTTATGTCCTCAGTCACTTGTTCAACGGACGACGTAATCTTCAATTGGGAGCGTCCCAATCTCCCAATAGAAGACATGGCAGTGTCTTGTCACCCAACCTTTGACATTGCTATCAACCCAACCTCAACCCATTCGTTTCTTCCTCGAGGCCCACCCGCCGTTGACGATTCATGGGTTGACCATAGCACCAGGCCGCTGGATATCTCTCCACCTCTACACACTCACAACCTTCAAGTTAATACAGAGGCACGTTCCTTGCGAAGCTCCTGCGCACGTTCATTGTGTTATCTAATACGAACATTCAGACCCATCCTTCTCGTCTCCCTCCATTGGTACAGGCTACTCACGCCCATGGCGTCGATGAAGGAGCTAGGACACTACATCTTGAAAACGACGTTGCTCATATCCGTGATGAGAGCTCATATGTTACGCATTCTCCGCACACGATGTTTTACCCAGGGCTCTCTTCGTTCGCCCACGCCAAGGTATGAAAGTTCTCATCTGCCCAAGCGCTCTGATATGACGTAATGGTCCATCCATAGACTCCAACGAATTCGAACGAGGTTCCACTGGTTATTTCAAACGACGGCCTCACGTACACGTACATCAACAATGGTGATGTGGATACCACTTTCAACTGTCTCCAGGAAGGGGAATCAATGGATGTATCCTCGGTCCGGGGCTATCAATATACACCATCTGACACGACATCCACCTCTTCGAACTCGGAACCCTCGATTCCTCCCGGGATGTCTTGTGCGTCAGGCATTCAAGTTGTGCGATATCAAGAACAAAGAGCATCACGAGGCCTACTCCAACTACTCCCGAAACAGGTCAAGGGCCAGGGACCTGCCGCATCATCATCACGGTCTTCTCGACGACCAGCTGGCACTCGTGGAGCTCGTAATGGCCCATACTCATGCAATGTTTGCAGAAAACCATATACACAGCAGCAGGGCCTTTGGCGACATCACCGGGAAAAACACAACCCCGAATTCTGCAATTATTGCGGTAAATTATTCAAATGGGGTCGCCCCTACCTGTACAGGAGGCATCTTCAGAAGAAGCATGGTATCATCCTCGACGCCGCCCTGGACGAGGCTACGGATGCCGGTCGCATGTAACCATAACCACACGATTCCCAGTCAACCAACTGTAACAACAGAATGGCGCTAGATCCTAGTCGCATATATGAAGCTCACCACTGCCTGCAGTAGCAAAGCTTCCCATCTCTCCACCCCCTACGTCCCTTATGCTGTGATATGACGAGTATGTACTGCCATTTCTATCTGCTTTGTGATTGTTCTCCTACCTTACTGTACGTGTACCCTTGACGCTGCGCGTCATCTAAATTATCTCGGAGATTACACCGCTTGTTATGTCCCATGAACGAGTCCGTGAATAGCGATGTTACTCCATTTCGAGTTCCATTGTAGTCATGATGATTCACACTGAACAGCTCGTTAGGATCCAGTCCCATCAGACTAACTTCAAGTTGGCCAGAGGTACGTACCCGGACCTGCGAAACACAGGGGGAGGCGACATGTACATTGTATGCGTCATCCTTTTCCCATAAGAATAGGAGTAATTGCATGAGGCTTGGGGCGTAAGAATGACTACCGAAGGCGCTGGCATCGGAACAGCGCATCAGCTAAGGTACTAGACTGATGGACGCAGCGTCCATCAGTCGGGAGTGATGAGAGTAAGCGTGAAGAGCGCCGCTGTGGCAAAGTAGTCATACTGATGACAAACCAAAAGAACTAAATAGTGATTTCTTGGTTTTGTTTTCACCCTTCCCCTGTCTATGGGGCTTGAAATTGGCCAGAGTATTGCGAGGCATTTTGACCTTGAAAAAAGAAAGAAAAACCTTTCGAAAAAAACCAAATTTGGTCGCATACTGAGTGTAAGCGGGCCGATCGCTGCTGGCCGCCCGGGCCGAGTCCGAACAAACATGCTCAACTGTAACTCGGAGGATGTGGAACCGTCAGCGATAGCTCGCATGTACAAGCACTCCAGGTTGCGAGGTCTGCCTTAAAGTCTTGCAGTTCCACAAGTAGATGATGCCCATCCGAGTCTAGTTAGTAAAGCTTGGCTTGACTCGGACGATGTGCCCGAGATTGTGAATTTCCTGCATACCAGTGAAGAGGTACGAGTACTAATATCGCCCTCTAGCAATCCAGAGTAGGGCAATAGTTACGATACTCGGGAGAAAACAACAGTGAATTTCTTATAGTGTAGCGACCGGTCGATTACAGGCGATTAGGGTGAAATAAACTTTAGCAAATTTGCGACCTCGAGAGAAGTATGTGTGTGGTGCCCAACCTCGGCCATTCCGGAGCTGCGGGAACACGGCTGTGTGCACCACCGCGATCAAGGTCCATTTTGACGCTGAACGCCGGGGGATCCCTCAGCTTCGACGCCTGTTCCATTTCACCTCTGCGTGCGCACTACGTGCCATCGCCACATCCGTGTAGGTCCTACCCTTCCAGAATCAGATGCTGGCGTATGTCGCAGACAGAGCGCTGTGGGCCGTCACCCTCCATGATGCATGACGGCTCGACGGCGCTCGGCGGACTCAGAACCGTAGATGGCGGTGTGCTGCATAGCATCTTGCAGAGCTGGACGCGGGCGCAGGGCGAATACTCACATGGACAACACGTTCAAGGTGTGCAAACCATCCATATCATTCTTTAAAGCTTACTGTAAACCTCGTGTGTGGATGCACTGGCGTGCTGGGATATATCTGTGGCAAACTCAAATTGTGCGACCGTCGTGTGGTTTGTTGTTCAGAAAATTCATCTCGATACCCCTTAAAGAGCTTGACGTGTTCGCGCGAGACAGTTGTATCACGGACGAGCTCGCGTCGTGCGACTCCCTGCTACGAAATGTCTGCGGGTGAGATGGCATGGCGGGAACGCCGGGGGAGGAAGGAAGGCCGATGGTGGAAAATTTGGCAATAGCAAGCCGCGCGTCGGTGGGTGGGACAACTTTGGCACTATGGCAACTATGAGCGAGATAGTGGCGCGGATGAGTGGTGTAGCGGCGTGAGGGATGGGCTTGTGACACCTATTTCCCGTTGGCGTTGGACCTGTACGGTACGGTACGGTACGATAACCCGATACTTTTGTGCGGATGCAAAAATGTCACTGTCAGAACCCCAATTTCAACTTTGAGAGGGGCAATGCGACGCCGGGCGTCATCCAAACCAGGTTCCGGCGGGTCATGCGGTGTCCCTGGCACGGAAAAGTGTCTCACCGCGCGCGCCCAAGTCTGCTTCTTGAGCGTTCTGCGATAAGGAGGGGTGACAGTGACAATAGAACCCCTGGAGTCTCGGTGAACCATCATGATTCAGTAGCTATCAGTATGCGCGGCGCCTAACCACACTCAGGGCTGGCACCAGAATCATGACTCATGTCCATGTATGTCCATGTATCATTACACCTACAGCAGCTCATTAAACCATTTCATGATCTGGAATGTCATGTTCCAAAAGTTCAAAAAAAACCTAGACCCCTAATTGGACCAACCCATTAGGCCAGGCCCCAAACCGGCCGAAATTGGGATCCGACCTTAGTTGGGTCGGATTGTTAGTGTAACACGCGTGTTCTTGCTTTATTTTGTTCCAGATGTTGTAGAATGTGCCACGTGTGTGTGCGTTCAGTTGCTTTGGTCACGTTGTCGCACTAATGCGGCAGCCCTCATGAGCGTGGGAGGTTTCCCTTGTGGCTCAAAGACACGTGACAGGGAATCGAGGCTTACACATGCGACAGAAATTTGAATGCGGGGACTGAACAGATTACTTCATTGAGTCAAAAACTGCCACCTTTCGCCACGCAACATCAGTAAAAAAGTAAAAAAGCGAACAAGCTGTGGCACAAATTTGACCACTTGAGTCACTTTTAGCACCTTTTTTCCCACTTTCTTGTACTTATTTACTTGTTATAAAAAGTTGGAAAGCGAGCTTTTGGTCAATTCTAGGTTCCTCGCGCACTTGCTGGCTTTTCTACTCTTACTAGCTCATACAAGCTCGTATGAGCCCAAAAAAGTTCGTGGTATTTTTACTGATGAATGCGATGTCTTCATGGAATATCAGATATTACACATTTCTAAGGTCTGCCGATTGAGGGAGGGACATGCCAGTGGGTCCTTGGCAGGTTGAAGTTGTCAATACCATCGCAACTTGACATTCAATTAAACCTGATTTGTAGAGCGACATGGTGGTCGGGTGAGCTACCGCTCCTACGCGGCGCGGAAACCAATGTAAGGAGAACCTCGGACCTGCGCTTGGATCAGCTTGTCGGAACGCCCGCTACGCCCAAGAACAAGAACAAGTCCAACCTTGTAAATACGTACAAACATCGCTCTTCTTCTCCTGCTACTTCATTCCTCAACGCTGCCAACAAAACCGTCTTCGCCAACGATCGCCCACGCAAGACATAATATCAAGGCACCAAATCATTCCTTATTCCACTCCCTTCTCGACGTTTTTCTTCTTCTCCTTAGTCTTATACATCGCCTCGTGTCGCTGGCCGCGCGACTATTGTACGCTTGTTTTACTTAGAAACCCGTCTACGCTAACTCTCATTACCGTGACCCTCATATTTCCTTTCTTTTACCTTACACACACATTACGCTCAAGAACAACATACAAGGCTGTACAAGCCCAGCCTTCGCTTAACACACCTCTTCTCCGATGTCGCCGACGCGACCTATTCTCGTTACTTACAAACACAATAATAGGTACCCAGAATGTATATAAATACCCTCCATCTCGAGGAGGAGAAAATCAAGCAATCGCATTTGCTCACCTCTCGTTTTGGCTCTCGCGTGCGTCTCGTCTAAGTCTTAACTGCGTCGTGTTCCTTCTCTCCCTTTCTTCACACACACACACACACTCTCTCTCTCTCTCCCTGTCTACTTGGTTATTCTTGCTTTATCAGCCTTAATACTCTACACCAATCGCTAGGGCAAGTGGGATCAGCCTCCGTTCCCAAATTGGACATCGTGCATAAACCATGAAATATGTGTGATATCCTGAAGACATATTTGGGGGTCCGGCGACCGACTCATCAGGTCGGGAAGGGAGAAGAGAACGTGCGTGCCATACAGTGACTTACGGAAATCAGAATCAGACAGGGGGGGTCCCCATTCAGCGCTTAGTCTATCCCTCAAGGCCTCAATCATCAACGACGACGCGACGACGACGGCGTGCCACACGAAAAAAGGTCTCATCACTATTCGAAATTTCACTTTCCTGGTTCATAGCCAGAGTGATAGGATGCACGCCGTGCAACGTATGCTAATCTACTTATCGCACCACCCATACAAAGGACACATCGCATCGATTCTTGCCATGCCCCTCTCATCACTCTTCGACATGTCACCCGACCGAGTGGTTTCGTTCAGCCATCAACATTCTTACAGAGTACAAACAGGCCAAGGATGAGAATGACCACCCAAAAATGGTAAAACCAAGTTGCTGCCTCGCTCGCTGTTGGGCCTACTCTGGTGCACGTTTCGCGACTCTGGAAACGGCTGTCAAAACGAGACTGTTCAGAACTAATACAAAACAATTGAGCGTAGGCGGCTATCTGGAGCTTCCATTCCGTGCTGAACCCCCTGAGGAGATAAGAAGGGGTGGCGTGACAATGACAATGACGAGATCAGGATGAAAGCAGCTGGCATGACGCAATCCACTGGGCCAGGCAAGGCACCAATAGGACTCAATTCAACGTTATAAGTGCCCTATAACATCATTAGAGTGGAGTTATCCACCCACCATTATATGTCAGATAAGCATGAGAGACTACCGGAGACCATGGAGCTCCAGCTGTAGACCCCACCCCGACTTGAGGTGCATTCGTGGTAAGATTCGGACATATTGATGCGCCTCGCGGTATTAACCCTCGTGGTAGCGTTGATGCCGCCCTTATTCATACAGTACTCCCAGACCTCAACTCGCTGATAGAACACACGTTCTCCCGCTTTGTTTCAGAGGGTGCGTGTCGCACGACCACGTGATGGGATACTGAGACGCTGAGGGCGCGACATATCATTTATCAATCACTTGCTCAGGTTCACTCACCATCATCAGTCAGGTTTTATTCGTGGCGGCCGAAACCCGTCCTGTTCCCGTTCCAAAGTACCCTGGCATTACGCAGATGCGGATCATTCGATTGAGTCAAAAACGGCCAGTGGCACCCTTCAAGGCTTACGCCCCTGCCCCTGTCCTTCCATAGTATACGGAACTCCGGATCTCGGTTTGTGCCCGCACTGCGATTTCTATGGAATATCATTTCTAGGGCAGATAAAGAGGGTAACTATGGGTCTCGTGGCATGCTGGAGCCGTTTAGTCATTGCAACCTGAACTCCATATTCAAATTAAACCCGATTCGCCATGTATTTCTCCGGACGTGCTGTATGGATGGTCCGTGCACCCGCATGGACGCTCATGCATAGCGACTGCAGATACCGGGTAAGTTGCCAATCCCACGATGCACGGAAGTCAATCACTTGTCTAGAGCAAACAGGATTATTTTCAGACCTTGGGTGCCGGATCGGTCGTCGAAAACATGTATGTTGCACGCAGCCCGAAAAAAAAATAGAGGACCTTACCAGTGGCGATAACTACAGCGACCGTGCTCAATATCTATGCGACATGCGTGAATATTCTGAAGGCATTCTTTGGGGTCCAGCAACCGAGTCATCTGGTGTGGCACGGACAGAGAACGTGCGTGATACTTACGGCAGTAAATAGGGGTTCAAAGACCTGCAAGTCATGGCAGTACTTACCCCATTCGGCAGTTAAAAATAGGACTATTCAATGTTCGGGACGTACAACCGGATGTAATTAGCACGGGCACGTCACAAAGTGTCCGCGCCGCATGGATATTATACTGGCTCTGAGCGTTAGTTCTCTCCTTTGACATCATCAGCTGTCTTGACACCTTAAAAACCGGCGTAGGACCATTGCACAAGATCTCCCTACATTTACTTTCTTCCCTGTCCTTCGCAAACTTGCACCGGTCAAAGCATTCATGTTCTCGGTCATTTTTTATGAAATGGACGACGTAATCTTCCGTTGGGCCACCAACCCAACCTCGGATGCCCATTTGTTTCTTCCTCAAAACCCATCTGCCATCAACGATTCCTGGGCTGACCGTTGCCTTGGGCCGCTGGATATCCCTCCACACAGTTACGACCTTCAAGTAGATACAGAGGCACGTCCTTTTCCACCCACGCGCACATCCGTTATCTAACACGAACATTCAGACCTACCGTCTCTCTCCATTGATGCCAGCCACTCATATCCATGACGTCGATGAAGGAACTAGGACACTACATCTTGAAAACGACATTGCTGATGTCCGTGATCAGAGCTCGTCTGTTGCCCATTCTCCGGACACGATGTTCCGTGCAGGGCTTTCTTCAATTGACCAGGTATGAGAGGCCTCATCCGCCCGAGCGCACCGATATGATGTACTAATGAGCCATCCACAAACGCCAACGAATTCGAACAAGGTTTTTGGGTTTCCGTTGGTTATTTCGAACGACCGCCTCACATGCATTGACCATGGCGACCACCAGCCTGAGGAAGGGGGATTGGTGAATGTACCCTCAATCCAGGGTCATCAATCTACACAATCTGACACGACATCCACCTCTTCAAACTCGGAACGATCGGAACCCTCGATCCCCTCTGGGATCTTCTGTGCGCCAGTCATTATACAATATCAAGAACAAAGGGCATCACGAGGCCTACCCAAGCAACTCCAGAAACATTGCAATGGCAAGGGCAAGGGACCTATCGTATTATCATCGCGGTCTTCTCGACGACCAGCTGGCGCACGTGGACTTGGAGCTCGTAATGGCCCGTACTTGTGCGATGTTTGCGGCAAAGCCTATACACAACGACAGGGTGTTGCGCGACATCGCCGAGAGACACACGACGCCAGGTTGTGTAGCTATTGCGGTATATTTAAGTGGGGTCGCCGCTACCTGTACAAGAAACATCTCCAGACGAAGCATTCTGACGAGGCTACGGGTTCCGGCCGCATGTAACCATAACCACACCGATTCGTCTCACCCCTGTAAACGACAGAGGGGTGCTGCATTTTAGCTGCAGGTATTGAGCTCGCCACTGCCTGAGCTTCCCATCTCCCTACCCGCCACTTGGGTTGTGAATCGCCGGGGTTTATGTGATATCCCGGGCCGTGCTCCCCTCATTCCTTATATCACGTCGTGCATTATATGCTCCAGAGTCTCGCGTTATGACCAGTATGTACTACTATATTTATCTGCTTTGTGATTGCTCTTCAGCCTTGGTGTATGGGTAGTCTTGACGCTGCACGTCATCTAAGTTATATCGAATAGGACTGCACTGCTTATGTCTCATAGCCTAGTAAATGGGGATCTGATCTCATTAGATTAGCTCCAGTTGACCAGAGGCACGTACCTAGACCTGTGAAACACAGGGGGAAGCACCATAAGTATGTTGTGCGTGTCATTCTTTTCCCGCAAGAATAGGAACAGGGGTATGTGGCTTGAGGACAGAAGAACAACATCAGGAGACCTGCCACTTACTTTTTTGGACTTGTACGAACTCGTACGAACTCGTACGAGTCGAAAAGTCGAAAAGTCGAAAAGGAACCTAGAACTCAAAAAAAGTTGGTTCACAAATTCATTTTTAGGAGGAGAGAAGTAGAATAAAACCCACTTTTTTTCCAAAAAGTCGAAAAGTGAAAAAGCTAGTGGATGTTTTCCTGATGAGCTACCAAGGGCGCTGGCATAGGAACAGCGATTCGCGATTCGCATCAGTTAGAACTGACGGACGCGGCATCTATCAATCATGAGAAAGCGTGAAGAATGCTGTGGAAGGCCTAATTAATGCACGTCCCAGACATTGGAGACTGAATCGGAGTTCGAAGAATTGGCGCTGTGGGACAACATTTTTCGATTTCAGATCAAAGTCCGACGGAGGGGATGGGGGGTACCATTGGCCTAAGCCGGCTCGGATATGGCTTTCACCCCGAAGATCGCAAGATACTCACCATCTCATCGCCGGGCATCCCGATCAGCTGCCTGGAGTATGTTTCGATTTTCGAGATGGATATGCTGCTGCGCGCATTGTCTTTTCCCACCGCAGACCTGTCGATGCCCTCCCCTCCGAACCAACGCCCCCGCCGCCTCCCCCAGGCGATAGCGCGTCCTCTCTCCTTCACTCTCGGCGCCGCGTATGCAGCTGTGCCTTCTACGCCCAGCTTGGTCATCACCTCCCTGAATGTGACATCGCCGCCGAATACCTCTCGAAGTGGGAGAACAATCGCATCTGCCTGCCCAACGGACGACCTGTTCCTAGCGGTGGCACTGGCCGCGGCATCAAGCACAGCATCGACACTTGGCATGCCGCCCGTGCTGCTTGCGCCCAACCTCCACCACCCATGCCGACTCGCAACGCGCTGCCACACATCGGAACGCAGGCCGACACCACAGGCCAAATCGAAGAGGTAACGGAAACAGTCCACAAACTCACCCAGCCCGCGAACGCAACAACGAACCCGCCCATCGCCTCGACATGTGGATCAATACCTGCACTAGCCAGCGCCGCTGCCACGATCACGCACCCCACACCCTTGTCGTGCGACGCACAATCCATTCCTTCTTCCCCTGTGTTCCCATCACCTCAATGAGTTCACGCCAACTCTTTTGCCCTGCAATTCACTGCCGCTCCCACCCTCAGATTTGCGACACCTTTGTCCTGTGGTACGAGGGTGGTGCTGTGAAAAAGGATGTGCCATCGGTGGAGGGAAAGTACCCAAAGATTCGCTCATGGGTGTGGTGTGCAGTGTCGTGCACCTGCGGATGAGTGGGTCGAGCGGGGCAACGTGCGGTATGCAAGCTGCACGCGGAGACAGTGCTAACCGCTGGCCGCTTGGCTTCTAAATACGCAACGGAAACGTATACGTGTAATCCTCTCGTGACGTCATAATTGTCCGGGCAACCGTATAAGATGCGCGTAAGACACGGTGCGTTAGTTGATTCTGATTTACAATCCGTCCGTCCGTCCATCTGCTTCATCCACTCACAGCGGGCAATTGGACCACATGACGAAACGCAGGCTATTCCAGCAGGGCCACCCACGCTGCCCGCAGCATCATCTCCTCATTCCCATGTGTGCCCTTGCCCACCCCTCTCACTGGCACCTCGAGTTGACAGGACCCTGCCGCCGCCGCAAACGACTCGGCCCACCCCACAGAAACGTCAAACTTTGACCCCCCACCAAGTATAAGGTGAAGCCAGCTGCTGGGCTCGGAACAGGCCATTCGGGGCACCCTTTTGGACAGTCCCGCATGCATTTCGATATTTGTAGACCTCCCCTTTCGTACACCTCTTCTTCTCTTTTCTTTTAGCCTCTTTTACTCTACATTACTGCATGCCACCCGTTGACGTTACCAGCAACCAGCGGCGACCTTGCGCGCCCATGTCGACCAACGCTTTCACTCTCATCGCCGACAACAATAGCATATTTGGCACCCTTTCAAAAACATTTCAAGGAGGACGATATTGAATAGCAGCGACAGGATCGCGCACAATATCATATTCTTCCCCTGCTTTTATGTGACCCTTTTATCCTCCCTTCGGAACTTGACTCTGCCCAACTCACAAGCACATTGACTCGTGCCTTCGTCCTAACACTGTAGCGACCGGATGACTACAGGCGATTAGGGAAACTTTAGAATTAATCTATAGATGACCGGGGAGTGCAGTACAAGAACTAGAGCAAAAACACAGCACACCATGAAAGCCGGAAAAAAATATAACGAGATTACAGTAATAAACCAAACTCCAGCAAATTTGTGACCCCAAGAATCTGTGTGTGGTGCCCAACCTCAGCCATTCCAGAGCTGCGGGCACACGATAATGTGCACCACCCTGGCCGGGGTCCATCCCAACGTTGCACCGTAACGCAGGAGGACAGGTTGTACTGCCTCAACTTCGATACCTGTGCCATTTCGCCTTCTGCGTGCCCATTACACGCCCAGCACAGCCCTTGGTGTGGTGTGTCCTTCTCTTCCAGAATCAGATCCAGGCATTTGCCGTGCGCTCTCAGTCTGGAACTCGGAACGTCGTCGTCGGCTAGACCGCACTCGGCACGCCCAAAATGGGTTCTCGCTAGCCAATCAGGAGCGTGTGAAAAATCGACGCAACTTATAATATAGAAGATGCCATGGTACAGCTGCTTGTTCACGGCGCACACTGACTCGATCAGGAAAAAGCTCCGCCAGTTGTGTTATTTCGGATGCTCGGCAGACATCGTGACGTGACGGCCCGGGATCCGTTCAAGCCATCCACCACCCCGGATGGCCCTGTACTGAATTACTACGACCCCCGCATGGAGACAGCTCTTCAGACTGCTTGGTGGCAGCCATGCAGAACTAGTTTGTAATCCCATTCGTCAGGAGCGCCCACGAAGCTGTATTCTTCTGATTCGAGATTCGAGGGAGGGGTCGGACGCTGAAAGGTTTTCGCTCTCCCTTTTACCATGGCTTCGGTGCGTTGCGAAATCGTTTGTAGCTCGTGGCCACCACGCCGTCCGCGGTACACTGGTATGTCCTAACATATTACTTGCTTGATCTTGATGGAGTCAATAACTGGCACAGCAGCCCCACAAAAACATCCAAGATCTTACCCGCATAACAACGGCGACCGTACTTTGTCGCCAATGTCGTACACAAACCATGAGATATATGGTTCCGGCAGTTGAGTTATCAGATTTGGAAAGGTGGAGAAAGGGTGCGTGCTATGCCATGCCTTACGGCCACCAGACAGGGGAAGGTTCAAAGACCCGCAGGTAGTAGCTTTCCCCATCCAGTCCAAAGATAACAAGTCTAAAATCATCGACAACAACAACGGCGGCAGCGGCGTGCCAAGCAAAAGAAGATGTAGTTGGCACGGGCACGTTGCGAAGTGTCCCGCACACACCTGCCATGCCGGCTCTGAGCGTTAGGTCTCAAGCTCACCTTTTATATCACCAGCTGTCCTGACGCGCCTTCAAACCTGGCGTGGGCCCTTTGCACACGATCACCACATTCGATTTCTTCCCTGTCCCTCGCGAACTTGCGTTCTCCGTCACTTCTTTTGCAATGGGCAGCGCAATCTTTGGTTGGGGAAGTCTCCCAATAGAGAACATGCCAGTGTTTGATCACCTGACCTTTGGCATTGCCACCAACCCAACCTCAGATGCCCATTCGTTTCATCCCCAAGGCCCATCCCCCGTTGACGATTCCTGGTTTGATCGTCGCTCTGGGCCGCTTGATATCATCCCTGCACGCACTCACAACCTTCTAGTCAATACAGATACGGTGGCATGGTTCCTTGCCCTGCTGCTGCGCACGTTCGTTGTGTCATCTAACACGAACATTCAGACTCATCCTTCTAGTCTCTCTCTATTCATACCGGCTACTCACACCCATGACGTCGATGAAGGAGCTAGGACATTACTTGAAAACGACATTGCTGATATTCGTGGCGAGAGCTCATTTGTTGCCCATTCTCCGGACAAGATGTTTCGTACAGAGGTCTCTTTGTTCACCCATGTATGAAAGTTCTCGTCTACCCGAGCGCATCGATATAATGCATGGGTCACCCATAGACGCCAATGAACTCGAACGAGGTTTTAGGACTTCCGTTGATTATTTCGAACGACCGCCTCGCACACATCGATCATGGCAATGTGCCTACAACTTTCAAACATCGTCAGGGAGGGGAATCAATGAATGTGTCCTCGCTCGAGAGCCATCAATATACACAATCTAATACAACATCCACCTCTTCGAACTCGGAACCCTCGATTCCCTCCGGAGTCTCCTGTGCGCCAGCCATTGTGCAATATCAAGGACAAAGAGCATCACGAGGCCTACCCCAACAACTCCAGAAACAGGGCACGGCTACCACATCGTCATCGCGGTCTTCTCGACGACCAGTGGGCGCACGTGGGGCTCATAATGGCCCATACTCATGTAATGTTTGCGGAAAACGATATGCACAGTCGCAGGGTGTTTGGCGACATTATTGGGAGGCACACGACGCCAGGTTGTGCAGTTATTGCGGTATATTCAAATGGGGTCGCCCCTACCTGTACAAGAAACATCTTCAGAAGAAGCATGCTGATGTCGACTTCCATGCCGCACTGGACGAGGCTATGGGTGCCGGTCGCATGTAACGATAATCATCCGCTATGTCCCTTGTGCTGTGAATCACCTTACCACGGGGTTCATGTAACATCCGACCTTACTGTGCTTCATCTAAATTATCTTGGATAGAATTACACCGCTTGTTATGTCCCATGAGTGAGAACCTTCCACGGTGAATAACGATGTTACCCCATTTCGAGTTCCTTTTACGGACATGATGCATGATGGCTTACGCTGAAGAGCTTGCTTCGATCGCAATTAGACTAGCTTCAAGTTGGCCAGAGGTCCGTGACCGGACCTGCGAAACGCAGGGGCAATCACCATATATACGTTGTATGTGTCATTCTTTTCCCACATGAATAGGACAGAAGAACGACTAGCATCGGGACAGAGATTTGCATCAGTTAATGAACTGACGGATGCAGCGTCTATCTGTCAGGAGTTTATGAGAAGAAGTGTGAAGAGTCCTGTGATAAAGTAAGTTCGTACTGATGACACACAGTCGGGTCTCCGTAAACGGTGAGCTCTCCGAGTCGGTTTTGTCATTATTCTAAGTCTCACTTCTCTGGTCTGTGGGAGTTTGAAATTGGCGGCGAGGCATGTCAATGAACCTTGACTTGACAAAAGGAAGGAAATTTGAATTTAAAAAAAACGGAAAAAAGAGAAAAATGGCAGTGGACCCAGCCGGGCCGATCCGGCTGTTCTCATTAGCCTCATCTCGTGACTCTGTTTGGAACCGTCAGCCCAAGGACTCCGGATAGCGAAATCTGTCTTCTGCTGTTCCACAAGCAGATGATACTCAGCAGGTTAGACCTTGACGACGTACTCAAGATTGTGTATTACCCAATAAAGTGGTTCGAATGATACTAATATCGCACTCTAGCAACATAATACCGTGACTTGAAGTACGGTGGTCCTCGACCCCTCACTGGCAGGCCTCAGGCCTCATGAAACGTAAACCCATAGATGTTATTCATGTTTGACGAACCTAAATGCTTAGGGTAATCATGATACCCGGGATAAAATAAAGGTAAGTTTTTCATACTGTAGCGACCAGACGATTACAGGTGATTAGGAGACTTCATAATTAAGCTATAGATAACCGGGGAGTGCAGCACAAGAATTAGAGCAAAAAAAAAACACATCTCCATGAAAAGCGGAAGAAAATAGAACGAGATTATAGTGAAATAGGCTTCAGCAAATTTGTGACCCCAAAAGAGTGTGTGATGCCCAACCTCGGCAATTCCGGGAACCCGGTAGTGTGCACCACCGCGACCAGGGTCCATCTCAATGATACACGGAGGGGGAGCAGTTGTACTGCCTCAGCGCCTGTGTCATTTCTCCTTCTGCATGCGCGCTCGCCACGTCTGGGCGTATCTGACTCTCTTCCAGAATCAGACGTTGGCCCGGGCGTCTGCCGTAGAAAAGACGCTTTGAGGCATCGCCTTCCGAGTCGGCTCAAGCGCGCTCGGCGGACTCGGAACCACAGACGGCTGTATGTTGCATAGCCTCCTGCCGAGCTGGACGCCAATGCAGGACGAACGCTCAAGATGGACAACACGTTTGAAATGCGCAATTGAAGCCATCCATCTTATTCTTTAAAGCTTTTCTAAAACGATCGCCTCGTGTGTGGATACAGGCAGAGATATGTTTGTAGCTAAGTTGAACTGTGCGATTGTTGTGTGGTTATCTGTTCAGAAAAACTACTTCGATATCCACGAAGGAACTTGACGTGTCCGCGCGAAACAGTATTGACGAGCTCGCGTCGCTCAACCCCTTGCTACTCGATGTCTGCGGGTGAGATGGCATGGCGGGAATTCCGGGCGAGGAGGTGAGGCCGATTTGAACAGTAGCAAGCTGCGCGTCCGTGGAAAGAAGAACTTTGGCGCTATAGCAACGGTTGCACCGCCTCACCATCGACGCCTGAGCCGTTTTGCTATCTGCCCACGCGTTACGTGCTGTCGGCACAATCAGACGTAGGCGTTCACCGGATATGAGGCGCTCTGGAGCGTCACCGTCGGCCTTTGTCTGTGCTCGGAGGACTCGGAACTGCGAACTGTGGGCTGCTGCATAGCCCCCTATCGATCTGGCCGCCCGCGCTGGGCGAACGCATATTCGAGGTGGACAGCACGTTCAAGGTGCGCAAACTTGAGAGCGTTATATCGCCTTCTTTTCATTTAAAAAAGCGCCTCGTTCCAGTGTGCGGATGCATGTTGGGACATATTTGTAGCCAGCCGTGCGATCGTCTGAGCCATGTGGTTTGCCCTTCAGAAAATCGTCTCGAATCTCCTAAAGGGGCTTGACCTGATCGCACGGAACAGCACTAAGGACGAACTAGCGTCACCCGACCCCTACTACGCGATATCGATGGGTGGGGTGGCCTGCGGGAACGGCGGGCGAGGTGGGAGGGCCCACGGCGGACGATTTTGGGCAGTACCATAGAAATAATGTGCGGATGGGTGGAAAAGAGGTATTTCCGTTGGATGGCCAGAACTGTGCAAGACTCACGTATTCCCCAAGCTGCGCAGGTGCGAACTTGCGGTGGGACTAGAACTCCAGATTCAAAATTAGTGACAGCCCAGCCCCATCCAGAGTCCAACCCAGGTGGATCATGCGCCGTCCCTGCACAAAAAAGAGTGCCTCATCGGGCGTGCACAGACATTCTTCTCGAGATTCTGTGCCATATTAAAACCCGAAATGGGGGACATCCGAATCGTGAGCCCCGGACGAGCCACAAGCATGAACGAACGTGCGGCTAGCATCCTGTGCCCGTAGAATTACATCATACTAGCAGCCGCGCGGAGTCTGAGCGGCGTAGGGTGGAGCTCCAAGACAAGTACGAGAGGAGGTCGTGCCATGGGCACTCCAGAAGGCGGAGAGGCCGGGCCGAGGCTTGTCATAGGAAATGAAATTAGATTATCTAATTAAACGGAAACAGCCCCAATTAGTACGGAGTGCACAACGATGCCATGGCACAAAAAGCTGTCCCATCTCAACATCCAGTTCTAGGATTTGGTCACATGTGCTGCCCTTGCGCCAAGTCCTGCGGAAACTAAGGCGCTCGCTCATACAGTAGAGGCCGTTCACGTGCATGTCATTTAATGACATAATAGCCTTTGGCACGACTGTCCAACTTCCCATTTGTATTTGGGCAGTATCCGAGATAACCGACTTCCTGGGCGGCAAAGCCTCCATTCAATCGACACGGTGCCGAGGATACCACGACAAAGCGTGAGACTGGCACGTTGTGAATTGTCTACGCACACGTTGAGCCATTACACAGTTGATACCCCCGGCGCTGACATGATGACATCACAGGACCCTGTTGTGGTTAATGTACTGCGGCACCGAACGATGAAGAAGTCTGCACTATTTGAGCTTGTCGTCCCTCAGCTGATTGACGACCTGTCTGGCTTTAAAGCCCATGGCGCCTTGACTCAAAACCATCCGCCCCCACTTTCGCCCCAGTCCAAAGCTCTCATCGACTCGAATCATTACCTCCTTTTTCTCTTTTTTTCCGTGTACAATGGACCGTGGTACCTACAGTTGGGACCACGCCAGTTTCCCGATGGAGAACATGTCTCATCTTGGTCACCTAACCTATGCCATTACCATTGCCGCCAACCCAACATCAGATACCCGCTCGTTTCCGGTCCCGATATTGTGGCCAGGATTCTCCTCTTCGCTCACTCAGGTATGAATTTTCATCCTTCCTGCCCGAGCACAGCAATATAACGTAATGAGCCATTCATAGATGCCGCAAAACTCGACCGAGGTTCCCGAGGTTCCGTTGCTTATTTCGAACGACAGCCTCACATACGTCAACCGTGGCCATATGGACCCAACTCATGAGGAAGTGGAATCAATTAATATTCCTTCAGACGAGGGGAATCAGTATTCACAATCTGGCACGACATCCAACACATCGGTTCCCTCTGGGACCTCTCGCGTGCCAGCCATCATGCAATATCAAGAGCAAAGGACATCACAAGCCCAACACCGACAGCTCCATCAATTAGGCAAGAGAAAGAAGCATGCCGCATCATCATCGCAGTCTGCTCGACGACCAACTAGCGCATGTGGACTCGGAGCTCGTAATCGCCCGTACTCTTGCGATATTTGCGGCAAGGCCTATGCACAACGACAGGGCCTTGGGCGACATCGTCGAGAGACTCACGACGCCAAGTCGTGTAAACATTGCGGTACATTCAGATGGGGTAGACCTTACGTGTTCAAGAAACATATTCAGGAGTGGCATCCCGGGGTCAACCCGGACGCCGCCCTGAAGGAGGCTATGGGTGCTGGTCGGGGGTTCCCAAGTGTCACACGATATCCATCACCACTGCAACGGGATATACCCCCTGAACATGACCGAAGGACCTGCGCTGAATTCCTACCACATCCTCTCACGCCACTACACCAAGTGGCGAGAACTGCTCCCCTATCTGTCCGCCCGCTTTGTCCGGGTTATCTGTGAATCACGATCCGCGGCCTGAGTCTGCAGGACTAACAATGAAAAGAAATGCAAACGTTCCGGTAACAAAGCAATTTCAAATGCCTAGTTCTCTTGTGCCAGAACGTGTTCGTCCTCAGGAGAGTGTGTCCAATTGGCAAAACACCTGGACATATATTCTCATACAGGACGAATTTGGTTGGCACGTGCCTATATGTCTATTCCACATATGGTTTCTGAACTTCTTCCAACAGTTCAAGTTTTGGGACAAACAGCAGCTGGTCTGCTAAGGCGGACACATTGCTGTCGACGCCGATGATATCTAGCCATGTCACTACCCCTGTCCCCGTATCCATCGCGAGATTCGAACGTATGTACCCATTACCTCACGGCAGACGCCGTGCAACGCACGGGCCCTGACCCAGACGTGGATTGTAAATCATATGACTTATGACAGCGCACGGGACTGGCTTCGGTTCGTGCTGTGAATTGAGTGTGTTCCCACGCGTTCCGTGTGATGTCCGTGTTTCCCCTTATCCCAGATTCATCACTTCGTGTGTTATACTCACTAGACTCGGAGTCTCACACCATAACCGGTACGTACTACTATTCCCATCGAATCTGTGATTGCTCGGCGCTGCACATCGTCTAAAGTATCTCGGATATGGTTGCATTGCTTGTTGGATTTCCTCAACGAGAATGCTGGATGAAACGTGAAATCAATGCCCCCATGGAGAATCTACCAGGAACTACCCCATTATATGTTCCATTTTTAGACTGATGATTTACGCTGAAACGCTTGTGCTGGGATCCTATCCCATTAGGCTTAGCTTGCGTGCAAGCACGTATGGGACGGGTGAAATGTTTGGGAAGCGCCATATGTACATTGGACGTGGATATTCCTGTTACGCCAGAATAGGGTTTGTAACTTGCGCAATTTTAGAAACACCCTCGAAGGCGCCGCCAAGGGGATGGCTACTGCGGGATCATAGACATGCCGGATGAAGCGTCAGATCTGTTGAGGTCTCCATCAGTCTAGGGGCTGGCAGTCTACAGACATTAGTCAGGGGGTATGAGAAGCTTGGACAGTGTTATGGCGACGTAAGCCCCGATGTGAGTCCGAGTCTGTCGATGTACAGCCCCTGCGTCTGGACGAGAAGGTAGAGGAACGCCAGCTCAGCAAAAACTAGGAACTGCAATGGGCAGAGACCATGGAAACGATTATCATTCTCGACCATGAGGTCCATAAGCAGCACGGCACCGCCCTTGAACATGCAGTGCCATAGTGTCTTGGGCGCTGTGGTAACCGGACTCGGATTTTCTAGAAAAAGAGAAGTATATCAGTTCGGGAATAGTTAGGGCACACCCATGATGAAGCCTGTGAAGAGGAAGGGTTTAGCGCGAGAGGAACGATTCAGGTGAATTCATGAGCGAGTCGCCCATGAACGTGGAGTGAATCCAGCTCCGGTGCGAGAGGTTCAAGTTCTTTCAAGGCGTCTTCAGCCATCATTAGAACCGCTTGTAAAAATTAGAGCGAGCTTACCGAAGACACAAAGAAGACCACAAAGGCACTCTCATTATGGACAGGTGATTTTAAACATGTAAATACCATGATTATTTCAAAATCTCACTTTCCCGAGCCTTGGAGATGAGTAGCCAGAGTGAGGCAATGCACATTATGAATGCGCATGAACCCTGAACAAAGGAACGAAACTCGGATTTCAAGATAAAGAAAGCTCGTATAGAACTCAACTTGGCCGCAGTGGCCGTCGTCGCTTGTGATAAGTAAGCAACGGAGGAAGTGACTCGATCCGGCTGTTGTCATGTTTGGAGTGGCGCTTCAAGTTTCCACTGCCGCGCGCATCCGAGTCCCCCACAACACGTTGCAAATTTAAATTTACAGCATGCACAGCAGCTGCTGGCTCGCATGGACACCGAAACCCATCATATTACGGCTTCACGGATCCCAGTCAGCTTGAGGTAAGAAAGAAACACCGATGGCCCTAAAATGATGCCGGTTTCATCGGCCCATCACGGCTGTGCATCCTAACGAAGAGGTTCTGAGAACTAACATCGCACTTTGGCAGCTAAGCGCACCCGTCATGAAACGTAGGCCCAGGTGTAATCCATGTTTGACGACTCGGAGCTTGAGTGCTTAGGGTAACCGAGTAAGCATGATACTCAAAAGAAAACAACATAAATTCATTTTCTCGCACTGTATTGACTAGACAATTACAGGTAATTGCGATGACTTTACGGTTAAGCTATAGATGACTGGAGAGTGAAGTACGAGAATCATAGCAAATAACCGAGAAAACCGGAAGGAAAATGTTCAGGTCACAGAAAAACAAATTTCAGCGAACCTGGGACTTCCAACCGGCCATTCCGAAACTGTGGGCACAATGACGGTACAGTAGTGTGTGCACCACGACGACCAGGATCCATCCCAACGCTGCGTGCAGGGGGCCTGTCGCAATGCCTCAGCTTCGACACCTGTGCCATTTCACTTTCTGCACGCGCTCTACGGGCCCTCGCCGCACCCGGGAGTGTCCATTTGGCGTTGGAGCTGTACTATACTAGAGTCACAAGATATACGTCTACTCTGCAATTGACATCTACACACGCGGCGTTACCTCTGATGGTCTAGACCTGATCCAACAGGCCCAGGTCGTGGGTGCGTGCCACGGGTGGGTGCCAGTGCAAGCCTTGCGGTGGATCAGAACCCGCCACACGAAGCTACTAAAGGCCAGACCCGGTCCAATCCCAGCTTTTTGGCGGGCGGGTCATGCGCAGCCCTCACAACACAAAAAGCAAGTGCCTCGTTGACGGCGCCCAGCCTGCCTCTCTAGCTCCTGTGCTCCGACCCTCGTGATGTCGTCACCGGACCACCTTCTTATCTTATCTGGAGGGATGTAGGTTACGAATGAGTGGGAAATTGTTTTTTAGGCACCGCGTACGGCACCTACCGCCACGCGGCATGGAAGTGGAGCTGCAGATAGTTGCTGGAGTGTGGAGATCCCCTTGGCGCTCTGACTAATTGAAGCCTTCGCCCTAGCGCTTCAGAGGTCACGCTGTACAACAGTCACGGCATCACTTAGCGATGACATATGTATCGGTTTTGCTCCTGCCATTTCGTGGGTCTATGTATTGCACTTGCAGATGGAGGTACATACCGTACTACATAGACGCTATGAAACAAACCAGTGACACATCATGTTTGGCCACCGGCCCCATCTTTCGCAGCGTATACGGTGACGGCTCGGGTGTATCCGGAGTACCGGAGTTGGCGCCTAAATACAACCAGTACAGTAGAGGACGTCAGTGTGCCAACAGTAACGATGCCTTGGCGTAAAGTACTTACATCAGTACTTGCGTCGTATCGCAACCTCGAGTGGTATCGATGGGGTGTCATGCGCTAACCTTAAAACAAATTTCGGCCGCGACTCGGAGGAGTTTCAAGTTTCCCCACTCCACTCGGAAACTGAATAGGTACAAGTCAGCCGCCACTTGTGTTGTGTGGCTGGCACCTTGCGAGTTGTCTGTCATCCACGGCCAGCGACGCTTGACATGTCGGCGCTGCGCGCCAAATTTACCCTCTGACGTATCATGGCCAACACTTGTAAAGGACATTATAGGACATTTGGACCGTTATCTCTACTGCAATCATGGATGCCAGGGCTCAGCTGACTGACAAACTCTTTGCCATTGGATGTCCTTAAAACCCATGTCGCCCTTCAAGTTACAAAAACAATCCTCTTTCCCCACCTTCGCTTAGATTCTTCGCGAGGCTTGGTCGACCATTCCTTGAATTTCCTTCATGTACTTAGCTCCTTCAAGTTGTGTAACGGGCTGCAGAAGCTGCGAATGGAAGTACCGCAATTTCCTGACAGAAAACATATCTTATCCTGGTCACCTAACCTTTGGCATCGCCTCCAACTCAGCGTCAGATGCGGGATCGTTTCTTCCTCATGGCCCATCGACCTGTGACGGAGCTTGGTCAAACCATCGCTCCGAGCCACTAGGTCACGGAATCCCTGCATACACACACAATCTTCAAGTTCCATTCAGCTTAGGGGCAAGTTCCTTTCATAATTTTGGCGCATCTCCATTCTGTCATCTAACATGAACAACTAGGCCTACTATTATCCCTCTGGCTCTTATCCATCGATGCTGTCTACTCACATTCAGGACATCGATGAAGCGATTAGGATAATCGTACTCGAAAGCCTCATTACTGACTCGGTTGTCTACGATGAGGGCTCATCTTCCGCTCATTCTTTGGACCCGATATCCCGGCTAGCGTTCCCCCAGGTACGAAAACTCTCCCATTCGGCCGACACGACGTAATGAGCCATCCATAGACGCCACCGATTGCGACCGAAGTTTTCGGGCCCCTCTCAGTTATTTCAAACGACAACGTAGCATACACAGATGCGGCTAACTATCGCCAGGAAGGGGAGTCATTTGTTCCTTCGGAATTTGACACCCCATCCACCTCCGAGCCCTCGGTACTGTCGATCCCCTCCGAGATCTTTGATGCGCCAGCTGCTATGCCATATCAAGACCCAAGGACAATACGAGGCCAATCTCGGCAATTCCATAAACGGAAACCAGGCAAAGAATCCGCCATAGCACCTTCGCGACCTTCTCGACAACTAACTAACGCCCGTAAAGCTCCCAAAGGCCCATATTTGTGCAATGTTTGCGGCAAACTCTTTGCACAGCGGCAGGGCCTCGGACGACATCGCCGAGAGACACACGACGCCAGGATGTGTAAGCATTGCGGCAAGTTCAAATGGGGTCGCCTCTACCTATTAAGGAAGCACCTTAAGGTGCAGCATCCTGATATCGACGCAGACGCCGCGCTGGAGGAGGCTAGGGGGAGCGGTCGCATGTTCCGCAACAACCATACAATGTCCACACATGGAATTTGTCTCCGGCCTTTGAACACGACCGAGGGAACCATACTGAATTCTAGCCCTTTCTACTGACGCCACCACTTTATGCCATGGGGAAAGTTTCCCCAGTCTCCCCATCTGGCCCTTTGTCGCCGGTGATTTACGACCCCAGCCCGAGTCCGTAAAGCTACGAGTTAGCGTAATGCCCCTCATCCGGATTTATTATGTAATTAATATCGGATGCCATTCACGTCAAAACACTTCTCGGCTGCTTAAAATTTAACATCGAAGGTAAGCTAACAGCAAATCACTAAAGGAGACGGTGCAGTAATTGGAGTTTTTCCTTGAATCCACCTTTAGACACTCATTAATAAATCTTTACAAGACACTGATACAACTAAGACGCTGGCCTTACACAAGACACTAATGGCCGCAGTGCATACTACTGTAAGAGTAATGGAACATGGACCACCGCCTCTGTCATCGCTGCTCTCATGCCGCAGTTACTATTGTTGCTGCCGTCAGCGCGCTGCAAATGGTGCTAGTACTGCCGTCGCCGTCGCAGCCGTTGCTGCTAATGACGGTGCCGCTGCCAGCTGTCATCATCGTCGCCGCAGAGCAGCTGCTATTGTCACCATCATCGCTGCCGCCGCCGCGCTGCCGGTGCCGGTGCTGCTATCACTATCACCGTCGTCGCTGCTGCTGGCACCGTCGGTCTTGCCGATGTCGGAATCGTGGGAAGACCATTGGCATCGAGGGCAAGAGGGGGTTGGCAAGGGCGTGTGGGACCTGCATGTAGAGACCTAAGCGCATAAGACAGTGTAACTGAATCCCACGAAAAAAAGTCCAAGCGCAGAGGAGAATCTCCTTTGCGATCTTGGTGAGGGGTGGGTGTTGAAGGAACCAGTGAAGTGACTCAAGGTAACGAGACGGCTTGGGTAGCTGCAACTACGACGGGGACCATTGGAAAGCACAGGGATAGTGAAGATGATTACTCACCCTGACATTTTTCTTCGTGCCAGTCGAGGTGAGGGATTGGACTGGACATCAGCGCATCAGCGATGGTGAGTGATTGTGGAGCGGACAAGAGAAAGGGCCGCAAGGCAGGCACATGAAGGGAATGGACGTCTACATGTGGGTCCCTGTTTCATCTCCTATTTGAAATCTCACATTCGTGTCAATCATGAACTTTTGCCAGAAGGAAGGACAATTGAATCCAAAGAAAAAAAAAGTACTTAAGGGGTAGAAGTGTGCCATTGGCGCGGTGCTTTCGCTGCCGCACTCGCCGCCCAAGTCCCAGAATTGGAACTACTCAGCGGCGATCGAAGTCCATCAGGTCACGGCTTGACAGTTGCCAGTCAGACTGAGGCAGGACACTCGTAGGATGGATCGATGGCATAATGATGCATGTTTCATTCAGTGCTCTTGCATCCGCATTATCCCGGTGGAAAAGGGTACTAACACCGCATGCCAGCGGCATTGCAAGCTCATGGTGGTTCCCGACCCCTCATCAGACGTAGATCCATAGATGCAAGCCATTATTTAGGGTAAGTAAAAGTAATCGAGAGAAGACAATGGCAAATTTCTAGCATTGTAGTGACCAAATACCAAATAATTATCATGAATAATCAGGGTGGATATCCGATTAAGTCACAGATGACCAAGGAAGCATCAGGCACCGGAGTCCAGAATTAGAGCAGATACAATACCAAGGAAGAAAGATTATCCAGAAAAAATAAAAATGCATTGGCAAGTCCGTGACCGAGAGATTGTGTCCCTTCCGGGGCTGTGGGCATAACGACTGCAGTGTACAACACTGCGACCAGGGACATCCCAATGCCACAAGCAGTGGGTTGTACTGCTTCAGCTTCGACGTGTGTGCCATTTGGGTACACGCATTCTGCCGCGCATTACATGACAGGGAGATAGGTGGGTGCTTCGCCGTCAGTAAACCGGGTACCATCCTCCCGGCGTTCAGGGGTGGGAGGGAAATTTGGGCCTTGTGTTCTGAGAATCGTAAGTGTGCGCGGTAGTGCACTGGCCTCGTCAAGCACGGCCTCGGCGTCTACAACAGCCTGAGGATGCCATTTTACGAGGTGCTGCCTATACCTGTAGGGGCGACCCCATTCAAAAGTAAGGCAATACTTACACAAGCGGGCATTGTGCGTCTCGCGCTGATGCCGCCTAACGCCTTGTGATTGCGCATAGCCTTTACCACAAACATTGCACGAGTAGGGGCGTTCTGGAGCTGCACGTCTGCCAGCTGCCAGTGGTTGTCGAGGTGACCGAGGTGCCGGTGTGGCTGCGCGGCGGCTACTAGTATTTGCCGCGCGTCTTTTGGCCGTTTGACGCCCGTCTCGTGACGCTCCTTGTTCTTGATTCTGCACAACGGCTGTCGTGCAGAAGTTCTCCGGAGCAGTGTATGACATTGAGAAGTCCGATGTCGCGTCAACGTCAAAGTGGGTTTGTTGATGACTCCAGTCCGAAGGAGGATTTATCGACACCGCTTGCTGGCGACAGCTAGGTGTTTGAACGACATCATCGGCATATGTTCTGTTCTCGTCAAAAATAACCTGGACAGGTCCAAAGCATTCGGGCCCTCCAAAGCTCGATTCTGGTGACATGTATGAAGGGTGAGCCTGGTCATCATTATGTTAGAATAGAGTGCGTGGGAAATTTGGGAGGGCCTTTATACCTGAGTGAATAAGTGGGGTGTTGTCCTGTCCATGGAGTCCAGAGGATGAGCGGCGGGACAGTTCTCATCATTGACGCCGGTTATGGCGTTCTCGGGATGCAGTTTCCCAGCGCCTTCATTGTTGTCCCGAACAGGAGGAGGGTAGAGACCAGCGGCCCGGAGATATGTCTGCCAGTGAACGTCGTGTTAGTTCGTACAAGGGATATGTACCCAGATGACCTGCCTCTGCAATGACTTGAGGATTGTTTGGTGGCCAAGCGTTTACACGTTCGTCGTTTATGATGGGCATGTCTTGAGGAAAAGACGTCCTCGTCCCCGCATCCGAAGTAGGATCGGGATCTAGAGTAAAGGTTGAATGACAAGACATGCTCTCTTCGGAGAGGCACAAGGGATGGGCGAGCACACGACGGTTATGGTAGACAAATAATAGCGGTGAGCCTGAGATTAGGGAGCCATATATGCACGAGTGCTAGCTTTTAACTGTCATTAGGATATGCTCGACTCGAAATCATCATCATAATGTTAACTCACCGTAGGCGCCCACGCAATGGCCGGAGGTCAAATGCTGTGTCACAAGATGACGTCCGCGCCTATGCTTCGGAAAACCAGATATCAAGGCACTCTATGTGCAAACGCGAGCCAAGCTAAACAACACCCTGCCCTGGCAGTTCGTCACGGTGATGGACCCCGACATCAGGCCGCAGCTAGAGCCGGGCCGTAACAGATACATAATGACACACGAAACCGTGCCAGTGTGCCCGTGTGTAAGTGTCTCGCCGATATTACAATGGCACGATGCAGTGGGGCACTGGATCAAGGCGATGATGACGAATGTGCGGCCAACCCTTCCCGTCTCACGCTCGCGGTCTCGACGTGCCGCGGCGTGCTAGCCTGAGCGCCATCCATCGTGGAAAAGTGCCAATATACGACTATTTCATTTTGCCAATATTCAGACACGGAAGTCCAAGGCAGATGCGCTATCAACTTGCCATTCGAAATTTCAACCATTGGTGATCGGAATGAATCCTTCTCGTAATCTCGTTATCCTTCTAACGGCGGGTGCTCCGCTCACTGACAATGCGCGCTGACCGTGACGGACTCACACAGAGATGCCACGTAGCTGTTTCGTTCTTGTACTAGTAGCCCAACTAGGGATAGCGGTGTTGGGACCGAGATCATAGGTTCCAAATATCCCCAGGCTTCGCGAAAGTAGAAAAAACAATAGCAGTGATCTGGGCATCACGGGGTGGAGTAACGCCCGCGAATTCGTGAGCGTGAGGAAGGATCGGCGTGCCCATTCAGTCGACGAAAACCCCAGGGAATTCTCGATCGAATGATACGTGATACGAAGTCTTGTGGGGCACGGTAATCCCCGCAGAGCCGGTCTCACACGTTTCAGTCGGGTATCCGTATCCCCATACCTCACATCGCCGCTCGCGCGAGTTAGGCGACCATCACTCCCGAGTCGAGTGTAGAGAGATCGCAAGAGTTGGAGCTTCGTGTGGATAGTGTTCAATACCCCGGTTGATCCTGACACCGAGCGAAGAGCCTGGGTGATCCTGGTCAACAATCCCAGTCCTAGGAACGTAGCCGATATCACCGTTACAATGATCACGGAACTCTTGCCTTCCCTCCGCTGGTTCTGTAGTGCCTGACATCCAGATATCACTGTTTCGGCACTGAATAAACGCCCTGGACTTAGAGCAGCCATAACATCAGCAGTGTAGTACCGCGTGAGCGAGAATAGGAGATGGGAGAGGAGAGGCTGATGTAAGCGGGGAGCGGGGAGTCTCGGAATGGGAAGTTCCGATGTTTGGGCGCTCCGGGCCGACGACTCGTAAGGTGCGACGATCAACGGGGACATGGTTCACATTCTACACTGGTGTTCATCACAGCGATAGAGTAATCGATTTAAACACTGCAGAAAGAAAGAAATCGATCACATACAATTTACACAAACAACACAATGAGCTATTCTTATACTGGTACGTAGACTCGGGTCGCTCGAAGCGCTTGAGAGGGTTTCTAATTATTGGGCCTGCATTCGGAACTCTTCTAATTGATATTGTAGCTCTCTGGATCGTTTTCAGCATTAGGTGTTTGATTGTAAGAACAGTTCGAAAAACGGGATTTTTGCAGTTGATGAAAACTATTGGTTCGTATCCGGCGGTATCGCGTATTTTGTTCAGCGGCAACAGGGCCCAAGAGCAATTATAACGAAGTGGGAGGGAGGAGGGGGCAATGGCCGCTGTGGCCGAAGATTTGTCGGTTGACATCGTCCCTAAGACGGCACAGGCACGTAGCGCATCCACGGCTCGTCCCAGAGCGCACTGATACGCGCCCGGCTGCGCGGATCACTCACAAGCAGCTTTGCAACCAAGTTCTTCACGGCCGTGATACGCACGAGGTCTGGACCACGCAGCTCGCCACTCTCCGCCGCAGCACCGTCACTCATAAGTGTGTCGACCGGGTCTTGGGAAATAGCCGGCCAGGACCACTCCCCTCGAACGACGCGCAGTAGCCACCGCCTGCGCGCACGCTCCATCTCTGCGTCTTTGGGGGGCGTGTCCAACGCCGCAGGCGGGTCGAACGGAAGAGCGCGGGTAACGAGAGCGTAAAGAACCACGCCCAGTGCCCAGGCGTCCGTCTCACGCCCGTCGTACGTACCAGGTGTCCGAGCAATGCGCAATTTCGGTTGCGAAGCGGCAGCAGAAACCGTGCCAATATACGCTCCGCGTGCATCGGATGGCGCACGAGACAGTGCAGGGAGAGCATGCTCGTCTGTATGCGACGCAACTAGCAACTCTGGCGCGGCGTAGGACTCGGAGCCGCATCGGGTGCTCAGCCACGGATCATCGGCGTCGATTTTGCGCGCAAGCCCGAAATCGGTCAATTTGATCAGCGGATTCCCTTCCGTGGGCGCAGCGATGAAAGGGTTGCTTGTCAGGAGAATGTCTGCTCAGATTGAATCAGATATCAGTAATTTGGGGATTAGGAGGGAGAAGACGCACTCTCAAGCTTAATGTCCCGATGGACGACGAGGCGTGCATGAATCCACTCAACGGCACTGACAAGTTCACGCCATATCCGCCGTAGAAGCGTCTCGCTTAGCTGTGCGTGTTGCTCATCCGAATTGACCACATCGAGGAGCTCGCCACCAGCAACGTACTCCAGGACGAGGACGTGATGAGTACGTTGAGTAAATGACGCAAATAATAATGGTAGCGATGCGCGTGCTGGCGTCAGATACTAAACAGATAGGAGTCGGTGTGAGTGAGCGACCAATGGCGTTAGCGCACGCACGCACGTGTAAGACATCCACTTCGCGGAGGAAGGTCGCACGTTCGCCACGTGCAGCTTTCCGCATCACCGGATCATCATGGTCACCAGCACGTGGGATCATTTTCACCGCAACGAGTGTGCCCCGACGTTCGCCTTGGGACACGCGAGCAAGCCACACGAGGCTGAATGCACCTTGGCCAATCTGACGCACGAGTTCGTATGATGGCTCCTCCTCACCGTCGGGGTGCACAAGCGCCCCAGGGGTGTAAACACTGTGGGGTGGGACCACGTCAGGTATATCTGAACGCTCGATGGTGGCAGGAGGTGAGACGAGGATGTCATCAGGGGGTTCTATGGTGACGAACCCGCGCGGTGGGAGCAGATGATTGTCATCTGTGCGCCGCACATTGGAAGAGTAACGCGAAGGGAAGAGACGCGACAGTAAGGGCACCTGCGGCTTTGGGACTGGTGTGGTGTCCACATCTTGACCTTGGTCAGAGAAAGACGTTGGGGGCTGATCGTGTGGGGACGGTGCACGTGAGACCGAAGTCCGTAGAGAAGCGTTTGAGGTGCTAGAACGAAGGCTCGGCGGTGAGGTGGGGCAGGAGGAAAACGCCTCGGCGGAGAAAAAGTCGGCGGTCAAAGAACGGGCCGAAGAAGGGCGTTCACGGGAGATGGACTGCTGATTTGGGGGAGGAGTGGGATAATCCGCGAAGGGACTAGAAAAGAAGGCGGCAGTCTTGGGGAGATAGGTGATTGATTGGGATGAACTGGATGACGGGGGGGACGATGCAAAAGGCGAGCCGAAGAATGCACTTGTTTTTGAGTTGGGTGAGGTGTCCGAGAGTGGTATAGATGAGTCCGAGGCGGGTGAATAAGAGTAATCTCCTACTGAGGAGTGGGGATTAGAGGGAATGTTGATGAGACTGAGAGGAGAGCGAGAGGATTGGGACGCCGTCGGTTGCGAGGATGATTGTGGTGTGAAGCGATACGGGGTGGGCGGAGAGGGAGGAGAAAGCAACATTATAACAAGGATATAATAAACAGACGAGATGGGGCTACAGATGGGAGCAAAGTCACTCCACAGGGACCGCAAAGTGGGAAACAGAGAAGTACCGGGGGACGGCCTTAGAGGGTAAGGGTCTTTACGGGATCTAAAAGCTGGGCAAAAGGTGAATATCTGGCGGGGGAAGAGTGGGATGAGCACGCACCATATAATACAATGATATGATCCGAAGAGATCCGTGGGGCGGGCAATAGAAACAAAGCGGATCTTTGGCGTGTGCGGCGCTAGATATGTGACAGGTGGGGAATGTGGGGGATGAATACAAAGCCGGGTGGGGCGTACATGAGCTCCGTGGGAGTGATTGGTTGGAAATAATTCCCCGTTGGAGTAAGGGCCGAGGGAAAAGTGATGGGGATAGAGGAGATCAAGAGAAAGAGTGGGTATATAGAGCCATCGACGCTCCGCGGACGCAACTCGCAGCCCGGAAATTTCCACACTCTGCTCGCCACACTCGGCAAGTGCCGGATATGGGCCACGTGCGTCGCAGACCGGCAAATCCGGTCCACTGCGCACGCGCACTGGCACACCACCCACGATGGGGACACAGCTACAGGATGAATATCCGACCTCATTTCGTGATTTTCTTCAAAGTTACTTATTGTCGTCATTGACACTCATGCTTCACTCTCAGGCTCCGAGGCCATGAGCCTTGTCCAGCTCTTCGTCCCAGCCGAGGTTGCCCACGATACAGTTGCCGAACTGGGTGAACTGGGCAATGTCGAATTCAAAGATGTGCGCCATCCTTCCTCTCATCCTTCGTAATTTTTCTCTCTGAACACAGAACCCCGACATCATAGCTCAACCCAGACGTTAACCCTTTTCAACGGTCCTTCGTCGCTGAGATCCGTCGCATAGAAGAGATGGCACGTCGCGTGCGCTTTTTTGCTGCGCAGATTGAGCGCGAACGTGATCCCGTGCCCATCCGGCCATTGTACGATTCCGCTCCCCTCATCGCCGTTGGCCCCCGTGCTGCACAGACGATGGATGACCTCGACGTCACGCTCAGCGAGCACGAGTCACGCTTGCTCGAGATGAATTCCGCATACGAGGTACTCAACGGCCGTCTCGCCGAACTTATCGAGGCACGCCACGTCCTCCGCGAAACCGCTGTTTTCTTCCAACGCGTATGTCCATTGTAGTCCCTATTCTCCGGCACAACAGCTCCATATTGTCATCTAGGCTGAATCGACTCAGAACGAGATCCGCTCGTCTTTTGATGATAGTTCTGCGCCCCTACTCCAGCACGACGATCGTGAAATCCAATTTTCTGCTCCATCAAATGTCCAGCTCGAACTCGAGTACGCGGTTCCCTCGTTCCCTCCTTACTTGGTCTCTTAGTTACCTCAGGTTTATCGCCGGTGTGATTGATCGGACGCGACTCGCGACGTTTGAACGAGTTCTCTGGCGCGTCCTTCGCGGCAATCTTTACATGAATCACACCGACATTGCAGACCCCTTCGTCGACGCTGCGACCGACAACACCACGTACAAGAATGTGTTTATCATCTTTGCGCACGGTGAAGCTTTGCTCGCCAAGATCCGCAGGGTCTGCGAGTCTCTTGGGGCGACCATCTACCCGATCGACTCAAACGCGGACAAACGCCTCGACTCACTCCGCGTCGTGACCGGGCGCATCGAAGACCTCGAGTTGGCCCTGTACAACACCGGCAGCACCCGTCGCGCCGAACTCGTCACAATCGGTGAGAGCCTGCGCAGCTGGGAAGACCTCGTGCGGAAGGAGAAGGCCGTGTACGAGACGCTCAACCTGTTTAACTATGACGTTGGTCGCAAGACGCTTATCGCCGAGGGGTGGTGTCCTACACGTGACATTGAGATGATACAGATCGCTCTAAGACATGCCACGGTGCGTGCATTCCGATGTTCATGTTTCTTCGTTCTCTGATACTTTGCCGGCAGGAGGAATCGGGCACATCTGTGCCGCCGATTCTGCAAGAGTCGCGCACCAACAAGACCCCGCCGACCTTCCAGCGCACGAATAAATTTACGGAAGGTTTCCAGACGATCATGGACTCGTATGGTATTGCGACGTACCAAGAGGTCAACCCCGGCCTTTTCGCCGTCATATCGTTCCCGTTCCTGTTTGCAGTGATGTTTGGTGACATTGGTCATGGCATGATCGTTCTCTTTGCTGCGCTTTGGATGATTTTGAACGAACGCAAGTGGGCGCGCGCAGATCTAGACGAGATTGTTGGAACTTTTTTCTTGTTTGTGGTTCCTTTTTTCTTCCTACAAGTGGCTCCGTTAACAAGAGGATGGCAGCGGTCGGTATATCCTCCTCTTCATGGGCGTGTTCTCTATCTACACTGGTCTCATCTACAACGACATATTTTCCAAGTCACTCCATCTGTTCCGTTCGGGGTGGACGTTCCCGGAAGGGGAGAGCGGAATCGTTCGCGGTGAGCCAAATGGTTATGTCTATCCATTTGGTCTAGACCCTGGCTGGCATGGCGCGGAGAACGCGCTTAACTTTACAAATTCCTACAAGATGAAAATGTCTATCGTTCTCGGTGTGGCTCATGTAGGCAATTCTTTTGGCATTAGCGTAAAGGGCAATCTAACGCCGCTGTGTAGATGACGTTCGCCCTGTGCCTGCAAGTGCCAAACCATCTACGTTTCAAACGACACGTAGACCTCTACCATGGCTTCGTTCCTCAGATGCTCTTCCTGCAATCGATTTTCGGTTATCTTGTCGTGTGTATCCTCTACAAGTGGCTCGTTGACTGGTCAAAATCACCGTTGCCGCCACCGTCGTTGTTGAACATGCTCATCGGGATGTTCCTCTCCCCGGGTACGATCGCAGCGGACAGCCGTCTGTATCGTGGGCAAGGATTCGTGCAGGTGGTTTTGCTGCTCGTTGCAGCCGTGTGCGTGCCTTGGATGCTGTGCGTAAAGCCGTATTTGCTCTGGAAGGAGACAACGGGCGTGCAGAGAGATGGCTATAGTGGGCTTCCGGGTAACGATGACGAGTACGGCGTGCGACACGAGGACCTCGGAGGCGAGGAAGAAGGCCATGGCCGGGCGATTGCGGCGGACATGAGTGAGGAACACGTAAGTTTTACATTTGGACTGTCCGTGCCGTTGTTCATTTAGGGGAATAGGAGCAGCACGACTTCAGTGAGGTGGTGATCCACCAGGTAATTCACACGATCGAGTTTTGTCTTGGCTGCATCTCGCATACGGCGTCGTACCTGCGTCTTTGGGCGCTCTCGCTTGCACACGCGCAGTTATCTTCGGTGTTGTGGGACATGACGCTCGCGTCCGTTCTGGGCCTTGAAGGCCTATTCGGCAAGGTGAGGATAGTTATCGTCTTTATGCTGTGGCTTTCTGCCACAGTGGGCATCTTGTGTATCATGGAGGTGGGTGTGTCTCACATGACATGGGGAACGTGCGTTTGCTGATTTGTGGGGGACAAATGACAATGGCGGTCCACAGGGCCTGTCGGCATTCTTGCACGCGCTTCGGCTGCATTGGGTAGAAGCGAACAGCAAGTTTTACGAAGCTGGCGGCTACGTGCGTGGTTTGCAATTGTCTTATTGTCATCTGGGGGCTGAGAGATACCCCATTTGGGGACTGATTGTAGCAATTCAAGCCGTTGAACTTTGCGGCGCTAGGTGAAAGTGATTGATTGATACGATATCATCGGTGTGATGATGGATACATACATGGACAGAGATTGTAAATAATCATACAGTACAGCCATGAGTGTGTTTGCGACAACCACGGTCGCTTATCAGCCACACATGCCTTGCTCGGCTCATCTGTCACATTTTCGGGCACAGCCGGCACCGGCCGTTGCAACGCACCGCTCGCTCTATAAAAAAATCGACGGCGACTCAGATCCCACAATCTCCCTTTTCTCTCTTTTCTCTCAAATAGAGGTATCTTTCTTTTCCCCCCTTCTCTCCCTTTCCCTCGATCCTGACTCTCCTCCCATCAGGCTGCGGCCATTAGACTTTTAGAGGTTTCCTTGTCCTTGTTGCCTTTGCGTGTCCTCTTCGGCCCCAATAGACCCATAGACAAATTCTACCAATCTCTTTAACACCCTAGAAGGTCTGTGCATCCATCCTCGCCCGTTTTTCGGCATGCCGATCTATCGCTTTTGGTAGATTCTATAGAAACATGCCCGCTGTTACCGCTTCCGGTTCTACTACTGCTACTCCCTCCCCGGCAACCCTCAAGGCTGCCTCTGCCAATGCCCCGGCTGTGGACAGCCTTTTCATTGCCGACAAGGCTGCTCGCAAGTCGGCCTCTGAGGGTATTGCATCTCTCGCTCAAAAGGACGGGCCCTCCGCCATCAAGTCCACCGGTTTTATCGATGCCGTAATCAAGGCGCTCGGTGACAAAAAGTCGCCCGCCGCCCGCGAGGGTGCCGCCGAGGCTGTTATTGCCGTCTCGAAAGCTGCAGTCAAAGCTCTCGAGCCCTTCTTCATCGATTCTGGCCTTTATGCAACTCTCCTCGAGACGTTTGCCGATAAGATGCCCGCTGTGCGCACCGCCGCCGTCGAGGCCGTCCGCAGCTTTGTGGCTAACGCGAACCCGTGGAGTGCTGCGCTTTTAATGCCTGCGCTTCTTCATGAAATCAAGTCTGCTAGCAAGTGGCAGGTCAAGACGGGCTCTCTCGCCATCCTCGACCAGCTCGTCGTCAGTGCCCCTCAACAGACCGCCAAGCTCATGCCCGACATCGTCCCTGTCCTTTCTGAGGCCATCTGGGACACCAAGGCTGATGTCAAGAAGCAAGCCCGCGAGTCTCTCACAAAGGCTACCGCTCTGGTTTCCAACAAGGATATTGAACGCTTCATTCCCGCCCTTATTCAATCATTGATTAATCCGGTTGAGGAGGTTCCTAAGACTATCCAACTTCTCTCGGCCACTACATTCGTTTCGGAGGTTGATTCACCTACGCTCTCTTTAATGGTTCCCCTTCTCGCTCGTGGTCTCTCTGAAAAGTTGACCGCTACCAAGCGCAAGGTTGCTGTGTAAGTGGCGCTGTCCGCGTTCCCGACAATTTCTGATCCCGCTCCTCCACAGTATTGTTGATAATATGTCCAAGCTCGTCGATTCTGCCGTCACGGTCCGCCCGTTCCTGCCGAAGCTTCTCCCTGGCCTCATCAAGGTTGAGACTTCCATCGGCGATCCTGAGGCACGGAGTGTCGTCGGTCGCGCCATTGCTACTCTTCGTCAGGTTGGCGAGGTCCCCACCGGCGACGCATCGGACCTTCCTCCTCTCAAGTCTGCTGATGCCGGTCAGCTTACCCAGATGCTCGTGTCCATCTACAACAAGGCCAGCACCGACCCACTCCCCTCTGCTACGGATGAATCCGTCGTTTACGTCTCGCGCCTCGCTGCTAACCTCGTTAATGCCAAGAACTTTGATGTTCCCGAGTGGGAGGCTCTCGCGCCTTATCTCGGCTTCCTCGCGCAGACTCCTGACCCTATCTCAGTCGCCCGTGACTGGGTGGTCCGCTCTGCGTCTGAAGACTCTGACGATGGTCCCGACTTCGAAGAAGAGGAAGAGGGCGAGGAGCTTTGCAACTGCCAGTTCTCCCTCGCTTATGGTGCCAAGATCTTGCTCAACACTGCCAATCTCCGTCTCACGCGTGGTCACCGCTACGGCCTCTGTGGCAAGAATGGTACCGGAAAGTCCACTCTTATGCGTGCCATTACGAACGGCCAAGTCGAGGGCTTCCCATCCCCTGATGAAGTTCGCACGTTCTACGTCGAGCATGACATCGATGGCTCCGAGGAAGACACTTCTGTTCTTCAATTTATCCTCTCTGATAAGCGCATCCTTGCCTCCGAGCAGGAGGTCGTTGAGGTTCTCGAATCTGTTGGCTTCAACGGTGACCGCCAGAAGTCTGCCATTGGATCCCTCTCTGGTGGTTGGAAGATGAAGCTTGCGCTTGCTCGCGCGATGTTGTTCAAGGCCGACATCCTTCTGCTTGATGAGCCGACTAACCACTTGGACGTTGTCAACATTGCCTGGTTGGAGAACTACCTCACCGGCCTTAAGCACTGCACCTCCATCATTGTTTCGCACGACTCGAGCTTCCTCAACAACACGATTACCGATGTCCTCCACCTTAACCGTTTCAAGCTTCGCCGCTACCGTGGCAACCTCGAGACGTTCGTCAAAGCTGTTCCTGAGGCCAAGTCGTACTACACGCTCGAGGCGGCTGAGGACTACAAGTTTAAGCTTCCAGACCCACCTCTCCTCGAGGGTGTCAAGACCAAAGAAAAGTCACTCCTCAAGATGCGCAAGGTTGGCTTCCAGTACCCAAGTCAATCCGTGCAGCAGCTGTACGACATCACGCTTCAAGTTTCATTGTCCTCGCGCGTTGCCATCCTCGGTCCCAATGGCTCCGGCAAGTCGACCCTCGTCAAGCTACTCACTGGCGAAATGGAGCCGAACAAGGGTGGCGAAGTGTGGAAACACCCCAACTTGGTCATCGGTTATGTCGCCCAGCATGCGTTCCACCACATTGACAACCACCTCGACAAGACTCCCCTGGAGTATATGCTCTGGCGTTACCAGACCGGTGAGGACTTGGAGGAGTTGGGCAAGGCGGCTCGCCAGATCTCAGCCGAGGAGGAGCAGAAGATGAAGGACGGGGCACTTATCGTTGTCGAAGGCCAGAAGCGATTCATCGAGGAAATTGTGGCGCGCAAGAAGCTGAAGCAATCATACGAGTACGAGGTTTCGTTCAAGGGTCTCAGTTCGTCTGAGAATATATGGTTGCCGCGCGATGACCTGGTCAAGCGTGGGTTCGAGAAGAAGGTACTTGAGGTGGATACCCGCGAGGCTCAGCGGCTGGGTCTCCTTCGTCCTCTCGTGCGCCGGGAGATCGAGAAGCACTTCGCTGACTTTGGGCTCGAGCCTGAGTTTGTCTCTCATAACACCATGCGTGGCCTTTCTGGCGGTCAGAAGGTGAAGATTGTGCTCGGCGCGGCGACGTGGCGCCGGCCTCATGTTATCTGCTTGGATGAGCCAACTAGTGCGTTTCGATATTTAATCTGTCTCTGTGTCTGGTTATGCTGACATGCGTGTAGACTACTTGGACCGTGAGTCACTGGCTGCACTCATTTCCGCTCTCAAGGTGTTTGAGGGTGGTGTCCTCATTATTACCCACAACCGCGACTTTTCCGAGTCTCTATGCCAAGAAGTGTGGGCGATGCGGGATGGTAGGCTCGAGGCATCAGGCCACAACTGGGTTGAAGGCCAGGGTTCGGGTGCGCGTATTGACAAGAAAGACGGGCCAGAAGAGGACCAGTTTGATGCCATGGGGAACAAGGTCGATGTGAAGAAGTCGAAGAAGGTCACGTCGAACGAGGCACGTAAACTTAAGAAGGATCGCATTGCACGGAAGAAACGCGGCGAAGATGTTGATGATGACGAGTGATTGCGTTACTTTCTTCCCGTTCATCATTTTTTCTCTTGGCTTGTATTCTGGAACCGTGCCGCGTGTGTCTGGTTTGTGTTATCCCTTGTGTTGCGTGCCGGTCTATTACCATGACAGAATGTCCTACTTTTCTTTCTTAGTGTACATGGATGCACCATTGCGTCAACTAGTAGATACTATAAGATTCCCAGCGCAATGACTATTTTATTTACGACCATTCGAGCAGAAGAAAATTATCTCAATTATCATCCGCAGTTTGCTGTGCGCCATCCGCGGGTCGGCATCAGCCGGTGCACGCACCGCATCTACCCTCGTATTTATACCCTCGTCTAGTACATCCTCCGTTACGCCTCTATCCTCCTGCCCTCTTCAAGAATGGCCGTGTTATACCCGTATGACCATGATTCCCAAGTTTACGCTCGCAGTTTGAGCTCGAGCCTCACTCCCAACGCAACGCAGCGCACGACCCTCATCGTCGCAGGATGCTACATCCTGATCATCGGTATCCTCTGGTATGCTTCATCTTCTTTATGTGACATTCACTCTCGCTGATTCACGTGAGGATAGGCATGTCCCATACTTGAACTTCATCAGCGAGTGCCATCCGCTTCTTCCCCGATTTTCCCACATACTTACCGTGACATTGGGTGAACATAGTTTACCCCTTCAAGTGCGTAAAAGTTCCTACCCTCTGTCTGGGAATGATGCGATCTTTGCTCATTTTTATATTTGTGAACTGCAGGTTGCTTACCGTTGGGTTTCACGAGGTACGTCTATTGCGGTGCTGGGTCCGATATGCGGCCTTGCTTAGGCGCCGGATCAATAGATGAGCCACGCGTTCGCGGGCGTTCTCACGTGTGCGCATATTCATTCCATCGAGCTCGACCGTGAGTGTCCCCCATTTTCAGAAACTTTCTGGATTCTTCCGATTCTGATGAGCGAGTGCGCACTTGCAGCGGATGAGGGCGGCGCGACGAGGATGTCGGGCGGCGTTGCGTGGATCACGCTCCCCGCGGGCTATCTCGGTTCGAGCCTCATCGGCGCGGCGCTCATCGCCTGCGGATTCGATACCAACGCGAGCAAGGTCGCCAGCCTCGTCCTCGCCGTCTTTTTTATCTTTACGCTCTGGTGGGCCAGGCGCAATCTCCTGTACGCCCTTGTTCCTCGTCACTTTTCTTCTTGTCCGTGCGTCAGTCAGCTGATTCTGGATGGTGTGGCGTCGCTAGGACGTGGGTCCTCTTGTTGGGCATGTCTGGTTTGATCTTGCTCTTTTGGTTCCTCAAGGGTGGCGACGTGTTGCGTTACCTCGTGAGTTTACGCAATTTGTTTTTTTTTGGCAGAGCACACTTTTCTGATTTCTCGTGCACATCTAGGTATTATTCATCGGCGTCATGTCGTGTCTTTATGCCCTCTGGGACGTGATCGGTGCGGCCTTTTCTTGTTTTAGAAAGGATAGCCTTCTTATCGGTGGCGTTGCGCCCACAGATGATACGATCGCTCGTAAAGTGAATGCGTCGGATGCATCGGCCTTCGCGAAGATCTGTGGCTGTTTTCCTTCGCAGGGTATGCACAATTATAGCCACTGCTACCCTTTTCGTCGAGCGTACGTTTGCTAACCGCAGAACCCTTTTCTTTTTTCCGAATTGCAGTGTGGGGAGCCATCTGGCTCGCCATCGCGTTCATCTTCTTCATTCTGGGCATCTTGGTTGGCCTCGTCGCGTTCAAGGTACGCACGAGATCGCTTGCATCGCCTTTCGCTTGCCTCATCATGCATCATGACGTGTGTGTGTGTGATGCTTTGTGTAGGAATCGACGGCTCAACAAGAAGAAGACGCGAAACACTTCTTGCCCACGCCTGGGTCGAACGGTGCGATCGCGTTGCCGATGTCGACCCCACTCGGGCTACTCCTTGGCATCCTATCGTCTGCAGTACTTGCTCTGTTATGAGAATGCAAGGCAGAGGGAACTTGCACAAGAGACGGTGTCGTGGAAGATATCAATCCATGTGTTGGTCGCTGTTGGACTTTAATCGTATTTTGTATTGGTTACTGTAGTGTTGTCATTCCTAGGTGTTTGAACACTGCGCCCTGTATCTATCTATCAAAAGGCACTGAAGGCGTTGTCATCGCCATAGGGGTAATATTATGAGCAGGCACAGCGCCACTTCTCCGAGACGCGCTGTTGTCCAGGTGAAACGAACGGAGAACATGTGGACCACAGATAATACATTGTGCGATGAGCGAGGCAGTGTCTAAGCAAAGCGCGGCCAGCCGTGGGCGCCGTCACGACTCTTTCAAGTTCATTAGAAAGCGTACATAGTCTCTTGTAAGCCATTTTTCACCTGGAAGTGACGGTAGATAATAGTCCCCCTACGAGCATGCCACTATTGCTCTTGTTAGAAATGATGTGGATCGCCCGGTCCTTGGCTCTTGTCACCGCACGCACATCCGACGAGCACCCTTGAATTTCGGGTGACGGCCCGGGTGCATGGTGCCATTTACGTCATCGTGATTACGGAAGTTTGAAGTCCGCGCACAGTTCCCTCACACCTTCAAGATCCCGTCAATTATCGTCTATCCCTCGCACTTATGAAGAGACGCAGCGGCGCATCGACGCCAAAGACGCGTCTCGTATCTCAGCGGAGCTCAGCACATCCCGCCGTGACTTTGCTCAAACTCGAAGACCCCGATGACGTTTCTGTACCGGGACCATCTGCAGTGCGCCGCCCGAAGCGTGTCAAAGTTGAGGTCGACAACAAGACTGAAGAGGTGGTTGATGCGGACAGTGCTGACGGAGAGTTTTTCTTGCCCGTCCCAACTTCCGACTCGGAGGGGCCAACGAGCAAGGGAAAGAGGGCAAGGTCGCCGTCGCGGTCAGGGAGGACACGGTTTGCGTCACGGTCGCCGCGGAAGCCCAAAGCGATTAAGCAGGCTCTAGAGACGCCTCATCCTGCGCCTGTACGCTGGCGCGAGACGTATGATGCCATTAAGGAGATGCGCTCTCGCTTCCCCGCGCCGGTGGACACAATGGGGTGTGATACGGCCAAGTGGAAGGAGACGGATCCTCGGGTGCGTGATGAAGCCCACTTCACTTATACGTCATTCTTACTTCTTCGATTGAACGCACTAAACGCTTTTCCGTATATCTCCTTCCTTCGCCATTCTCTCTCACTCTCGCGGTTATTTTGACGGGGAAGAATAAGCGCTTTGCGACGCTCATCTCCCTTATGTTATCATCGCAAACAAAGGATGAAGTGACGGACGCAGCCGTGGACAAGCTACGCAGCGCATTCGGTGGTACACTTAGCCTCGAGGCTCTTCTGGCCGCCGAGGAGCACGTCATCGCCGACGCCATTAACAAAGTAGGCTTCTGGCGCCGGAAGACTCAGTCAGTCCCCACTCTCCCTCCCCTTTCCTCCCGGTTCGTGGTCAACAGGGATTAGATATATAAGGCAGGCTGCACAGCGCCTGCAGAACGACTTTGATTCGGATGTCCCGAAGACTGTCGACGAGCTTTGCTCGCTCCCCGGTGTGGGGCCAAAGATGGCGTTTTTGTGTTTGCATGCTGCTTGGGACATGTTAGTCTACCACGTTTAGAACCCACACAGTGCCTTCCACTAATAACCGGGTTCAGAAATGTGGGTATTGGCGTAGACGTCCATGTGCACCGCATCACCAACAGGCTCAAGTGGCATAAACCCCTCACAAAAAACCCCGAGGAGACCAGGTGAGGAAATGGCCGCGATCCGCTGTTTGATCTTCTCTGACCAATTTTGTACGTTGGATGCAGACTCAACCTGCAGTCATGGCTGCCTACAGAGTTTCATAAGGAGATAAACTATCTCCTCGTCGGTTTCGGCCAGGTCTGTCAGTTAGATGAATTCGGCTTCTTCGATGGTAATTCAATAAACTATAGGTCATCTGCCTTCCTGTTGGTCCTCGATGCGACCTTTGCACTCTGAGTACACAGAAGATCTGCCCAAGTGCCCAGACAGTTGCAAAATCCAGGGCCAAGAAGTCCACGACTTTGCAACCAGAATCTGGCCCGAAAATCGAGATCGCCATCGAGGAGACCTCTACTCTCAATCTCCCCAAAGAACAACCTGCGTCGCCCTGCCTGAGTGCGCTATCGAGTCTGACACCTGAGCCAGACGATGCTTAGGTTGTATGTACCTGCGGGTCGAGGCCCATTATTACCTTGTCTAGTCTACTTCTTCCTATTTCCTATTACTAATCAATTGCTGCATCTCTCACTCTCATCCAAGGGACCATGTGTATTCTTAAATGCCTTCTCCCAGTGCGTGTTCCCCGCTCTCCATTCGCATCCTACAATCCCCAGTAGTTCAAGCGCTAGATGACTATCGGCTCTAGGTAACGTATATTTGTGACGAGCGGCATACTTCTGGCACGTGTTTTGATCTATGGTCAATCTGGCGGTTGTTTTGCATCGCGCTATGTCCACGGTCCAAGTTTTCCTGGCATACCTAGTCGCGCCAGAACGCTTGTCGAATCCCCCTTCGGGTAGGGGTAATGTGCCCATCCTTCTATCAGCTTCGTCTGGCAGCGCACTTCAACGAATCTGGACGTTATTAGCTGACGTGGCTTAGTCTGTGTAGGGACCGGTTCCTCCTGTGTCCCAGTAATATCGGCTAGCTCACAGCGTGATACTTACTGAAGAACCTCGGTAATTTCCATGCCATATCAAGGACATATCGGAAGAAACAACTTGCTGTATGGGCCCGCCACGATTTGATAAGGGTAAACTTATTGTATGGAAGTGGAACACGGACACTCATGCTGCCATCGGAACGGTCCCACAGTCGACTCATCGAGGCGGGCGCGACACGATCCTCTTTATTGGTATGTCTCCTCTTCAATTTATCTCCCTGTGTCAAGCCTTCCTGTGTCTGTGAAGAAGAGAGAAGGTTAGGTCCCAGTGTAACATACACATCCTCTTATACTCGTCTCAATCGCTCCGAGTCGTCGCTGAACTGATCTACCATGCCATCCCGTGTCCTGCCAGTAGCTCTGAGATCTGGGCCCCCTTCCACTCCCTTCGCCATAATCACCCTCCTTACGGGGAACTCATTAGTGGGAAAATATGAAGGAAGACAAATTGATGAGGGTGGTGATAAATAGCCCAGACCGTAGCAGACCATACATGCATGTGACGTTATCTTAGTGAGTTCGAGTCAGTCATACGGAAGAGGATGAGCATAGCAATCCTGTAAATGTATAGCACTGATATCTACCTGTAAGGCAAGCTCGAGGACACTGCCTTTGTACGTACAGTACAGGGCTGGAGTGATTGGGAACAAATTCGGGGGTACGTAAAGAAAATCGATTGACTGAACCTGCGGTCTGACTCGGGATTGTGATTGACAAACAAATCGAACATTGCCTGGTTCTGCCCTAGATTTCTATGCCTTGGATCTTTTGGTGAACGTGCCAGTCAGTCATCCGAGTCACTCATTGATGTCATCTCCACTGGCACTTTGGCGAGAGACGCATGATCGGAAACGAATTGAGGGGCTGCCAGTGGGATGCTGTGATGTCTCCTGTCAGGGTGTGGGAAAAGGTTCCGCCCAGAACCCACCCATTGAAGCTGTTGATGGGGCCATGCTTGAATTTCCAGCATTATACCGTTGGCTGTGTTGAGCTGAGCCTGAGAAACAAGGAGTTAGCCTAATGACATACAAAAGGCAGTACTAGTGGGACGGCCCGGCCCAATCTTCATTGTTGCCTCTTCCTCTTGAACGTTCACTTGAACCCTTGCATGCATCAGTCTCCGAGTCCTGGTTGTTAGCCCATACCACTGGATCGAAACATGTGCGCGCGGACATATTCCTTATGACCTTCCGAGTTTGGCATGAAACACGTGTCTCACAGCCTCCACATCACACGAGGGACACCACATTGCACGGCCTCAGTTCGACCAGCCTTCTAACCTTTTCCCAGTCCTTGACTACCCTGGCCCTGTGCACAGCAACACTGATGTAAGCATCTGCAGATACAGTATATAGTGATATGAGGGCCCGGGGATGGTGCGTAATCGACAGCTGCTTGGGCTTACTCCTCTAAACGGGATGGACGAGAGTCCTTCCCTTCTGTTTGGCCGCTACTCTACTGTCTTCAGACTCTATAATCGTCCCCGTTGGCGTTGGAAAGAAAAGAAAAGACTAAGGCAGTACCATGGCCAGCATTCTGTTATGGATGTCATCAAAGTCAATCAGTCACTCGAGTTGAAGCCTTTAGAAGACCCTGGTAAGTCACTTCTTCCCTAATAAGGACCCATTTTCGGTGTGTCAGTGATCTGATTGTTTGTCCACATATAGGGCTGCGCGAACTGGTTGAAGGCTCAGATGAAGATGGCCTATTTCTAGTCCAATATACAAAAGTCGAGCTCGTAGACAAATCTATCAAACTTGCTCCTGACCAGCGTACTGCAATCGAGTTGGCATTGAAAGAGCTGGGGATTGGGGAGAATTGGTGGTTGAAATGTTCCAAGTCGCTAGCCACCGCACCCGAACATCCCTTGTCGAAGGGGAAGAGCCTGAAGAGTCTGAGAAACGGATGTACCGACACGATGCGAACCTCTCTAGAGCTCTTATCACAGACTTCTGACGTATTCCCCCCACTGAAAAGCGCTGTCGGGGGAGTCCTTGCGCTCTGGGACCTCGTCGAGGTAAATATAATGTATGTGTGATTGTGCGCGTACTTACAACTCCTTTATAGCGCGTCAAGGATGTAGAGGATGAAGCACGCGCTCTGCTCCAAAGGGCTAATGAGACTATACTTCTTGTGAGCGAGCTTTCTAAGCTCAAATCACATAGTCACGCACCTGCTCTCCAAGTGAGCATCGACAAATTCGAACGGTATGTCTAAAAGCTTGTGTCATTCCAGACCTCATACCCTTTGCAGGGTTGTTGATGAGATATATCATGCCCTGAAACCTTGCGCCACAAAGAAATGGATATCCCGAATGGTCCATTCGAAACGTCATAGAGCGGTCTTGATGGCACTTCAGAAAAAATTTGATCAAGTATGTCAGGAACTTATGGTAAAATTTACAATACAATCCTCTTGTGTAATGAACTCAACCATTTTTTCCGTTTCTAAGATGAGCGTTACAATACAAACGGGTGAGACAGTGTCATGCCTCGAGCATGACCTTGCCATTGTTAGCCATAATTCTGTGCGTGTTCTTATTTGGTTTGTTTAATCAGTTTATTAACATGCTTCAGGAGAGATGTTTGCACCGGCTATCCTTCTTGTTATTTTGATCCCCGGCTACACTGGCAGCTGTTTTCCTTGAGGTGATAAACGTGCTAGTTGGGGAACACAGTATTCGACCCTCTAGCGTATTGCCATATTCAACTAGCACGGTTGTCACCTTGAGGAATTTGGTTCATCTGTGGCCATCCGTGGGGTTAAAAAACAGAAGTGATGACCAGACGTTGTATTTTCTGTTCTACTAATTTGCTGTTCTATTTGGTGCAGAAACGTGCGCGTGCAATGGGTAAAGGGGGAAAATCACTATTGAGCCCTTGGTGTACTGTAACTACAATATGTGCTCAATGGTGACTTTCCTCCACTATTCATGATGACATGACTACAGAGGGAATGTCATGTCATAGATAGCATAGATTATAAGCCCTACGTCTCAGACCACCAAATAATATTACGATGTATGAACCATTATCAGTAAAAAATCCACAAACTTTTTTACTAGTCAGCTTTTTTAAGTAAAAAAGTAAAAAAAAGCGAACAAGCTGTGGTACAAATTTCACCACTTTAGTCACTTTTAGCACCTTTTTCTCCCTTTTTTGTACCTTATTTACTTGTTATAAAAAGCTGGAAAGTGAGCTTTTGGTCAATTCTAGGTTCCTCGTGCACTTGCTGGCTTTTCCACTCGTACTAGCTCGTATGAGCCCAAAAAAGTTGGTGGTATTTTTACTGATGGGGAACATGCCGATCGCACAGGCTGCACCTTGGAAAAATAAACCTGTGGGACGTGGATTACGTGGACGCATGCCCACGGTCTCAAAACTTTGTTCTCCAACTTTGTGCTACTGTATCATCATCCGGTCGTCTTCTGTCATCCGGGCCAGTGCAGTGAGACCACTTGTCTCAGATTTGCCTCATCACAACTTGAAAAAGTTATCAATTACAGTATTTAATGCGCATCAGTCCGCTTTGCCTGACTGAACTGAGGCCATCTAGCTCTAATAAGGCTGAGAAGCGAGGCAATCATGCATGCATCATGCCGTTGATCTTTGTTTCATAAATCAATCAATCAAACGACCCCGGTTTCCATACAATCATACAGTACTCTACCGTACTACTACCCGATGATGACGCGCCACAGCAGTGCCATAGTACCGGTCGAGTCGAGAGAGCTTCAGGCTGAGGTCGGCCTTGTGCTGCGCATACTGTACTAGTACGCCTCGCGCCTCGCACCAACCTACAGTACCAACTTGAAGACCGTCCACGAGATGAGGCCCGGGAAGCGAAATGGGGATGAGTTGTCTCGCGCCTCACGCCGGTGACTTGGCGCGATGCCGGCGACTTGGACGTAGGTGGCTTTCAAAGTCGAATTAAAAGAGAGAAAAGAAGATCAACGGCTCCGGACCATGATGTGTGTGTGAACATTGCCATAATGGCTCCGTTGGTTGTTGAAATTTTGTCTCTGCGGCTGCTTCTTGACTAAGAGGTTCCAGGTAGTATTTAAGTTTTACTAGTAGCCCAGGTGTCATACTCGCATGCGTTGCCAGAGACAGTTAGTGCCATGTCTCTTCATTGGCAATCGTCGTACTGTATCACAGCCTCCGTCTTCCTCGCTGTCTCCTAGTACAGTATCGCTGTTAATGTCCTACTACACAACCAGGGTCCTTGGGGAGCCGCACGGATGTCCTGCGGCGCATTCCAATTAATGGTCGTGATTGGCGCCGAACTAATACCTTTCTGCTGTTGTGCATAGCGTGCTGCCCCTTCAGCACTACCCCATAATCTACAATTTCCTTGTATTTGAGGAGGACGGCACCTCACCTTGTCGGACTCCATACAGTAGTGATGAGAGGCAGATCAATGACAGCAAAGCGCAGATCGATAACTCGAAACCAATCTCCGAGAACCGCGGGTGCGCATGTTCATGAATGATAACTCATGCACTGCGAAAAAATGGGAGAGGCCGCTAAAACCGCCAGACAACTGACGTAGTGAAAGGCCTTCTAAGTCTAATCAAAGTTACAAGCAAGATCAGTGAGGGGGAGGAGATGAAAGGGACAACGAGACATGCTGCCATTTCATTATCATCAACGCTACAGTACAGTACGGTATTTCTTTTCTACAAAGGGGGGGGGAGATATTCTGCGATAACATTTCATGAGATCTGTGACAAAGAGGCAAATTCCTTCGCAACAAGACGAAAAAAATCCGTGTTACGTGACGTGCTTGTCAGGTCAGGACCTAAGAAACCACATGCTCCACGCGATGAGCATGACGGGCAAAACGCTCACCATCTCCCCTAAAGCTGCAAACTCAGGGGCAATGCGGACCTTGACAAGCGCTCCCGCCGCTAAGAACACCGCGAGAAGGTTGTAAATGAACGACCACGCGAAATTGAGCTGCACCCGTCGAACGGCGCCACGTGACAGACGAATCACTACTGCGAGCGCTCGCGCGAGGTCGGGTGCAAGGAAAACGATATCCGCTGCGCTTCGGGCAACATCCGTTCCGCTGCCCATTGCGACACCGATATCCGCGGCAGCGAGGGCCGGTGTATCATTTGTCCCGTCTCCCACGAACATGACGCACGCGCCAGCCGCTTGCAGCGCGCGCACGTAAGCGACCTTCTGTTCTGGGAGGCAACCGCCAATGGCGCGCTCGTGCGAAATGCCCAGCTGCGTCGCGAGATCATGGACGACAGGGCGGGCATCCCCCGAGACAATGTGGACTTGAATCCCTTCACGCTGTAGAATCTCAACCGCAGCCGCGGAACTTGGGCGCGGCTTGTCGGTAAGTCCAAAAAACGCGACCACCTCCGTGTGGATGGTTACGGCAAACATGGTCAGGGCCTTCCGCGCCATGGGCGAATAAGGTGACTCAGCCTCAGATTCTAGGCCAAGCCAGCTTGGGCTTCCACCGCGAATTCGCACGTCGTTGATTGTCATTTCAAGTCCCTTTCCGGGGAGGGACTGGACCTGATCTGAGAGTGGCACCGCAGATATATCCGGGTAAGTGGAGCGTAGGTACCTTGCTACTGCAAGAGCAACAGGGTGCGTGTCTTGGGAGACAAGTACCAGAATCGTGCCTACGACGTCTTCACGCAGAATGTGGGCTTGAACGACCCCCATCTGGCCAAGCGTCAATGTGCCGGTTTTGTCAAACACAGCGCCTGTAGTGTTCTTTGCATGCTGAACGGCAGTAATAGTCTCCGAGCTCATTAATACCTCAACGAAACGGACACGCGTGGGGGACCTACCTTGAACACCACACCCTCCCTAATCGCGACAGCCCCAGTAATGACAATCACCATTGGGACGCACAGAACGATGGCACAGGGGCAGCACACGACTAGCACAGCGATCGTGTATCGCAGCGCTGCCGAGCACGCCATGGCGGGGACCTCCCCACGAATACTCCAACCTATGGCAGTCCATACGACAAAAGTGATCACGGCCAGGGCCAAGATGATTGGTGCAAATAACGCTGCGACGCGATCCGCTAGGTCTTGTATGGGGAGACGTGTTTCTTGCAGGCGCGCCACGAGCGCAGCTAACTCAGCGAGAGTATTCTCCGCGGGCGCTCGCAAAACTTCCATATCAATAGAACGGGTCAGGTTCCGGGTTCCTGCGGTGAGGGGAGAGTCAGGAGCCTTGTTGGCGGGTAGGCTCTCACCCGTAGAGCGGACTCGTCGACCTGAGTCGATCCTCGTAGCACAACCCCATTTGTGGGGATAACGATGTTTGACGAAATGCGAACCACATCGTGGGGTTGCACGAGGTCCACGTGAGTGACTGTGACCGTGGCACCATCCTCCAAGACCCTTTGAACGTGATCCGGTTGCAGTGTACCTAGAGCATCAAGTACCGATGTTGCGCGTCGGCGTGAGTAGGCCGAAATAAGTGTGCCGAAAGAGATGAGGGTTAACAGCAGTGCCGGTGTCTCAAAGAACGACGCGCTGAATCGGTGACCGGCTGCTTGCACGACATACGCAACGAGCGAGAAGACGTATGCAATGGTGGACGAAAGAGCAACGAGTACATCCAAGTCGAGGACATGGTGCACAAAGAGTGAGTAGAACGCGGCAGAATAAACAGGCGCCCCGACATAGAATTGGATACATGTTGCAAGGAAAAGGCAGATCCTGCCGTACGTGATCGGGTGAGGATGCAGCTGCGCCCAGGAAAATACAACCATAGGGGTGCAGAGAATGGCCGACATAAAGGTTCGACGAAAGAGTGGAATAATATCACTGGCAACTTGCTCACTAGCATTCGACCTTGAAGGAGGAAGAAATGAACCGCCGACGGAGACGAAGATGTCCAAGACACTGCGAGGCGGTATCGCGGTGGCATCGTACTGGACATCATAAATTACAGAGGATTCAGTACGCGATGCCTTGAGGCTCACTACGCCCGGAGGAACTTCGTCGACCGCCACGCGGAACCCGGTCAGCTTAGCGGTTCGGATTGCTAAGTCGTGGGGAAAGATAAGGCCCTCTGTGTAGGTGAGAGAAGCCTGACTAGTGAAGACATTGACCTTGATGTCTTGAACCGACGGAAGTCTCCGGAGCGCCCTCTCCACCTTTCGTGCACAGGCTGGGTAGTCCATTCCGTTAACAGTCAGCAGTAAGGACTGGATGGCACCACCACCCTGTTCGGCAGCATCTTCAGTCGTCAATAGCTGATGACCCTTCTCTGGTACGACCCCAAAATCGCTCGCAGCCCGTGCTGTTGCTTTGTGTTGGGGGTGGTCCAGATGGGAATGGGGATGGTTGTCGTTGCGATGTGGTTGCCGGAGGGGTCTTTTTCGCCTGTCGATCAGGCAGCAGCACGCAACCTCGAAGAAGTGTCCGAGTAGTCACTTGTAGGCCATTTTTCACCTGAATTACCACATGAAAACATCAACAGAAGCGGTGACTGTAGAGAATAGCCCCGCCAGCATGCAACTATCACTATTGTTAGAAATGATGTGGATCGCCCGGTCCTTGGCTCTTGTCACCGCACGAGGCTGTTCCTAAGAGCACATCTGAGTGTCTAGCTAGCCTGGACGACCTAAAAATGTAAGAGGTGTAGCAAATCATGTGAGCACCTTTGAACTTCGGGAGGCTCGCGATGCATGTTACGTCATCGTGATTACAGAAGTTTGAAGTCCGCTTGGGACTCTGACCCGTCGCGTACGCACATTATCGTCTATCGGCGTCTATCCCTCGCACTCATGAAGAGACGCAGCGGCGCATCGACGCCAGAGACGCGTCTCGTATCTCAGCAGATCCCACCGTGACTTTGTTCGAGCTCGAAGACCCCGATGAGGGATTCACCGGAACCGTCTGCAGTGCGCCGTCCGAAGCGTGTCAAAGTTGAGATCGTCAAGACTGAAGAGATGAGGGATGTGGACAATGCTGACGGAGAGTTGCCTGTTCTAACTTCCGGCTCGAAGGGGCCAACGAGCAAGGGAAAGAGGGCAAGGTCGCCGTTGCGGTCAGGGAGGACACGGTCTGCGTCGCCGCAGAAGCCCAGAGCGATTAAGCAGGCTCTAGAGAAACCTCATTCTGCGCCTGTATGCTGACGCGAGACGTACGATGCCATCAAGGAGACGGACCCTCGCTTCCCCGCGCCGGTGGACACAATGGGGTGTGATACGGCCAAGTCGAAGGAGACGGACCCTCGGGTGCGTGATGAAGCGAATTTCACTTATGCACTATCCTAACTTCTTCGCTGAACGCGCCGAACGCTTCCCCACATACCACCTTCCTTCACCGTTCTCTTTCTTGTGATTGTTTTGACGAGTGTAGAACAAGCACTTCGCGACGCTCATCTCCCTTGTGTTATCATCGCAAACAAAGGATGAAGTGACAGACGTAGCCGTGGGCAAGCTACGCAGCGCATTAGGTGATACACTTAGCTTCGAGGGTCTTCTGGCCGCCGAGGAGCACGTCATCGCCGACGCCATTAACAAAGTAGGCTTCTGGCGCCGGAAGACTCAGTTAGTCCCCACTCTCCCTCCCCTTTCCTTCCGGTTCGTGGTCAACAGGGATTAGATATATAAGGCAGGCTGCACAGCGCCTGCAGAACGACTTTGATTCGGATGTCCCGAAGACTGTCGACGAGCTTTGCTCGCTCCCCGGTGTGGGGCCAAAGATGGCGTTTTTGTGTTTGCATGCTGCTTGGGATATGTCAGTTCTACAACGTTTAGAACCTACACACTGCCTTCCACTAATAATCGGGTTCAGAAATGTGGGTATTGGTGCAGACGTCCATGTGCACCGCATCACCAACAGGCTCAAGTGGCATAAACCCCTCACAAAAAACCCCGAGGAGACCGGGTGAGGAAATGTCCGGGATCTACTGTTTGGTCTTCTCTGACCAATTTTGTGCGCAGACTCAACCTGCTGTCATGGCTGCCCACAGAGTTTCACAAGGAGATAAACCACCTCCTCGTCGGTTTCGGTCAGGTCTGTCAGTTAGATGAATTTGGCTTCTTCGGTGGTAGTTCAATATGCTATAGGTCATCTGCCTTCCTGTCGGTCCTCGATGCGACCTTTGCACTCTGAGTACACAGAAGATCTGCCCAAGTGCCCAGACAGTTGTAAAATCCAGGTCCAAGAAGTCCACGACTTTGCAACCAGAATCTGGCCCGAAAATCGAGATCGCCATCGAAGGGGCCTCTAATCTCAATCTCCCCAAAGAACAACCTGCATCGCCCTGCCTGAGTGCGCTATCGAGCCTGACACGAGCCAGACGATGCTTAGGTTGTACGTTCCTGCGGGTCGAGGCCCATGATTACCTTGTCTAGTCTACTTTTTCCTATTTCCTGTTACTAATTAATCGCTGCATCTCTCACTCTCATCCAAGGGACCATGTGTATTCTTAAATGCCTTCTCCCAGTGCGTGTTCCCCGCTCTCCACTTGCATCCTACAATCCCCAGAGTAGTTCAAGCGCTAGATGACTATTGGCTCTAGGTAACGTATATTTGCGACGAGCAGCATACTTCTGGTACGTGTTGATTTGATCTATGGTCAATCTGGCAGTTGTTTTGCCTCACGCTAGAACGCTTGCCGAATCCCCTTCAGGTGGGGGTAATGTGTCCGTCCTTCTATTAGCTTCATCTGGCAACGCACTTCAACGAATCTGGACGTTATTAGCTGACGTGGCTAGGTCTGTGTAGGAATCATTTCCTCCTGTGTCCCAGTAGTATCGGCTAGGTGATGCTTGCTGAAAGAACCTGGGTAATTTCCATGCCATATCAAAGACATATCGGATGAAACAACTTGCTATATGGGCCCGCTACGATTTGATAAGGGTAGACTTATTGTATGGAAGTGGAACACGGACACTCATGCTGCTATCGGAACGGTCCCACAGTCGACCCCTCGAAGTAGGCTCGACACTATCCTCTTTGTCGGTATGTCTCCTCTTCAATTTGTCCCCCTGTGTAAAGCCTTCCTGTGTCTGTGAAGAAGAGAGAAGGTTAGGTCCCAGTGCAACATGCACATCCTCTTATGCTTATCTCAATCGCTCCGAGTCGTCGCGGAACTGATCTACCATGCCATTCCGTGTCCTGGCTCTGAGGTCTGGGCCCTCTTCCACTCCCTTCGCCATAATCTCCCTCCTGACGGGGAACTCATTCGGAAAATATGAAGGAAGACAAGTTGATGAGGGTGGCGATAAATAGCCCAGGGGGTACCGGGCCATACATGCATGTGACGTACTAATTATGTTAGTGAGTTCGAGTGAGTCATCCGGAAGAGGATGAGCATAGCGATCCTGTAAATGTATAGCACCGGGGCTGTGTTGTGTCCACTTGTCAGACAAGCTCGAGGACACGCCTTTGTACGTATAAGGCAGGGGTAATTGGGAACCAATTTGGGGGTACGCAAAGAAAATTGATTGACTGAACTTGCGCCCTCCATGCGACATACACACAGCCTGGGTGATGGAGGATGTGCGTTAATCATTAATCTATGGTTCTGGCGTCCAACGAACAACATTTTTACTCTCTGCAAATCATTGGAGGTATGCAGCATGCCGGACCGTCAGCTGCCCTATAAAAGCCTGACTTGGAATTGTGTTTGACAAACAAACCGAACGTTGCCCGGTTTCGCTCTGGGTTTCCGTGCCTTGGATCTTCTGGTGAACGTGCCAGCCAGTCATCCGAGTCACTCATTGATGCCATTTCCATTGAGCGGCGAGACTCGGAGACACACGGTCGGAAAGGAATTGGGGGCTGGGATGCTATAATGTCTCCTGTCAGGGCGTGGGAAAAGGTTCCGCCCAGAACCCACCCAATGAAGCTGTTGATGGGGCCATACTTGAATTGCCAGCATTTCAATACACCGTTGGCTGTGTTGAGCCTGAGCCTAATGACACCTGCAAAACGCGGCAGTCACCGTGGGACGGCCCGGCCCAATCTTATTGGTGTCTCTTACTCTAGAACTTGAACGTTCACTTGAACCCTTGCATGCATCAGTCTCCGAGTCCTGACCGCTAACCATACCACTGGATTGAAACATTTGGGAACGGCGTTCCACATTTCTTATGACCTCCTCACCGATGACCCCGAGTCGTACTTCCGGGTTTGGTATGAAACACGTCTCCTGAGGGACACCACGTTGCACGGTCTCATTTCGACCGGCCTTCTAATCTTTCCTTGACTGGATCAGTCTGGATGTGCCCTGGCCCTGTGCACAGCAACACTGATGTAAGCATCTGCAGTATACAGTATATAATGAAATAAGGGCCCGCTTGGTGTGTAGTCAACAGGTTCCAAGAACGGGGATGGACGACAGTCCCTCCCTTCTTTTTTTCCGCTACTCTACTGTCTTCAGACTCTATAATCGTCCCCGCTGGCGGCGGAAAGAAAAGAAAAGACTAAGGCAGTACCATGGCCAGCATTCTGTTGCGGACGTCATCAAAATCAATCAATCACTCGAGTTGAAGCCATTCAAATACCCTGGTAAGTCACTCCTTCCTTAATAAGGACCCCTTTTCTGTGAGACAGTGATCTTGTTGTTTGTCCACATATAGAGCTGCGCGAATTGGTCGAGGGCTCAGATGAAGATGGCCAATTCCTAGTCCAATATACGAAAGTCGAGCTCGTAGACAAATCTATCAAGCTTGCGCCCGACCAGCGTACTGCGATCGAGTCGGCATTGAAAGAGCTAGGGATTGGGGAGAAACCGTGGTTAAAATGTTCCAAGTCGCTAGCCACCGCACCCGAACATCCTTTATCACAGGGGAAGAGCCTGAAGAGTCTGAGAAACGGCTCTTATCACAGACTTCTGATGTATTCCCCCCATTGAAAAGCGCTGTCGGGGGAGTCCTTGCGCTCTGGGACCTCGTCGAGGTAAATGTAATGTATGTGTGATTGTGCGCATACTTACTACAACTCTTTTATAGCGCGTCAAAGATGTAGAGGATGAAGCACGCGCTCTGCTTCAAAGGGCTAATGAGACTATACTTCTTGTGAGCGAGCTTTCTAAGCTCAAATCACATAGTCATGCACCGGCTCTTCAAGAGAGCGTTGACAAATTCGAAAGGTATGTCTAAAAATTTATGTCATTCCAACCTCATATCCTTTAGCAGGGTTGTCGACGAGATACGTCGTGCCCTGGAACCCTGGGCCACACAGAAATGGATATCCCGAATGGTTCGTTCGAAACGTCATGGAGCGACCTTGATGGCACTTCAGAAAAAACTCGACCAAGTATATCAGGAACTTACCTTACCTACGGTAAAATTTTCAATACAATCCTCTTGTCTCATGAACTTGATCAAATTTTTCCGTTTCTAAGATGAGCGTCACGATACAAACGGGCGAGACAGTGTCACGCCTCAGGCAGGACCTTGCTATTGTTGGCCATAATTCCGTATGCGTATTCTTGTTTGGTTTGTTTGGTCAGTTTAATAACATGCTTCACAGGAGAAATGTTTGCACCGGCTATCCTTCTTGTTATTTTGATCCCCGGCTACAGCTCGTTTCTGTCTGGCAACTGAGCGCATTAGTGGGAAAAATCAGTATCGGTCCCTCCACCATACTGCCAGTATCCAACTTGCTTAGCTTGTTCGATGGAAGCACTAGTTGTGGCCATTGTGGGGGTTAAAAAACAGAAGTGAAGACCGGACGTCGTCTTTCCTTTTATATTTATGGTTTAATGACTATGGAGGGTATGTCTCGTTTTAACAGATCTTGCCCTAATATCAAGGGAGTTATCTACTAGTAGAGTACGTACTGTGCAGCGCTGTTGCCCTGGTCAATCCCGAGTTGCACTTCGACCTAGGGTTCGTTGGCGTGTCATGTAACATGATATCTACTTCAAATTCAATCATTTTCAATTTCGTCCTTATGAAAGGTTCATGGCCATATCCCAAAATTGTCTCTCCAAAAGCGTACATCTTCCCCAGATCTCTTTCCAATGCGCTAGCTTCTTTGGACTTGGGGGGTCATCACGGGCTAAACCTTCGATGCGCCCTGAACAAGGCATAACTGTCAGGCTGTCACGGTATCACCCAACCTACAAACCATACTCACCTATTCCTACTTTGACCACGCCCTGGTAGCCCTCTCCGGAATAGTCCTCTATCCATTTTCTATACGGATTGTTCTCTATTTGTACCCAGCTTTGCGGTCGATTCGCCTCGCGCTGAAGCCACAGGCCGACTTCACCGTAGCCAAGGAGACAAGCTGCCAGCACCACCAGAAGACTTGCCGCGTCTCCTGCAAGACCGCGAATTTGGGTTTTGATGACCGTCGGAGGATGATTCTCCAAACGCACCTTGCAGCCCGACATCCATAATGTATGCGCCATACGCGGTGCATGCGGGCGATTCTGGTGTGCCCTCTAACTCAGCATGGTCAATGCCCCACTGAGCGCTGAACAGAATGTGCATCTTGTGCTCTTTCACGATCGCAAGAATCGTCTCTGCCGCCGCCGCAAAATCTGAATATGCACGAGATTTGGAGGCCAAGAGTCTGTGGGAAGTTCGGCATTTCAGCGCACGCATGACCATATGTGAGCAACCATACCCATTTGCTCGAGCATAATATTTGAGATAGAGGTAATCCTGCCTGGCGTGTCCCATTTGCCAATGTATGAATGGACTGACTGGCATGCGGAGGGGACTAGGAATGATAGCGCACTTGATAAAATGGATGAAGCGGTCTCGTGAGAGAGTGCCTTTCCCCAATTGCTTGACGAAATCGTGTTGAACATATTGGTTCCACATGTCTGCATTGGAGTGGATGAGTGTGCGCACGAGAGGATATGGATCGCTCCGCGTCGGCCTGTACCGTTCGATCTCAGAGAGCGATGCTACATCTGTGACGACCAGGGGGAGTGTATTACTTGCCTATGCAGCACACACGGAAGGAGCGGATGCATGTGGTTCAATGGACCATGGCCGCTGCCCACTGGGAATGAATTGGCGATGCCGTGGTGGGTATACATCGTAGCGAACTTTACAGCCTGTACGACTGCAGCGCGGGGCGTGCGTAATGAGATAAGAAAAAAACTCGGCGAGCAAGGGTGAGTTGAGTGCGTACGGGGCTCTCCGCGCGCCAAAGCGCACGCCAGTGCGGCACTGAGGGTGCATCCGGTCCCATGCGTACTCGTCGAGTCCAAATAAGGTCTTACGAACAGCGTGCACCTCCCTATATCTCCTCTGCTACCTTGATCATCTTCATTTTCGCACAAGACGTCCACGATTACCGGGACGTCGTGCACACTGGCAGCCGGGTCCAGCCCCGCAGCCCGGAACAGGATCTCCATATTCGCGCCGGGCAGCACGAAACCATCGCGCTCGACGCTATGCACTTGAAGATCTCCAGAGGCGGCGGCGGCGGCCTCGACGTCTGTCAAGAGCGTGATGAGGCCGTTTGCCACATGTCCGCCCTTGAGCAGCACCGCTCGGAGGCTGAGAGCGGCGCAGAGCTCGCGCGAAGCGCGCACCATATCCTCAATCGAGGCTATCTGCGTCTGAGACCGATCCGCTCCACCCGAGTCCGCTGCGCGACGATGCTGCTGCCAGTGGTGCTGCTGCAGTAGCAGCGCCGCCTCGCCCGCGTTGGGTGTGACCACAGCAGCGAGCGGGAGGAGCTCCGCCGTGAGCGCGTCAAGCGCCTCGTGTTCGAGCAGCGTGTGGCCGGACGTGGACACACACACCGGGTCGATCACCAGCGGGGGCAGCGATGGTAACGCTTTGAGTGCGTACGCGACAGTGAGCACAACATCTTTGTTGGCCAACATGCCGGTTTTGATGGCTGCCACGTTGATGTCATCGAAGACGGATCGGAGCTGCAGATAGATCACAAAACACTCTAAAGAGATAGGGAGGATCAATGACGGAAACTTACCTGCTCTTTGACGAACGAAGGTGGTACGGCGTGCACAGCTTGAACCCCTTTAGTGTTCTGCGCTGTCAGGGCTGTAACAACCGAGGCTCCATAGCATCCCATAGCTGTACATGTTTTTAGGTCTGCCTACAGTATATCAGCATAAGACAAGCTCCATCTGAAGCTGGCGCCGGAAATACCTGGATACCTGCCCCACCGCCAGAATCTGAGCCCGCGATTGTCAGGATTGCAGGAGTATCGGCCTCGCTGTCGACCGGGAAGGAGTACATCGCGACGATGAGCCCAAGGGCAGCGTATCTAAAGGTTATGGATCATGATGCACACGATGGCATGACCCAAATGGAAATCCTGACCGCGTTAACCGAGTCAGCCGCGGGACTCGCAGGTAAAGGTGAATAGCACCCAACGAATAAGACTAATACATAGTGAAGCACTGAAGTAATAATGTAATCCCTGCAGCACGCGCGCGTCACCTGTCACCTGTCAATCTCCATCATCTCCCCCACGACAGCGCGTCCCTTCCCCTTATCCGCACTGGACGGCAGTCCGTTGATCGCGTCACCACCATCTGCGCGAGCCTGTAGCGCTGCAATGTCCGCATCAAGGCCCTCATAGACGCTCTGTATGGGGAGGCCATATATTCGCCCAGGCTGCTCACGCTCCATACCATCGAAAACGTCGCCTACACTGTCGACCCATTGCCGCCGTGCGGCGACTAGTTGGCCAAGCGCATCCGGCACCCGTAGTGTATTTTCGTCGTCCGGACCGAGCCCAGCGGCCGACGGCCACGCACCTATTGGAGGCGTGGAGGCGGGGGCGGGCACCACCCCGTTAGTCTCGCTCTTGGCTTTTTTCTTCTTGGAGACCTTCGGCCCGTCTTTCTTCTGCAACTTTGTATACAGAGCGAGGATGTTCTTGTCGAGCGCCTCGCGCGCTTCAACGTACTCCTGGTAGCCTAGCCTATCTTTCGCAACTGCCAAGAGCCGCGCTTTGCGTGCCTTATTTGTAGCGACCACTGTACGAAGCTCGCGCTGTGCTTGTCGCAGTGCGCTAGCAATCGGGTCATCTACTGGGTCCGTAAAGTCAGGCTGGCGAGAAAAGTAACTGGGTTGAGTAAAGCTCGTCATTGTTTGCAAATGCTCAACTTACATTGGCATCGAGGATTTTGTGGTATTTCAAGCTATCCTTTATTCGTCGTTCAAGATCCTCCACAATCACCTGTCGTCCAGCGGCTGTGCCAACACCAACACCATGCCGGCCCTCCATTGCCTCCTCTGCGGCTTTGACACCTTTCCATACGACGGAGTCCTCCACGGGCAGTAAGGCACTAACGAGACGTTCAGTGAGGGGACCGTGACCTCGCTCTTCACCTAATAGGTCATCGTCATTCAGAGTCGCAGGATCCCATCGGAGAACAGGGGCGACTGATGCTGGCCGCCCGTAACTGCTTGTTGCCCGAATCGTCTGAGTGGCAGGGAGAACGGCGTCATATAGGGCAATGTCCTCGTCCTCCCATTGTTCAGAGTAGTGTTGTCCAAGCCGTGGCATGATATAGGGCTCCACTTCATCGCCGGTGTATTCGAGAAAGCCGAGGTCCTCTTCCTTTATAGGCCGAAGGTATGGTTCGATGCTCGTATAGAACGTGCTCACGAGGATTTGAGACGGCTGTTTTGCTTTACTGAAGTCCTCCATAACATCTGTCGGTTTACTGGGGCCCGGTATAGGAGGCGGTGGTACAGGCGGTTTGGGTTGTAGGAGTTGAGATAATTGCGGAAGGGAAAAGTCGGGACCAGATAGTGGCTTTGAAAAGGCGTCAGACTGGCTACGAGTCGAAGGTATATGGGATCTACCTTTTGGGGGGGGTTGGCGAAGGGACCAGTAGGCTTGGCAGCTTTGGGAATGACCGGTTGGGAATGGTGTTGGGTTGGAGGGGGTGTTGGCTTGTGCGCCTTTCCGCTATGAGATTCTGAGGATATATATATGATTAGTTCCCAGTGTATCGAAAACATCATGATGATACCTAGGTCGTCATCCGAATCATCATCTCGCTTCCGCTTTTTCTTCTTTTTCTTGTCATCGGGTGCCCTACGACAGATGTAGAAGCTGTACAATAGAAGAAACTCAACTTACGAAACTCAACTTACGGTTTACGGGCATCCAAAGACGATCGAGAAGAAGATGCAGCAATGGGTTGAGATGAGAAGCGGGTAGGTGCGGTAGAGTGGGAATGAGAACTCCCGCGTGTGTCATTGGGCTCGTTGGGAAGTGGCGTGACTAATCGGTGAGTTGGGGAATAGCAAGTAGGTTGGCCACGGCGAGGATAAGAACATAAGGATGGTCAACGGGTAAAGGCCAAAAGGGAGTGGGCCACGGGGGAATCACAGATCCAAGTGTATGTCCGGAGGGAGTCACGACGGTTGCAACGCATATGGCGCATATGCGAGGCCAATATTGTCAAGATAGGTCCAGGTGACCGGTGTAGAACAAGAGTAGATGGAACCGAGAAGCCGTGAGGGAACGTGGGGTACAAGAAGGTCATGCGGTCAGATAGCGATGTGCGGAGGTATAATTACGCACATTCTCTCCTCATTTTCTCAACAACCTTTGCTTTACCCTTCTCTCTCTCCTTCAGTCTCCTCATAGATTCCTCGATAGTCCGTAGATCATCATCGGCCTTCTTGGCACGCTCCAAGATATGCTGGCGGATTTCATCAAGGTCAGCCTGGAGCGCTTCGAGTTCCTCTGTTGGAGGGACCGCATCCGGGGTATTTTTGACTATCTGAGAGCGAAACGGGTGTACTGGTGGGAACTGAGTGAGCAAAGACGACATTGGGTCCAGCGGGTTCGCGCGCTCCGAGCGGCCTAGGAACCAGGTCACAAGTTGGTTTCGGAGGGTTCCAATGAACGTTCAGATCGAATCACCGGCCTATTCGGGTGGCCGGAGAGTGGATTTGGCGAGGAGGGTGAGCAGGAAGGATAAACGACTTGGAACAGCGGGACAAGGTTTGCGCCGCCACGCGACCAAATTTCCCACGGCTAATAACTTGATTGCCTTTTATGGTCGCATCGCTCGCGGGCAACGGGCCAACCCTCGACGACCACCCACCATGACCTAGGAAAATGGGGTCTACTTCGCCCACCCGGTCATCTTTGAACTCTGAAGATGACATAGAAATGCTTCATTTGGATGAGATACCCGTCTCTCCAATCTCTTACAAACGAGAAGACCCGCTCCGGGAAGACGACGATGACGATGACGACGGGGACAGTGGGGAGCGTGCTCTGCTAGTTGAGAACACGCAGACACGTTGGAAAGGGGAGAGGACTTCAAAGGCTATAGCGCTTTGGAAACAGACCTCCGGTATTATCGTTGAGGTGAGCGCGTCGTCTCTTCAGCCTCGCGTTATCGACCCCGGAACCCTAGACACTACCAACGCTCTTTTTCACCACATTAAGCAGCCTCTTTACGGGGGAACTGTTTTTTAAAATATCAGTATGTTCTTTGTTGGTCTTTATGCACTTCTCTTACGCTACGGCAGCATTGGAGAGCGATGACGAGCGTCAACGAATTAATTGCTATAGTTCCCGTCATTCTTAACCTCAAGGGCAATATAGAAATGAATCTTTCTGCTCGTCTTGGAACCGCCTCCAACATGGGCCACCTTGACATCCCGTCCGTCCGAAATACCCTCATCCTTGGCAACCTCGCCCTGCTTCAAGTCCAAGCTGTTGTTGTCTCCTTTATCTCTGCATGCGTCACCTTTCTCCTCAGTACAATCATCCCCGGGGTGGGCGACGAATCGTTACCGGCAGATACAAGAGACTTTTTCCATTATCTGCGGAACCCAAGTCACGAACCTCGAATACCACGGCCCACGCGTCCTCAAGTCGGCGTCCCGAAATCTGGATTCCATGAGTACATGCCTGCTTAACGCCCTTTGTCATCCCCTATCTTATCTTTTTCGCCATACAGATTCATGGTGCTCACGTCTACGGCCATGTCAGCCGCCTGCCTCTCCGGGATCCTCTTGGGCTCCTTTATGTGTTTCCTCATCGTCCTGTGCCGAAAGCTGGGTCGCGACCCTGGTACGGTTCAAATCTCACCACCTCCACGCGTCGGCTTATATCCTGTCCATAGATAATATCGCCCCGCCAATTGCCTCCTGCCTGGGCGACCTCGTCACCATGACTCTAATCGGGGTCATGTCGACCCTTCTCATCCTCGGCGTTGGCACGCTGGTTCCCTTCCTCGTCATTGGGGTCGTCGTCCTCTGGGCCATCGCTTGCGCCTACATCACCTTGCAGAACGAATACGCCAGGCCACTCCTCAAGGAAGGCTGGACGCCCCTACTCGGCGCAATGGTGATAACGAGCGCGTCTGGAATCGTGCTCGACTTGTTTGTGAGCCGCTATGTTGGCTATGCTCTGCTTGCTGTTGCGTTTGGTGGTGCGTACGTCGCCCTAATGACGCACGGCACACCTAAGCTGACTCTACAATTGCGTGTAGGTGTTCCCGGCGGCACTGGCTCGATTCTCGTATCACGCCTATCGACTGCTTGGCATGTGACAGTGTCTGGTGCCCCCCACGACAACGTTCCGCTCGGTTCTGCGAGGGTGTCCATCATTCGGAGCAGTCATCCGCGCCAAGAACCTAGTCCGCATGTCGTCATGCTCGTACTCCTGTTCGTCGCCATGCCCGTCGGGCTCATGTATTTCCTCGTTCTGCGCCTATCGGGCTGGCTCGCCACGTCATTCGCGTTTTACATGCTCGCTTTGTTCTTCCTCTGTATTGCTGTAAGTTTATGTTCCCATCACCATTGGCTATGCCTGATGTTTTGTAGATCACCTTGTCTCTGGTCGTAGGATATTTTATTACAGATTACTTATGCAAACATGGGTATGACCCGGACGTGTACGCGCTGCCAATACATTCGGCGATTATAGATCTGTGCGGTCAGGTGTTACTGGTATCGTGTTTTGAACTAGCATCCAAGCTCGGTTTTCATGTCCGTAGCCCCTTGGCGGCCTAATGCTCTGTCCGTAGCACTACAAACTCACCTACACATTAATTTTATTCACGCATGCATCCACTAAATGGTATTGTTGGAGAACGTGTCTGCGCGTGGCGGCGTGAGGTTATCACCACTAAGAACCAGCCACCTTTGTTTTTTTCTTTTTCGAAGACCCAATCTCGCCTCCTTTTCGCTTGTGCTTCTTCTCCTTCGGACTGACCTCCGCCATCTCTACATCTATGTGGTCTTTGGGTGGCAGATCTCCATGGTCGCCATATGGGCGAAAACGGTGAGTCAGCACCCCTTCGGGATAAGCTTCTCTTTTCGGGTTTTGATATGCGGCTGCATTCGAGGTTGTGTCTGGTTTTGTGGGTTTTGCAGGGCGTTCGGCGATAACGATGTGTCGCGCGACAGGTTTTTGAGCTGCGTGGACGAGAAGAAGTACTGTGTTGAGGAGAGCCGCAGCCCAACAAAGCACAATCATACACGTACCGAGATAAAGTTTTCCGCCTTTTCTCTTGCACGGCAGCATAACGGATAGACCGTTGAGCTCTTCCGCACTGACACCGACGACGGGTGGCCCTGCCCCTTTTCCGAGCTCGTCGTCGCCTTGATGATCTCCTCCGCCAATGGGTTCGAGCGCCCACACGTCATATGCGATACTTTTACGATGTAGATCGCCCACGAGCCCTACTCGAGACGAGATCTCAAGGCGCTGTAGATTACGCGCTTTCACCTGTAGTATCAAAAGATGCATTAACGTTGGGTTTTCGAACTCGGACACGTGTGCTCCTCGCGCGCGGTTGTGTGAAGAAGGCGGGGGGGGAGGGGGAGGGGAGAAGTAGACGCACCGCACTTGGTGCCCGGACGAGCCAGAGCTCGGCACCGTCGTCCGCTCTCAACGCGTCGTGGTCAAACTCGCCAAAATCGACGTCATAATCTGCTTGAATGAGGCCCTCCGGCACTGCGGCTGCCGTACTTGCAGATGCGAGTGCGAGGGTCGTCGTCGTTGTTGTTGTTGAATCGAGGGACGCGCCCGCGCCCGCGTCTGCGCCGTCGTCTCGCGCGTGGGTGGGGTTCTCGGCAGCGGAGACAGTATCACCGGTTTTGTCCGGCTGGGGTTTTAGTTTGTGCTTCTTTAGCTTTGGCTTTGGCTTTGGGATTTTGGGAATAGAGGATGATGCGGTGGGCTCTGCCATAACCGACTCGGACGACTGGCACTGGGTAACGGCCCGCACATGCCGAAGCACTGGCACGCGAAACGGGGCCCGGCCCGGGGTGCGTGCGCAGAACGGTCCCAACTCCTGAGTACTGAGTGGGTGAGAGGTGGCCGACCTTACCCGATCTCCAAAGTCCAGCAGCGATTGGACTGTCAACGAGCTCTTCGCGTACAACATCATCGTGACCACTCGGTCGCCACAAGAATTTTTTCGTCGAAACACAGAGCCACCCTTGGACAATATAGATCCTTCGCTCATTAACTCTGCCGTCGATGCGGACAATGTTTCTGACGATACTTTCCACTATCTCACACACCTCAACTATTTCTATTTCCAAGTTTGATGGTCTCCGCCAATGAGTTCGAGTGTGAACACGTCATACGCGGTACTTTGCAGACCGCCACACAAGCTCTATTCGAGACAAAATTGGAAAATGTCTTGCCTTCACATTTAGACACGAAAAAAAAACCCCCCGTTGGGTCGCGGCTCGCGCTTGGACACTGCGTGTTCCGTGTTCCTCGCGCGCGGTAAGGCATTTGGCGCCCGGGCCGGGCTAGCCAGAGCTGCGTGTGGTAACTTGATCAAATTCTCCGAATTCAACGTCATATTTCTTTTCTTTTCTTTTTTTTTTTTTTTGAGGAGTGTTTTATTCCTAGTTTTGTCTACTTTTTACAGTTGACTACTAGTAAGAATAAGTGCCATGCAGCAGGAGACGATCATCAGCCGTGCACGGCCGCTAAAGCCAACCACTGTGACGTGGGACAGTTGTGAGGGAAAATGCTGTTATGCACACCCCAGTTATGGAATAGTGTGGGACTCAGGTCATGGTGCCACCCGCAGAGGGGGGGTGACCTCCTACCCACTAAAACCTCACGGTGTATTTTAGGATGTCCCTTCTTTTGCTAGGACCTGTTCCCGGGTATTCTCGTAGAACCCTCCTTTCTGTTTCACTTTGTTGTGGTAATGTTGTGTTATGTTTTTGGTTCATCGCGTTGCGGCTGCGGGGGGGGGCTAGGCCCGTCCTGGTGTAGGAGTCCTCTTGGTGTGGTGTAGAGGTCCCCTTGGTGTAGGGGGTCCCCTTGGTGTGGGGTAGCATGATGTGGGGGTGGATGACGATGCATCACGGATGTGCTCCTTGCCCAGGAAACCATGGGAAAAACCGACCATGGTGGTGGTAGCGGTTCAAGGAGCCCTGCCAGCGTCATATTTCTGCTTGGGCGCTGCCCTCCGGCGCTGGGGGGGGGATTGCGGCTGCGGATGCGAGCGCATTGTTGATAGGTCGACGCCCGCATCGTTAGTTCATTTTGATCTGTCGGCGTGACAAGTGGCCCGGGGTGGTTGCGCCGGTGGGGTCTCGACGGGGGGACGAGTGCCATGTAGTATCGCCGGTTCACTGGCAGGTTTGTCCCTGGACTGGACTAGCTGGGACTTTGGGTTCGTGCTTGAGATATTTCGCTTTGGCTTTGGGGGTTTTGGTGGCGGAGGACGACGATGCGATGATGGGCGCTGTTGGCTCTGCCAGTGTAAATTTTGGAGTAGTGCGACGACGCGCGACCGACGACCAATGCGAGCTCTCTCACTGGGGGGCTCGGACTCGGATGGGCGACGGCCTGCGTGAGGTGTTAAAATAGCACGCATGGCATGCCACGGTGATACAGTACTACAGACCACGGCTTCCTGCGGCCCAACCTTCCAGAACTTTCTTGCAGCTTCGATTCTACTCGTCAGTTAAAGGGTACTACTGTGCTTAAAAGCGATCTAGGATCTTTCACAGCGACGTCATGGCTTGCTTTTCATCGCCTTGTCATCGTATGCCTCCGATTCCGTGACTGGGAAGTTCTCCAGTCATATGTAGGAAGATGCAGGTACGAGTACGTAACAATTCCTGCATGAAGAACGTCTGACGTCACCAACGGGGAGGTTCCCGTTCAATATTGGCTCATACATATCCCGCATATGCGCTCCATGCCACACACGTAGTAATCATGCATATTTCCGACATACTACAGATGGGTACCTATCACCCTGCAAGAGGACGGCGGTAGACAGGGAGGAAAACATCTAAAGTAAATGGTATGCATGTCATTAAGGGCATTAAAAGGGAGAACAGTTATTAGGGATTAAGGAACGTCTTGGGGATAGGAGATAATGATACAGGTGGGAATGCAATGCTGAAATGCGATGTGGGAATGCTATGAATGGGACATGTGACGAAACGCGATCAGGACACGAGATGTGTAAACAAACGAGGTAGATATGCGGGCGAGTCAATTACCGTACTACAGACTCGCGGAGCGGACTGCATATGGGAGAAGCCCGGGAATGAAAACCTGGCACTCTGGGACTACCACGCTCATGAAGCCGCATGATGTGGGTCGCAACCAGTTGCGGCATCGTGTACACGCGCTTCTCGGGGGGTATCTCGGCCTGGGCGCGCGGAGAGACTAGGCCCGGTGGGGAACTTGGAGGGGATGAATGGCCTGGGAGAGGGAGCGGAGGTGGTGGCATTGTGGGTACAGCTGGAATGTGGTCCTCGCAAGACGAAGACTGGCTGGCCGGCAGCGGGTCAGGGGTTACGTCCATTGCGTATACACCCGGTTCCATCTCCGGAGATGGCGGAGGAGCACGAGTGCCCTCTTGGGGCACGTACGATCGCGGTCGTTGGTCGTCCTCCGTTACGGCGCTGGCGCTTGTATCCATCAATGCGGAACTGAGGCCACTGGTACGTAGACGCTCAGCCAGGCGCGTCGCGAGCTCTTGGTCCATGCAGGACAGCTCCTCTTTCGCCCCCGTCACTACGACATCCCTACAACTGGATCCGTCCTCTACGTCCATAGCAACGACGTGCGTATCCACATTCACATTTGGTCTACTCTGAGTCTCTGCGTGCAAGGCAGCGATACTGCGGTGGACGGAGGCCATAAACTGAAGGTCGGCCAGAACGCGTTTGCTCTTTCTTGGCCGCTTGGCAACAGGGCGGACAACAACCGTAGCAGATGTCTGTGCTGAAGCCGGAACGAGGGCACCGCTTCGCCTACGGCGCGCCTCAACGGGGAGGGGACGGGGACGTTTGTGCACTATAGGTGTGTGATACGCTGAATGTTGCTCTCCGGCAGTAGCCGTAGGGAATGGGATGACATTCTCTTCTCGTGAAGAGCCCGGGGGAATTGACAGGAATGGCTTCCATGTGCGCAGAGCCGTGGTGCTTGTCAGGGCAACGGTTGCCGAGGCCTTTCGGGACGCGAAGCGCGACGGAGGGCTGGGGTCAGCCTTCGTTGGCTTACCCGCAGACAGCCTCGGAGACAGCACATTCGTCTTGTCACCGAATGCCCGTAACGTTGTGGCGATGGCTTTGGAGCGGAAACCCTCCGGGACTGAGAAGAGGGTTTGAATGTCATACATAATGAGAGTCGAAAGGACGAGTGTCGTCAGATGAAAAGACAAGTGAGTAGTTTCGTCGACCAGCGGATTGGTAATGTCTCGGACCCGTGTGTGCGCCAAGACGGGAAACGTCGTCGACGGTTGTGAAATTGAAGATGAAGACGGGGAGCGGGAGGGACAGAATTAGGCGGTTTAATAAGTCACCCCAACTTATATGCGCCCACCAAAACATACCCAAACATCACGTCCGCGCTGCCGCCACGAGTTGCCGTCCTGGCTATCGGCACCGCTGTTGCTGTGCGCCTCAAGGCTCCGTCGCCTCGAGTTGTACCCCACCTTTATACACGCAATCCTCTCTGCTCTAGGATGTACTCCTCACATACCGGTCGTGTAACAACAATGTGAAGGATACGAAGTGATCTGATCAAGGCACTCCGTTCCGCGTTCCGTGTTGTTTGTTCCAGATGAGTCAGCTGACCTCCGGATCTTCCCACCCAAGTCGAACCCCCAAAGACAGCGGGTCTGGATCCTTCCCATGGGCCATGGGCGGTCGATCACCCAACCCTGAGAACCGCTTTTGGCTTTTGATTTCCGCGGCACATTCCCTTTTTAAGAAACTTTTCACGTGAAACAAGAGCCACCACCGGTGAAATATCCCAAATAATCGTTCAATCAGAATATCGTGCTGCGGTGGCGTCTAAACCTTCCCAATGGACTTCCTCGTCTCTGCGCCCCTGTATGTCCGTTATCTGCCCCGATATCTTTCCACCTTCTTGCAAAGCAAATCATTATGAATGTGATCATGAGCTACCTTCTATAATTACAAAGTCGACAACAAGGTGACACGGACTCTTCCTTTGGGACAAACGTGCGGTGGTTGTCATCAAGTCACTGGTTCTTATCGCCCAGGCATAAGACCCGTTCCTGGATTATGCTGCGGCGCTTGGCGTAACCAACTGAACCATCAAGTCTTCTATCGATTCGCCGGGGTGGCGCTTCCTGCAGTGCTCGGAGAACAGATCCTTGCGCGATTGCTTGTAGTTGCACTCTCGGCAACCGATTGTCGGTGGACAATGTACGGACTTGATATGTCGCGTCTTCTCCCATTCGCCAGAAAAGTCCTTGCCGCAATTTTCGATGGTACATGTAAATCGGTTGCGATCGCACATCCCTTGCCCTCCCAATTGGTCAGCGGTCCGCTCGCACTTTGGTCTCTTGAGCGTGGAGAGATGAGTTAGAGTGCCCCATTGTGATGTGTAGTATTGTCCTGGTTTGATATCCTGTGTCGTAGGAGCATCTCCGCCTGGACCTGAGGGAGTGACAAAGCTACCATCGAAGGTACTCGGCCCATCGTACGGAGGAGGAGGAGAATTGTGAGAGTGAGACATGGCTGTGTAGTAGGCTCCTTGACCCACTTCCCCAGGAATGCCAGAATATATCCCAGGCGAGCGGGCCCATAGTGTTGGGCGGCCCCAGGCCGACGTCAGGGACGAAAAAGGGGCCGAGAACCCCGTTTGATCCGGGATGGTGGCTGCGGTGGCGGGCGACGTGAAGGATCCATCCGACAAAGGCACAGGATAGGTGTCCGTGGACGTCATGGAATAATCGAATGGCAGCATGACTCTGGCCTTCTGTTCCTGGGACATAGAGTTTGGATCGTACGAAAGCCGTGAACCCTCGGCGTATGTGGACATATTCTTACACACGCAAGAAAAGGAAAATCGGTTAGCGATGGTGTGCGCGAGAAGCGCGAGCGGTCTTACCGGGTGGTACGAGTGCGGTTCCATGGTCAGAAGTAAACTGGCTAAGAGGGAATCGGAAGATGGGGAAAACATTGCGCGGGGAAATTACAAATTGGAGTACGATGAGCCGGTTCTAGGAAAGTCGTTGATGTGCTGCTGGGTGGTTCAGTTGGAAGACTTCAATTTATAATGCGGAAAGAAATGGGGGGACGCCGTGGCCTCTGGGGCAGTCCCAAGTGCCTCATGGGATGAGCGAGTACCTCGACGCCTTGCGCTTCCAAAGGAAGTTACAGTCACACATCAGAAAACATGCCAATGCTGTACTTGTAGTAATGCAATCCGGCTAGGACAAGAACGTGATGTCGGGTTTTCTCTTGCGCCTCGCGGAGTGGTCAAGGCCGTCTTCATGGCCTCGGGGCTGTGCCATCATATTATTTACCGTGCCGTAATCGTGTGCCCCTTCACTCAGAGCTGACCAGTCGTCCGATGCTAGGTATTGGTAGACGAGTGGAACTCCCGACCTTAATTAGCTGAAAGCGGTTCTGGATGCGCTGTAGGGCGTGAAGAACGTTGGGAGTCTGGCACCAAAAGGCTGACCCTTCCGTGAGAATTTGGAATCATTGCAAGGAAACGTGTCAGCTAACAGAGAGTATGGGGCCGGGGCACATCAACATATAGGCGCGGGTGCCAAGCACATGGATCTTGTCACACAGCCCCCACTACCGAAGCTGATCGTTCTAGCGCCAACCCCTACAGGAGCCTCACAAATCTGGAAAATTGAACCTCTCTCGGACATATCCGGCGTCATGGATCAGATAACGGTGGAGCCAATGCTTCCGAGTCAACTTATCTAGGTGGGAAACCTTGAGAGATACGTCTTTGGATAGAGCGGCCTCTTTCCGCTAGAGACAGAAAAGAAAAGGTGTGGCCAACTAGTAAGAAAGGGTGGCTCGCACCACATGAAGCAGTCCTTCAGCGCTCTGTCCCAATTCTCACAACCTTATCCCAGGCCGCATAGATCCCAATGGTAACTGTACAAGTGCCTGACAATGAATTAATAGTAGCGTGGCGCACCCTGAAGCCGATAAAAACGCAAAATGGAAGGATCTGTGTCGAATAACGTTATCGCGTTCATCCTATTACCACAGGTGATCTGTCGTGATCGGTAATCTCACCTCACGGAAAGATACCGCATAGCTCCATATGTCATGCACAACATATATAGATGAATGCCAGTACTAGCACCGCTATCAAGAGATGAACAATTTTCACACCCTGTTACTTTGCAAGAATAGACTTGAATACCACCGCGACCGCGATCCGAGACAGGTAATCACCGAACACTCCAGGCATTCGGATTCATAGCCACGTTCTAGGCATTTAAAGACTGTTTCAAGAGTTAATGTATCCTTGATCTGTCCCTCCTGATTGCGTCGTACTTGGGGCAGTTGTTCAGCTCGGTACTGCGGGCCATGTCGTTGAGACACCGGCCCGTTGTCGCCGAACAAATATGACTCACCGGCCCTGTCCCACGTGCTGCTCATATTAATATTAATATTTGAAAATCAGATACCGCCTGTCGTCGAGAGTACAGTGGAATAGACATCAGTGAGCACCTTCAGTTATGTTCCGGATCGACCATAAGTCATTGAACAGGGAACAAGCTGGGCGAGGGACCCCCTCAAACATTCTCGGTTGGCCGAGTCCTCTCCTCGTGTCTGAGAGTGCTGTGCAAGATCATTTTCAACACGTTGAACGAACACGTTCCCTATAAAATTTGTTATACACATGTGGCGTTCGCATGTACGCCAGTTCTCTGGTAATAACCGCGCAATAATACGGCGATGTCACATTGAAGCACTTCAAGTTGGCGCATCCACGTCTACGTGTCGACTTGTCCACGATTTAATTCCAGACTGGTATTGATGCACAACGTTGTCAGCCACATGTCGATCATAGGGGCGTAGAAATCATTTAATGTAACGTCAAGCGAGGGTTAACTTGGTCTCTGCGTGAGTGTTGAGCTATCCGATGAGGCAGCGCATTTCATCAGCAGTCGGTTGAAGGTTCGTTATCCAGCCTCCGATATCAACGGCTCCACTCTCCGTAGCCTTTTTGGGGAACGCAAAGGCGATTCACTTCCGCCGTAGTCCGAACTAGACTACCTGTCTAGGGAAGGAGGTTGGATGCATCGACGTCCTTCGGTACGAACGCTGTGATGTAGGGTGAGGCAACAGCATGTATCAGTTGATCCGTTGTGTCTATTAGTTCTCACCGTCCACGGCTTCAGTGCTGCACAGATTAATGACCGAAACGGCGAGGCTCACTAGCATCAGAGCCTAGGTCCTGGATACGCAGTGTCCTAGCAATGAATACCCCAAAATCAGATATGGTGTCCCGTAGAATAGGTCAAGCTTCCAGCATTGCGATGTTCGACCTGATGCAAGGGATTGGCGCAAAGGAGATGACTTGACTATATCAGCGAGGGCAACACCTCTCGCGGACTCAGATATGGCAGTACGCGCATCGCAAGCTGTGAGAGAGGATGGCCTCGGTCTGAAGTTGGAACCGGAGTAACGATATTCAGAAATACGAGGTAGGTTCTTTTCTACCACGCCGCCATTTTCAAAGTCCTTCAACATTCAATAAAGCCATGTCCATGAATGCTTGGGAGTCTAGTCTGCCGATGGGGTGTCACATATGAAATTGTGGTCCCGAGGGAGTGTGCCAATCGCTTACAATTTGGTAAATTTCCTGTGTGCCCCAACATACTTGCTGGAGGCGGAGGCACGGCAACGCCTTGTCACGGTCCTGCGTGTCATGCACCCGTGTACGAGTTAAAGGGGGGAAAATGGCACCTCTGGTAACGATACGTTGGACACCTAGGACGTGCCAAGCCACTCTTGAGACGGGAGTAGTAGGAACGGCTGGGCTTGTGTTATGGTTAAGTGCCCGTGGACCATCTGCCATGGCAAATCAAACGTCCATTACGCCGCTCAGCGTCATGGCTTTGAATGAGTCGACGACTGATTATACCGTCGTGGGGCGGACTGCAGTCCAACGAGTTTGCAGATCCCAAGTTAAGGGTACTATGGCTTCCAGTTGAAGCGAAGTGTGACGGCTGCGATGCAGAAAAGGTGGCGCTCTTGAAGGGATCATGATGGAAGTACAGAAAGTAGTCAAAGGGGCGAAAAAAAAAATCGGGACAATGACTGAGGTCTCAGCTGAGAACTCGAAAGTACATCAGGGACAAAGGACTCGGATACGATACCCACCTGTGTGGCGACATACAAGTAAACGTCACTGAAAACGAGGGCGGTCGTCACGGTGTCGATTAGGATGGAGTGGGAGGATTGACTCAGACAAGGATCAGATAACAGCGTTGTCAAAGATAAGCACGCTGACAAGCATACTAGTAGGCACCGTGACAAGTAACATCAGTAAAACTACCACCAACGTTTTTGGGCTCGTACGAGCTAGTACGAGTGTAAAATCCAACAAGTGCGTAAGGAACCTGGAATTTGACCAACCAACTTTTTATAAAAAGTAAATAAGTACAAAAAGTGGGACAAAAGGTGGTAAAAGTGACTAAAGTGTTCAAATTTGTGCCACAGCTTGTTCGCTTTTTTACTTTTGTACTTAAAAAAGCTGACTAGTAAACAAGTTTGTGGATTCTTTACTGATGAAATTGAAAAGGATAAGCACATTGACGACGATACGGTAAGTATGTTGCGTACTGACAGCAGGTAAACCTGAATCGGATGCCGCATTGCAGCAGGCGCGTTCATCAGGAAAATATCCACCGGCTTTTTCACTCTTCGAATTTTTGGAAGAAAAGAGGGTTTTATTCTACTTCTCTCCTCCTGAAAATGTATTTGTGAATCAACTTTTTTTTTAAGTCCTAGGTTTCCTTTTTGACTTTTCGACTCGTACGAGTCCAAAAAAGTAATTGGCAGGTTTCCTGATGACTCATCGGCTCAGAAGCATGACTGATCCGCCACCGCTCTCCGAGGCGGTGTGTTCACTGGCAGGGTAGCTTATTCCCGCCACTGCATGCCAGTGGCGCGATCTTTAGCTAGGTTTGTTCACTTGTGTCTGCAGATGCAGATGCAGCTATCCAGGAACACTCCGGTGCTCTGGCGCAATGCAGAGCCTGCATCATGATGTCCCACAGTTAAAATCTCGCGCTGCAGGACACTGGCATAGAACCACCCACCCGCGTTCTCTCCGTCATCAAATGGCCCTTCCCTCTGCATTCTCGATAGAAGTCTTCGTGAAGCGAGGGGAGTCAGAATTGGTTCAATATAAATATAACGATCTAGAGCTGTTATATCACTCCGCGGCTAGCTCCACCATGGAAGCAACTTCTGAGTACGACCAGGTGAGGAAAACAGTTTGACATCATGGTGATCAACTTCAACACCTCCATTAGATTCGCGTGCAGAATGACTTCTGGTCTGCTTGGCGTCAGTTCCAGCTACAACTTCATTTGTCGTCCTGCAAGGTAAGCACTGTCGAGTTTTTTGTAATCCGAGTGCGCACTAGTGTGTCACAGACCGAACCCGATGAGGCTGGAGGGCATTCAGTTATCCAAAGCTCCCAGGTCCATGACGATCGTAGGACGGCCCGGGACCCCGAGCTGCAACCAACAGCCTGCGAGCCTTGCAGCAGAAGCTTTAAGCGGAAGCAGGAGTACAAACGCCACATGAAGGATGTGCACATTGACAACGACCAAAAGCCCCAATGCCCGTTGTGTACCTTCAAATGGACTCGTCCCGATAAAATCAAGACTCACATCATATCTGCACACAAAGAGTGCCTCGCCCCCGACATCCTACACGAAATTGACGCTTTGCGCGGTCGGCATCTGACACAGTACCTAGATAAGCTTTCGCAAGACAACAACAGGGAAGCGGCCTTTCAATCGATCCCTTCCCACGGTCCCCTCCGCGGCTTGGTGTAAGGTGAACATTTGCACCGCACCAGGAACATGTCATCACATCACCCATGCTACCCTCATCGACACACTGGCAGTTCTTGTTCCCCTTTCTCAAAGGCTCCCTGCCGACCAGGTCCGACTCCAATATGATACATTTTGCTATGTATCACTCCTAGTTCCAGTTAATTCATCTTCCTTTGACGTATGCCCTCGTTTACTATTATTTTCGAGCGTCTATCAGTAGTCTTGCTATTCTCCGTTTTGAATGTCCGCTGTAGCTGCAGGGTACCTAAACGGATGGAAAATCTGGTTGAGTCTCCCTGTCATGCACTACGTGGACGCCGGCCCGTTGTCGCTGAACTGAACAAATATGACACATGCCTCACGTGATTGAAAATCAGATACTGACTGCGCACCACCACCGAGAAACATCTCGCGTCGAGAGTATCGTCACGGCTAGGCATCGGTGAGCACCCTCTTCACTCTGCAGTTGTGTTCCACATCGACCATAAGTCATTGAACAGGGAACAAACTGTGCGAGGGACCCCTTAATCACCAACCGCGTGTCGATCATAGGCCATAGAAGGCTTTGATATAAGGTCAAGCGAGACCATGAGACCAAGTTAACCCTCGGAGGGTTAACTTGGTCTCATGGTCTCTGCGTGCGTGTTGAGTTATCCGATGGGACAGGGTGTTTTCTCATCAACAGTAGGTTCAGGGTTCGTTATGCAAACCTCCAATATCAACGGCTCAGCTCTCTGTAGCCTTGTCTGGGAATGAAACTAGGGAAGGAGGTTGGATGCATCGACGTCCTTCGGTACGAAGGCTGTGATGTAGGGTGAGGCAACAGCATCCATCAGTTGATCCGTTGTGTCTATTAGTTCTCACCGTCCATGGCTTCAGTGCTGTACAGATTAATGACCGAAACGGCGAGGCTCACCAGCATCAGGGCCCAGGTCCTGGATACGCAGTGTCCTAGAAATGGGTACCCTAAAATTAGATATAATGTCCCGTAGAATAGGCCAAGCTTCCAGGTATTGCAATGTTCAACCTGATGCAAGGGGTTGGCGCAAAGGAGATGACTTGACTAAATCAGGGAGGACAACACCTCTCACGGACTCGGACATGGCAGTACGCGCATCGCAAGCTGTGAGAGAGGATGGCCCCGGTCTGAAATTGGGACCGGAGTAACAATATTCAGAGGTGCGAGATGTCCTTTCTATCACGGTACCATATTCAAAGTTCTTCAACATTCCGTAAAGTGATGTCCATGCTTAGGAATCTAAGTCTGCTGATGGGTGTCACGTATAAAATTGTGGTGCCGAGGAAGAGTGCCAATCGCTTACAATTTGGTACGTTTCCTGTGCCCCAACAAACTTGCTGGCGGCAGAGGCACGGCAACGCCTTGTCACGGCCCTGCGTGCCATGCATCTGTGTAGGAGTTGAAGGGCAAAAATGGCACCTCTGGTAACGATACGTTGGACACCTAGGATGTGCCAAGCCGTTCTTGAGACGGGAGTAGTAATGACCGCATTTGTATTATGGTTAAATGCTTGTGGATCACATGCCATGGCCATTTTCCGCTCAGTGTCATGGTTTTGATGGGTCAAAAGCTGATTATACCGTCGTGGGGCGGACTGAAGTCCAACGAGTTTTCAGAACCCGAGTCAAAGGTATGGTTGCCAGTTGAAGTGAAGTGTGACAGCTGCGACGCAGGAAAAAAAGGGTCCTCATGAAGACATGGAGGAACAGAAAGTTGTCAAAGGAGCGATGAAAAAAATATGGGACGACGGCCGCGACTGAAAAAGTACATCAGGGACAAGGATTGCGATACTAGTACCCACTTATGTGGCAATGTACAACGAAAAAGTCACTGAAAACGAGGGCGAGATGGGCGGGTCGACGAGGGCGACGGTCACGGTATCGATTAGGATGCAGTGGAAAGATTGACTCGGACAAGGATATAGTAAGGGCGTTGATTAAGATACTAGGCACGCGGACAAGGATAAGCATATGGATGACGATACAGGAAGCATATTGCATATTGACAGCAGGTAGACCTGAATCAGACACCGCATTGCAACACTGGCAGGCGCGTCGTCGAAGTTGAACTCCGAGGCATGGCTGATCCGCCGCCGCGTTCTGTTCTGAGGCGGTGTATTCATGGCAGCGTTACACCGGCCACTGCATGACGCGCTTTTTGTCCGCCTCCGAGTCGCAGCTATCCCGGAACGGAACACCGTGACTCCGGTGCTCGTCGTGGCGCAATGCACGGCATGTCCCACGCTCGCGTTTCACGTCGTTCATCGTAGCCATCGGATCAGCAACGTTGAAAGCTTCTGGCAATGTTCACCGGAGCTGCCAAGCGTCTACTCTCCTCAAAAGTTTGGTGTTCAGAAAATGCCAGTGATCGATGTCTCCGACGAAGCTCACCCATGACGCTCACGCAGCCCTCTTTGCCGGTCATCACTTACATTAATTCGGGACATCCCTTGCAACTCACTAGCAATTTCATCTTATTAGGGGCCAGGTTGTCCGACTCACACTCACGTACAGTATTTTTTCACCTTTTGGGAAACGCAGAGAGATCGAGCACATCTCTTGTGCCCTCTACGAAAGTTCTGGAGCCATCTCAGTGGTCAGGGCACCGAAAGCTGGCACACCCAGACTTCGAGTGCAGTTCCCGTGTGATGCGGCCTGTTTCTCGTTATGTCGTGGTGCCCTAGCAACTTGGGTGCCGTCTTGCCTTGAGCGTGGTTAAAATCTCGCGCTGCAGGACATAGAACCACCCACTCGCGTTCTCTCCATCATCAAATGTCTCTTCCCGCCACATTCTCGATAGAATTCTCCGTCAATCATGCTGTGAACGGAGGGGAGTCAGGATTGGTTCAATATAACGATCTAGAGCTGTTATATCCCTCCGCGGCTAGCTCCACCATGGAAGCAACTTCTGAGTACGACCAGGTGAGGAAACAGTTTGACATTATGGTGATCAACTTCAACACCTCCATTATATTCGCGTGCAGAATGACCTCTGGTTTGCTTGGCGCCAGTTCCAGCTACAACTTCATTTGTCGTCCTGCAAGGTAAGCACTGTCGAGTTTTTTTGTAATCCGAGTGCGCACCAATGTCTCCCAGACCGAACCCGATGAGACTGGAGGGCATTCAATTATCCAAAGCTCCCAGGTCCATGACGATCGTAGGACGGACCACGAGCTGCAACCAACAGCCTGCGAGCCTTGCAACAGAAGCTTTAAGCGGAAGCAGGAGTACAAACGCCACATGAAGGATGTGCACACAGACAACGACCAAAAGCCCCAATGCCCGTTCTGCGCTTTCAAATGGACTCGTCCCGATAAAATCAAGACTCACATCGTAACCGCACACAAAGAGTGCCTCGCCCCCAACATCCTCCAGGAAATTGACGCTTTGCGCGGTCGGCATCTAACACAGTACCTAGATAAATTTTCGCAAGACAACAACAGGGAAGCGGCCTTTCAATCGATCCCTTCCCACGGTCCCCTCCACGGCTTGGTGTAAGGTGAACATTTGCACCGCACCAGGAACATGTCATCACATCACTCATGCTACCCACATCGATACACTGGCAATTCTTTGTTCTCTTTGCTCAAAGGCTCCGTGCCGACCCTCACTCCAACACGATACGTTTCGCTATCTACTACTCCCAGCTCGAGTTAATTCGTCTTCCTTTGACTTATGCCCTCGTTTACTATTATTTTCGAGAGTCTATCAGTAATTTTTCTTTAGTTTTGCTATTCTCGGTTTTAAATGTCCGCCATAGCCGCAGGGCGACTACACGGATAGAAAATTTGGTCGAGTCTCCCTGTAAAGTACTAGTATTCTTCCTCATGTTGGTCTAAAAAACCTTCGCGTGTCCCCCTAAAACTCTCATTTTACCTACCTCACCTTTCCCCTGGCATGGTCTGTCGAAGCTAGCCTGAGATATTGAAGTGGCTACGTTCTTGCTCTGCGTCTTGGACTTTTGCCTTCCGAGTCGTCTTTGTCCGGGCCTCTCATGATCTCTCAGAGACCATTGCACAATTGAAGGATCTTTTTATCCTCCTCGTGACTGTTATCTGTCACTTATAATTCGGGCGTGCAGCCCTACGGCTCTCACGTCGAGAATGCCGTGCAGTGCTTGTCCAGGATGTGGAGAGGCCTCAGGCTGGACTCTGGTATATTTGGCGCCGGTACCTGCTACATTCATCTCATCTGGTATCACGAAGACTGGAGGAGGATACGACCTTCGAATTGATCTTTGGCTATTCACGCAAAAAGACACCTCGGCTTTTGGACACTGAAAGGTTAGTATGTCCGCATTAAAAGGCACGGAGGTCATCTTATCAAGTAGGAAACGCCGACCAGACATGTGGTACTGGCAGTGACCGACTCGTATGGTCCGCGTTGACATACCGAGATAAGTGATTACAACGTACAAACTGGCATCAAAGCTAGCTGAGATAGTCCTTCCCTCAGGATTCCACAGCCTCCATATCTCAAAAGTCCTGTTTCATCGACGTTCTCGACTTAGTCAGGAACTTGTTCGAATTGGACGCATGGCCTCCTCAGTGATAGGAACCCCGCAGCCGCAGATAAAGTCAACGATAAAGCGAAGTGCACTGATAGAATGGGGGCCGGGCCAGCATTGTGTGACACCACCCAAAGTGTACGGCACGCAAAAATTGAAGGAATTACGAGTGGCTGCGGACTTCACGGAGAATGAGGAGAATGAGTGTCATGCATCCAGCTGAAGAGAGAGAAAAACAGAAAGCACCAGTGGCAGACTCAGGCCGAGGGACAAGGAAGTGGGTGGGGGAAAAGCGCAATGGAGGGGGCTCGATACGTCCGCTTTAATAGAACACGTCGTATTACGATAAGGCGTTTCACTCTGTCAACATCTATCGTGGAATGCACATCGTTAAAGTTCGTTTCTTGACTTCACGAAAGTAACATGTGGGTCACAAGCTTCTAATTCCGCCGCGGCTCGTCGGACACGCAATATCTGTGTCTGACCGATCTGACCTACTGTAGAACCCCTTTATCTTTCACACCCCTACATCGAGTGGGACCCACCTTCAATCCACTTATTGACGACCATTCTGTCTCGCTGACCCAACAGTCCAGGCCCGTTGAAGCCTCGCGCAGAACCTGCCACTGTCCGCTAGGCCACGTTTGGTACTTCCGCAGCTTGTGAAATCTTTTCTGCATGCGGTTACATTCCTGCGCGCTACTGTAGTCTCGTGCTACGCCACGAATGGATAAGCTGCTAACGAGTAGAAGCAGAGTCTCGCTAGCTTGTGCTATACTGTATGCTACTGTCTGCGTTAGGAATAATTGAACGTACTGACGCGGAGAGAAGTCCGAGAGGGTGATTCCATGCGTAACATTGCGCGGAACGGACCGCCAACCAAGAGCGTACACTGGCAACAAATCATTCAGTCCGACGTATTCGGTCTTGAGCTCCGTGGACCCGAGTCAATGTTTCGCATCGTCCCGCTCCGCACCCCGCGTAGAGGCTTTTTCGGGTCAGCAGTGAGCAGTGCATGTTGAAAGCACGTACTGACGGTATCATGTTAGTGGTCAGAAAATGACCAAAAAGTATACATATGGTTGTTTACCCCAGACTAGACCTGATGGAGGCGGCGATGTACTATCATAGTCCTAGTGATGACGCGCTAGTGGAGGGTTCTACAGGGTACAACGATGACATACAAACCGGGACTCGATCCGTTTGCTGTGAAGTACCACACCTCCCAATCCTTTGATAGAACTCCGATATCTGGACTTCCCACCGATAACCGGGGAGCCACCATGGTCCGCCATGTAGTGGGTGAACTCGCTGAATTGTGTTCTAGAGCGGCCGTTCGCCTGACAGGGGATTTCCTAGGTCCCGAATCAATCCCCAACAGGCGAGAACAAAATTCTGTTCAGTCATTTAGAGCCGGAACAACTAGCGTTACAGGCTTAAAGACCACGAGGTCGCCCACTGGCCGACGGCCAGTCAGTGGAAGTGAAATATCTCAGTGGGGGGTCGTGGTGCTACAGCAGTGAAAGTATAGCTGCCGGCACCTCCGTGAAACGCGGCCGTGTGACGGATTGCGACTTTGCAGAAGCAAGAGCAATGACACACACGAGCACGAGAGCAGCCTTGAATATTTTGCGACGAAGAGTTCACGGCGTTTCCCGCGGTTCTCTCGTGGTGCAGAATGGTCACAATTGCCGAGGGAGATAACATAATTCTGCACATTGTTGTGATCACCTGTGAGTCGCATCATTAGGTAACCTGCGAATGGATGACGCTGTTCAGGCCTTATCGTCATCGTCTTATCGTGTTTGGTCACACGACAATATTCCATTCCTCATGGCTGCCGTGACTGTTGCGGCGGGCCAATGCCTGAAATGATAGTTGCATTTACCCGTCTTTGCTTTGTTTGTCAGGCGGAGAAAGCAATGCCCATCTGATACGATGCTGTACCGGTACTCCATTGAGTCATGCGTCCACCCTATTAGAGTGAGCAACAATGGTTTTAATTTCAAGACGAGGCGGGGATTCACGAACCTTACGGATAGGAGTGGGTGATCAAGTTCTACGAAGATGCCGAGGACCTCAGGCTGGGAGACAATGGCGTAACTTGAACTATGAAATGACGCATAGCAAAAGAGACCAGCACCGCGACAGGCAGCGTCCAGATCCACTCTCCCCACGTGATGGAAGGGCCCAATGTTTCGCACAAAAAGCACAGTTAACGTCGTCCGTCGGTGTTGTCGTTTGTGATTGAAATTGGTTAGAAGTTCCACGTGACACTTCACACAATCACATGATCAGGAGGTCGTATTTTATTTTATGTTTCTGTGGTAGTCCATGTGATGGACTCTTACAGGCAGCGTTTGAACTGGGCCGCAGGCTGAACTGAACGCTGGTGTAAAGGGACTGTCAGACAAGGGGAAATGCTTATTGTATCGGCTGGTGATGCCATTGATCGGTGCGCATATATATCTAACGCCGGAATCCATCCCCAACTATCCACAAAGCAGGATCGTGGTGTATGAAATGCAAAAAGTGGTGCCCATTTATCGATCAAGCAAGGCGCGACGTCGCCTTTGTAAACCTTCTGGTCGCCCATTTGTGAACACAAGGACCACCACCGAGCCGTTGTTCCTTTGACTTGCTACGCATTAGTGAAAAAACGAGGATACCCTCGGCTTGACCACCTACCCGGAATTAGGAATGGGACGGCTAAGGAGCTCAGAGGGATGACAGTCTTGGTCATACGGGCTGCACTCTGCACGGCGTTCGGGATTGGTGGCCCGTAAGACACGACTGGCTACGTTTTCTCGAGCGCCCACGAACATCGTATCAAATTCCCGAATCAGATCAGGAATCATCGTGCGGACCCAGTCCAATCCGAGACCGTGAATACCCTTCCAGGGAAAGTCAAGGAAAGGGTCATGCGGCCAGTGTCCGCCCCGAGTAGGACGCCCAGACGCGGAAGGCTCTTCTTCTTGCTCGCGTATCCACCCACTAACAGCCTGCACTGCCTCGTCTCCCGCCAGACCAGACCAGGCGCCAAGGGAGCCCAGCACAAGAAAGTCGCCGTCGCGCACCTCTACGCTCTCCACTTCCACGGAGGCCGCGTCTAGCGAACCGCGCGACGGAAACACGCTCCCACCCACGAGCTCTTCCACGTCCCTCGCGCGGGACTGCGCATCGCGGTCGAGCAAGTACCGCGCCGTGCCGGATCCAGCGAGTTCCCTGCATTCGTGGTGGCCGTTGCCCACGCGCCGGCCTAAAAACGCGCGTCCGGCGCCGGCGTTGGCGATGCGCAGCACGCGCGACTCGGAATCGAAAAACGCTACCAGAGTCGATGTCGGGCTGGCCTGCCGTGTCCAGGCAGCGCCCGTTTGCGCGCTGATGTCGATGTCGAGGCGTGCGAGGGTCTGTCTCAGAGCGTCGTCGATGTGCGTGTCGGGAGGCGGGCGGGTTGAATTGTGGACGTCGGCGAGCGAGCCTGCGATGGCGGGGATGATGCTTCTGCGCACCCATGATACAGGTCCACGGTCGACAGGACCGGGGCCGTCTGCGTTAAGCAGGGCAAAGATAGACCAGTAACCAGAAGGTACGGGGAGCACGCCGACTGCAAAGTCCGTCACGCGATCTCTTCGAACGTCAGAATTAGTTGTCGCGGAAAAATCATACGGCAGCGGGACCACAAGCAAGCGTACGTACGATGTCGAGTCGACGACCCGCACTGTATCGTATCGCGTTATGCCAGTATGGTCTCCTGGAAATACGGTCTGTTGCAAAGTCTGTACGTCTGTGAGCGGATGGCGGACATATAGATTGGTGCTATGTCGCCTTGACTCCCGAGAGTCGTCCCGAACTGCGGGTGATTCGTCGAGATTCAATTGAGACCACGGGTATCGCACGGTAATGAGGCCAAGAAATGAGGCCAAGGACAAGCCCAACTTTGCATAAGTGCTGATCGGACTCTTACGCAAACTCCTCGCTGTCGTAAGGTTATGGAGACGAATCTGGTTCCATCCGCAGGTGGGGGACTTGAACCGATTCGAGAACAAAAGTGTGGGCCGTCCAAGCATGAGAAACGGTTGATCGTGGGAACGCGGGAACGCAACCACGGATACGAAAGCTTGGGTAATAGTGGACATAACGTGATGCGTTCATTCAGACAGTCAATGAAAGTTGATTGTCTACAGTATGTTCGTAATGGAACGTTCTAGACCCTGGTTTTTGGTAGTTGTTTGAGAAATCATCGAGCTAAAGAATCGAATAAGGACACCTCTCCGAATGTGGGTACCATCCGAGTACTTAACAGAGACGCTCATCACTGCGCGAGCAAGCTCCGTTTGGGCAGGACATATCTAGCAACCTAGACCCGTACCTCATCTTCTGGTAAGAAGACGACAACTTCACACGCACACAAACTTGAACCCCAATCTCCATCATATGCCTCACCCCTTTTTGCCGCGTCGTTGCCAGGGTCTAACGTCTAACAATTGACAAAGAATATATGAACGCCGACAACACGATCGACTAGTTGAACTAGATGCTCCGCGGTTGTGGGACGTGCACACTGTAGCTGGTGTGTGATAAGCTGCAGCACGTTAAGAATGAATGGATGCGACGCTCTGGAGAATGACACCACGGGGCCCGCTGGGGACGACGCGTGCGGCCGTGCCAGGGCTGCGATGATCAAATTGAAATTGAATCGCCTATCAGTCCGCGTCCCCCCAACAGGTCAAGGTTAACTAAAACTCACGTACATTACAGTGGTTCTAGCTCAAGGCACATCCAAACACAATGCAACGTGCCCCGGCGTGCCCCCACGCCATCATTCATCCGTCCATTTCATCACGCAGATTAAGTTAACATGACAAAAGATCTCCATGGCCACAGCCTGAGCACAACGTGACGACGCCAGTAAACCTTCATCGCCTTCCCGATGTAGCTGTTACCCGTTACTCACCTGCTAATGCGCCAGCGGTGATCTGTTTACAGTAACTTACCCACTTTCCTTTTGGAAGACGGCGCAGAGGCGTTTTTCCGTTACTCAGCAGTACTTGACCCTGAGTATCGTAGGCCGCCGGACGGCCAGTGGGCAATTTCAAGTTGCGTACAGGTCATCAGTAAAATATCCACTAGCCTTTTCACTTTTCGACTTTTTGAAAAAAAAAAGAGGGTCTTATTTCACTTCTCTCCCCCTGAAAACGAATTTGTGAATAATCTTTTTTTTGAGTTCTAGGTTCCTTGCGCACTTGTTGGCTTTTCCACTCTTATGGGCTCATACGAGCCCAAAAAAGTAAGTTTACCGATACCGATGAACGCGCGCCACCGCTTTTCTGGCCGGCTTATTGATATGATAGGCGACCGTGAGAGTGGACGACCCGCCCGACACTTGCGTTATTTGATAGCCCGGGTGGGCATAGTGCCTCGCAAAATTGGAGATTTTGATGAGACGTTATACAGTACTGGTACTACTGTACTGTGCCTGCGCCCATATTCGGACGGCCCCCTCAGTCGGACAGTCACGCTTTTCAGGTGAAGGATGTGACTGGATGTCACGTCTCAGTTGGCGATTTTTACCCTTGGAAAGCGTGACTGTCCGACTGAGGGGGCCGTCCGAATATGGGCGCATGCACAGTAGTACAGGATAACCATTATCAGCACTTCCCGATTTTGCGACAATTCTATTGCACTCTCAGCCTCGGGCAACAACCCCCAGCATAGGAGTTTCACGCGCCGCTCATGGCGCATACATTTTGTTGAGAGTGGGAGATGGGGATCGATAACAGCTCAGCCTAGGAGGCACCTGCAATGAGAAGTTTTCTCTGCGCTCCGCCTGATACAGTACACCAATGCAAATTTCCGTTTCCTGGATGTGCGATCTGGGCACTTGTGGGCTAATGGCCCTTTGCCATTGGCAACTCCAGCCCCCATGAGAATTTCACTTGACGACGACCGGCCATGTCCGTGGGCACGCATTCTGGAAAGAGTGGGAGTGTGCGATCGATAACGACTGACCCAGGAGGGGCGAAGCTCCCCCTGCCGCGCGATACTCGTAGTGCAATTATGATCTGGGAGTCTAAGGAACAACGAACTAATGGACGCTATGCTATCACTGTGGTCGTAATAAGAAGGGCAGTCAAGCCTGACAACCTGACGACAATAAAGAAAAAGAATCAAGATGTAATTGTTTCGCATGCAAGGGTATGACTGCCAACTAAATAATGCTACATGGAATGCATGATTGTTATCAACAACTAGCAGAACTGTCCGTCCGTCCACAAACAACCTACAGTAGTGAGAAAAAGGAAATCAGTCCACGAGGCTAACATGAGGGAACCACGTGTGCCGCACCAAAGACACAGCCCGCTTCTCCATATCCACAGCCACAACGGGCGAAAGCGGCGAGCGGATGTACTGCGCGTCGTGCTTACGTGGCGAGAACGGCCGCGGCGTATCGCGTCGCTTCAAGATCATGCGTGCCACGAGCTGCGGCATGCTCACGATGGCGGTCTTTCCCGGCTTGACCTTCACACCCCCTGGGTGTTCGCTCGCGTCTGGATCCTCATCCAGTTTGAGGCGCAGCAATGCCTGTAGCTCCCGCCCAAGCTCCTTCTCGCGCTTGCGTACGCGCCGCGCCTCCGCTCTCCGCGCTTCTGTGTAAAGAAGCCACGATCGGATCGTCTTCTCATCCGACTCGGCCAGCTGAGCGGGCTCGCCAGGCGGTCCCTCGGTCTCGTCCGCTCCAGCGCTAACGCCACCGCGCTCGTCAAAGTCGGCTAACTTCGAGGGGACCGGCGGAGCGACGCTTAGCCGTCCTGCAAGCGATTCCGCACGCTTCGCGTGGAAGATCTCGTCGTCCTTTGCTTTGCGCTCAGAGACCCACGTTCGGCGACGCACGCTCTTGAGTCTATCAAACTCGCGGCCATCGACACGTGCGATAGCCTCTAGCGAGAAGTTCAAATTGGGCTCGATCGCGTGCGTCTCAGAAGCCTCGGTCTGATTCGATGACGCGGCCTGTATAGGTACGAAGAGCCCAAGGCCACTGCCACGTGGAGGCGATGCTGCCGTCCAATCCGAGACTGGGGTTTCAGCAATAATGAGGCTGTTATCCGGCTCCGCACCGGGTAATGTCAACAAGGGTTGTCCGGCTAGCAGCGGAGATTGGGGAGGTGACGTGGACTGCTCGTTCATCGTGAAATCCTCCGGGAGGTCAGCGAAGGACCGCCGTGATGGAGACGAGGGGATAGAGGAACTCCCAAAATCTTCGTCATCGTCATGGAGGTCCGACAGGGTGCGACACATAGGTGAGGGCGGGACGATCTCCTGTTCTAAAGCATCCGAATCGAGAGAGGTGGATTCGGAGCAATCAGGGTCATCGATTTTCATTGGTCCAGGGTTTGGGGTAACGCTAGTAGACTGCGCGACAGCGGACATGCCAAGCCGAAAAATCGAAGGTTCTCCAAACTCTGAAAGAGGAGGTGCCGGATCGGAAGTCAAGCAATGTTGAAAAAGACTTGATGTCGCATAGGGCTCTGTGCCTTTGTGATTAACAGACGCAGATCCAGGATGATGTAACATGTCGGATGTGGCACAGAAAGAAGGTAATGTGCCTACTCCGCGACAGGGCGAAACCAAGACGTTCTCGGTGTGCGTAGCAGGCTCTTCCAGACTGGGGGAAGGAAGGGAAATCCGGCGCCGGAGTGCCAGGGGCAGTGGGAGGGTGAGCTGCGGTAAGACATGCGGACTTGCAAGATCGGAAAGAAAGAGTTTGAGAGATGGTGAGTCGACGAAAAGCTTTCCTCCTGACGATGCGTGCGGGTGGGTGAGGAAGGCATCGGACGGCAATCCGTCAAAGTTGGGTGATGGGAAGGACGCATGGAAGATCGAAAATCTTGGGCCGGCAATACCGTCCGGTGGCCCTGCTGAAGAACGAAGCTGACCGAAAAGTGACTCCACCTTCGAGTCCGGGCCACGTAAGGGTGTATTGGAGCCACAGAACGGAGTCACACTGTCGCCCTCGGTGGCCTGAATGCCTGATGTGCCCAGGCGCGAAACGGGGGGAACCAGGGATCGCAACAGGGACGTTGACACCTCCAGGGTGCCCGCAGGACGAGTATCGGTAACATCAAGTGGAAGATCCCAGATTGGAGAGAGTGGAGTGAGGAGATCAGATGGGGGAGGTTCTTCAGGGGAGGCGGATGATTGCGAATCGCCGTCAATCGCGTCGGTTTCCACCTGAGCGTCATCGTGGGCGCCTGCATCCTTATCAAGGGTACAGAATGGAGTGGTGGCTTCTGGGAGCGCGTGTGGCACCATTTGAAGCGAGGGCGGAGGGGAAAGAGGAAGATCTTGGGTAGACGGATGTGACGTAAAGGGGGCTTCGGTATGTTGAGTGGGTAAAGTAGGGGAGCGAGGACGGGTCAGAGGGTCAGAGTGGCAGGGGGATGTACGTGCAGCATGCGACGGTGAGTCTTCGGACAAGGTGGGAAGGGGAACAGTGTGCTTTGGGTCGGAATCGGTGGATGGAGGTGACGGATAGGTATGTTTGAGCTGTTCAGCAGAAGGGGTCGAATTATCTGGCGGAGAAACGGGACAGATGCAGGTAGGATCAAACGTGGGAGAGTCGTGGGGGTTGGGTATGGAGGTGCTGTGATTTGGGGTGTAATAGGGTGACCAGGGATCGGGAGACCAAGGACGAGTGCCGATACGAGGATGATGCATGTCAGGTTGTGGTGCCGGTGACGATGGGAGCGATGGGGAGAGAATAAAGCGGTGTAGTGGTGGTGAAACAAAGCCGTCGTTGGCGAACGTCATGGTTTTTCACCAATCTTTCGAACGGACGAGCGGGCTGTCGAGCTGGAGTCAGGGAAAGGAGAGGGATGGTAAGGGTGAGATGAGGTGTTAGAGTTGGGAGTGGTGAGATGACTCACGGGCAAGACTACAACATTGCGAAAGGGATAGAGAGGGCAAAGGCGAGACCGAGGCCAGAGGGTGGGGTGAGGATGAGGGGATGCACCGCCCCATCACCGATTTATTCCATATTTGTCGTGATTTGTCCAAAAACTAAAAACTCGTGTCTGTGCCAATAACGGTACCCTCGCCTCATGTTCCAACGGAGTACCCCACATCAACCCACCCTCGCATCCTTTCTCCATATCCTATCGTAATCCATAACAGTCTACCCGCGTCAATCGTCAGCACCCTTATGGAGAATTCCGGCCTGACCCTTGGCCGACTCACACAAAGCTCGCCCACGCAACCCCAGCGGCAATCGCATCGGTCGCCAGGACCCCCACGCAGTTGATGAGCGGCAGAAACGACGCAGTTGCGAGTGCTGTTATACAGTGTCGAAGCGCGCTGTTCATCGAAATCACCGTGCCCAAATCTTAGGAGGTGGTAGCTCTCACGCGAAAAGCCACCGCGTACCTCGTGACCGCAAATGTCTCTGCGCTTCGCCCATGTAGTATATCGACGTTGTACGCCGCGATGGGCGTCAGAACCACATCAGCCTTGTCCGCATCGATTGATTAGGGGGAAAAAATTTGCGCAATGGAAATTTAACGTACCCCAATTCCGCTGATAAAGAGGCACATCATGTTCAACATGAGACCCGTTGTCCCCGGGACATAGTGTGTGAACACCCCCGACAGCAAGACAGACAGTGGCAGGAGAACGAGTGCGCCGGGCAGCGCCGCACGCAGCCGATCCTCAGGGACCCAGCGTCCATTTCTTCTTTCTCGCCAGCGTACCAACATTCCGTCGGACATTCGGCCTGCGATAGGCGCCCCCACTGTGCCAAGGTGTGCCTCTCAGACAGCCACATAGACGAAAATGACTCGACGCACGCGCACTTCCGAGCCCGCCTGGCAGCAAGAGGGCGCCAATGACAACCTCGTTTTTGATATTGTAACGTGCGCCCTGCAGTTTTTTTTCTCAATGATGAATAATCTGAATAGCCGGAACGTGTTGCATGACCCACGATGGTGTACGAGAGTGGGATTAGCAAAGCTGGAACGTGATCCCGGCAATAAGTCCATTGTTGCATAAATGGTTGGTTATACCCACTAAAGTTCGCGCTCAATGCGAATGCGCCAGCAAGGCACTATGAGGGCGCAAACCCCAAGGAAGGTCTCGTTAGCCCCAGGTTTATATGAAGATTAATTGAACACTCACGGCAATAAGAACATTCGGGCTTCGCAGGATCGAAATATTCCTGAGTGGATTCCGTAACCAGCACCACTGCCCGTCTATTGGACCGCCAGCCTCGCGTAGTTTGTCGATGCCACGGGCCCGCGGCCAGCTTGTTTCGGGTAGAAACATCGACACGAGAGCAAACAAAGCCGCGCCGCATATGCCCAGGAAAAGTTGCAGGACACGCCAAGTCGCATAACGTGCAGCGAGGCCGCCTAAAATTGGGGAGAGCGAAGGGCCAAGTAGGCTCGCCTATCATGTGCGCAAGCAGATGCCGACGGTGCAGCATGTCAACTCCTTAACGTCTCCATTGCGCCACCGATCATCACTCACAGCGAAGAAGAGGCCCATAGCTGCGCCCCGCTCTTCTAGGCGGTATATGTCGCTGATAACACCAGCGCCCACGGACATGCCGCCGCCACCACCGAACGCTTGCACGACCCGGAACAGCATCAACTGTTGGGCCGACTGCGCGAACGACACCCCCAGCGAGCCCATGACAAATATGGGCAGCACGGTCAGGTAGACCGGCCGCCTGCCATCTGCGCCGAACAAGATAATTTCAGTTAGTCGGATGGAATGGAATAACATTCGCCCATGAGGACGGTAGATGCGCCTCATTTCACCCTAACCCTCAAGGGGCAGGGGTAAGCCGTGTGGCTTACGTGGATTAAACGTGGATTAAATAGGAATATATTCAACTCACAAAAACCAGCATAAGTCGACCAAGTAAGATTTCCCAGGGCACCAGAGATCATATAGCAACTAACTGCCAAACTGTGCGTTGGTTGGACGATCCAAGTTAGCTATAGATCATGACTACGCGGGGCACGAGCGGACAAAAAGACTTGCTTGATGACGGTCCCTGTCGTATGCAGATCGCGAGATATTTGTGGTATACATGGCACGAATGAGCCTATAACAAATACTATACAGCGTTCCCAATTAAAAAGCAAAGTCAACCAAAGGCAGATACGTGTTAGGAGAGAAAAAATGTTCACGTGGGATCATTCCTGCTAGTGAGACTATAGCAAGGATCATGCGCTTTCGTCCAGGCGTGAAACGGTCGTAAATTGAAGCCTCGGTTCTCATCGGGAGTCCATACTCCATCGTACCTGCACCCTTACTCTGCGGGAGCAGAGGCGAGTCTTCGTGAGGCATTATCGTAGGATTCGTAGCGGGGAAGAAGGAAAGGGAAAGTAAGACGTGAACGGGGGAATGACTCGGGTTAAGTTGAGAAAACCGGCGCAGTTATGTACCTAGAACCGTGTACAGCACCCACTTCTCATCGCAACTGATGCTATGACATATTGAGAAGCACATTCAATCAACTTTGGAAAGAAGCGCTCCGTGGGTGATTAGCTGCCCTGAGTGGGGGGGATACGGTCAGGGCGGAGAGACCTCGCAAATAACATTGAAGTGACGAAGCATGAGATAAGTGCCGAAGCACGGCGAGATCGTCCGTATGCAGGTGAACGGGATTTCGGAATGAACTCTGGCAGCGGCTCATTCAAATTTCCAGACTTTTTCCCGCACTTGCTGTGACATGATTGGATACCATGTGAATTCAGTAGACCGTGTTGGCGCCGGCTAGACAAGAACCCCGGGATTCCTGTCCGACACATCAATGATAGGTAAGACGTCAAGGCGAACCTGGGGTGCCACGTTCTGAGAAGAGTGGAGTCCCTTTTGCGACTGACGAATTTTGTGATCACTGACCGATCTACGACAACAACCCAGAAGCGAAGGTCTCGAGGGCTTCTTCACTTGCGGTCTCATAAACGATGAATGAATTGGAAGGTCCTCGACATGTGGATGAGACACTGTTGCCAGCTCATTGTCACGAAGGCAACACGTCTGTTCTCTCCTAGAGCCATATGTTCCTCGCGGCTATAAGGGACAAGGACCTGTCTCGATGCACGCAGCCCCGGACTTGGCGTGAAAAACCAGAAGCAGGATGCGGGGATAGAGAACGACCCGGTGGTAGATCCTATTCATTTAGGAGGTTTACGTAGTGACTGGCGCAAACTTTCAGGGATAATCAATTACAGGGCAGCCTCCACTGGCAGACGGACAGACATCGCGTCCGCTGTGGTGAGTGATCCGATGTTGTCAAATTTTCCCATCCGTCCCCAAGCCGCGAGCTGGCCGTTCGGTCTTTCCAGAAAGTCGCAACAGAACGTCGTCGGCTTAACGGACAGGACGCGGCAATGTCAGCAGAGTCACTGGCAGCACAAAGACCGCTGTCATGTTTGACACACGCACGGACGGACGGACGATCCGTATGTGTTGTCAGTCGGTCGGACTGAGAGGACCTACTAGGCAATACAATCGCAGCTTCCCGATGCCACTCCGAGCCAGTGGTAGAAGGCTCCAGTCGTCCTCGTGTTAAGGAACGAGAAGCCCGCAAGGAAGGCCGCCGCGTGGAAGCACAGCTGGTAAGAGGAGAGTGTTTTCTAAATGGAACCCGACCATCTGTGGATTGAATAGAATACCGTGGGTGATTTTTTCAGGGTCGCGAGCACGCTGACACATGACCACTCTACTCCATATGGCAAGGAAATCACACACTGGCAGGCTCGCTTTACTTTTAAATAATTGGTCATCGCAGATCCATGGTTTTACCACCACCTCAACTAAGGTGAGATAGGAGATGTGGACGGGCCCATTGACGTTGTGGCCATTCTCAGAATTTCAGGCCAGCATCCGCTATCGTTTTGGGACCTGTTCCTGATGATCCCAGACTTAACTCTATATTTCATTCTCAGGACCGGAACTTCCGCCAGGTTTTGTACGGGCCGTATTTGGAAATTGCTTTGTCTACTATTGGTCCCAGAAACTTGCTCTATAACTCCTTGTCCAATACATTCACGTCATAGTGCGTCTGGACTCTCCCAGTTCTAGTACCCTTTGGCAGTCACGGTGGCCATTCAAAATTGCTTCAGGACCTGGATTTTCTGTCCGGCCCTGAGCCAGCGAGGCCCTCTTGGCTGGCCCGTAGATTACACAGTCTAGTCTGCAATCGCGGATCAACTGCAATGCACTACGAAAGCGTGAAGGAACTTGGCTCAAATGACGGAAGGCTGTGCCGCAGCCTGTACCCATACCGGTCAAATCCCGCAAGTGGAAGTACGGGTTTTGTGCAGGTAGTACTCCCAATGGTGGCCAATGTTGAAGTAGCCTGCCAGGTAGCACATTTCAAGACGTCTCTCGGATAAAACTCGAGATGGGCAGTCCCCGTGCATCGTTCGAAATTAGATAAAGCAGCATTTTTCCGATAGGACTGCATAATGTCCCTGTGGAAGGGCTAATCCACTAATGGGTAGAACTGAAACTCAAGTACCAACCCTTTCCTTAACCAAAGCACCACAACCACAACCCTCGGACTAAGAATTCCCCGCAATGATCGAATCCAGATCGACGTTCAGCGTAGGGAGAGGGGCTGCCGGAGCTGTGTTTGAGTTACCGTGACCGTTACCGCGACTTGTAGATGCGACGGAGTTGGCGGGAGCGGCCTGCCCTTGCCCAAGGACGGGGAAAAACGCAAACAGCTCTGTCCGGGCTGCAAGTAGGGCCCTTTGAATGGAAGGTAATTGGGGAAATATGGCTCGAATGTGTTCCTCGTAGATATTGAGACTGATCCTTATAGGAAGTGTCTGCCAACGCGATACGATGGTAAGATGCGCATCAACGAGGGAGTAGCAGCCAACTCACAGAAATGTACCAGAAGAAACTAATCATGGACACCTGTATGGTTAAAATCCAGCTCAAGGGAAGGAGAAAGGTGGGGACGGGGCCATAAAGGAGGTTGTGGACGCGTTGTCTGACCCGAGCGATGAACAATGCCGTGTGCTCGTCGAGCTAATGTGGACAACTGTAAGTAAAAAATCATGCGCCAGGCGTAGGTGGGTAATACTACGCACGTTCTGACGATGGCGGGTGGACATGTTGGTGCGGTTTTGTCACAATCGATGCTATAGATTGAGATGGAAGCGAGGCGTAAGCTGGTTGCCACGTTTATCACCTCAACCCATCGTCATGAGCGCTGGCGCTCTGTGGGGTCGGAAAGAGAGGTTCAAATATTCAAGGATGGCTCATGCGTCCTGGTGAAAGTATTGCCAAAATGCGTCGATCAGTGGTCAGGGATGCGGGCGGGATGTCGTCGAACCATGCGTATGTAATGGGTGCACTCAGTAGACAGATTCTACTACAACATCCGTCCAAATTCACTTCACCTTGACACCTCTACAGGAATTGGACCGGAAACTCAGGGCTACTCGGCTCAGCCGACCAGACATCGTGACATCGCCTGCCACAGGGACGACACCCCTAAGCTTACGAACTCTTCATTAATCCCACTATGAGGACTCCAGGGGGGCGAAAACCACCCGGCAGCCGGGAAGGGCATCACCCGATATCAGGGTGAATACATGCCAGCTGGCGGGTTGTAACCGCCCTCGACAGCCCTCCTGTTGGGTGTTTTTTGCCTGCTAAAATTGAAGTGTCAACGTTTCAATCTCCCTGCAGTCAAGGGCTGATAATTGGCCATTGCAAATGGCTGAATGTCGCACACACGAAACAATGGGTAACAAGGGTTGTTAAAAGCTTCTACAAAAGTATATACAAGTCGCGTGGCATCTAACAACTGAACACGATGTTCTTGACCTTACAAGCAAGATCACAGACATAGGAATATTTGAATACCTTCGTCATGTCCCTTGGCAAAGCCGCCACGCTGTTGCTGCTGTCTGTTGTCCCACTGGTGTGCTGCTCCTGCTCCTGCTGCTGCCGCTACGGTGCTGCCTGTTGTGCCATTGCTGCACCGCACTGCTACTGTGCTGCTGCTCGTCGTGCCGCCGCTGCGCTGCTGTTGCTGCTGCCTGTCATTGCGCAGTTGCTGCTGCTGCCTGTTGTGCCGTCGCCGTGCTACTGTCGTGATGCTCCTGCCCATCGTGCCACTGCTGTGTTGCTGCCGCTGGTGCCTGTCATGCCGCCGCCGTGCTGCTCCTGCTACTGCGCTGCTCCTGCTTGTTGTGCCACTGCACCACTGTTGCCTGTCGTACCGCCGCAACACCGCTGCCTGTTGTGCTACCGTGGCGCTGTTCCTGCTACTGTGCTGCTCCTACTCCTGCTGCCCATCGTGCTGCCCACATTGCTACTGGTGCTGGTGCTGCCCATCATGCAGCCACCACCGTGCTATTGCCAATGTCGAGGCTGGTACTGCCGCTGTCACGTTGTCGCCGACACCACCATCGCATTGGTGCTGCTGCTGCCCTCACCGTCAGGGGGTCACCGCTGCATCCATTGTTGCCGCTGCCATCGCCTTTGCGTGCTGCCGTGGCTGTTTTTGTTGGGCTACCGTCGTCGTCGCTATTGCTCATCATGAGGGCAGGGGAGGAGGTTGGCATTGACGCATGGGGGTTGGCATTGATGTATAGGGCCTGCACAAAACATGAAACGGGACAAAAAAAGGAAGATACACTATATGAGTGAACCCAATAGTGGCATCGCCGCCGCTGCCGCCGTGGCTGTTTCTTTTGGGCTACCATCTTCCACTATCACCGATCCAACATTAATGGCAGGGGAGGGGTTTGGCATTGATGTATGGGGCCTGCACAGAACATGAAGCATGAAAAAAATAAAAAGAGGACATACCATATGACTGAAACCCAAGAGTGGGGAGGAAGCGGACAAAGGAAGAAGCGGGGCAGACGATGAGAAAACCGACTTGATTACATAATATAAGCGACATGCGCGACTCTGAAAAAAAATCAAAGTCAGATGCATCTGAGGCGGCCCAGCCGGTCCGGCCGTCACCAGGTAACCCTATGATTTGGAGGGTGACAGGACCCCTTTGAACGGGCTGTCATCGACCTTTCAAATAATATGGATTCGAAAAATTCACAGCGGCGTATAACCGCCACTCCAGAGGGTGGGCTACCACCCTCCAAATAACGAAAATTTCTTCAAGTTTTCCAAGGGTGAATTTCACCCCTTAAAAGGGCGATCCTGATCGGGTGCTGAATCAACCACTAAATAGCGGGCGATAACACTAGCCGTTAACCACCCGTTTTTCCGGTCTCCGCCCGCCTGGAGGGTGACTTTCCCCCTTTAGCGTCCCCATACTGTAGTGTCCGTGCCATAGAAATGTGCTACACAATTCGCCACCCGCTGGGCACTACGTGGTGAATGTATTGGAACCAACACCGGCCGTCAGTGGTTCGGGGGCGTAGTAGTAGATTAACCCCCATCAACTCATGAACGTGCATGGACCAGTGACATCAATGCTCGACCACACGCCTGCCACCTGCGCTCGGAGCTTCTGCCGTATGCGAATCCATCAAATAGTCACTAGGGCCATGAATTGCCTCGTGATCGGTGAGGACAGAACAAAACCGAGGGCTACCGAGCATTGCATTGACGCGTGTCCGAGAGGTTCTTGAGATTATTTTTCACCAGCATGTTCAGCATCACTTACCGTGAACGCCCTTACAGAGTTACGCCGCTGGCGCTTAACCACATTGCGGGGTGCACGTAGACTCGCGAGTGCAAGAGGAAGAGACGCACGCAGGTAGAATAGACTCCGAGGAGGAAAGAAAAGTGCATGACAACTTGGTCATTGGAAGGGAGACGAACATAACAGGATAATCACGTGTACTTGACCAAGATGGGCAAGCCTTCACCGGCTTCACCTGGCATGACAATGGCGTCGGTGTAGCTCACAAGCGCTCACGTGAAGATAGTGAACGCGGATGTCGGGAAACCATAATGAATGGCCAAATACGAATAGATGGTCTCTAGGGGGGGCGCAGAACCGAAAGTCCGCGTCAAACGGAGCAGTTTGTGGCGTAGTGGATCCCCCGATGATCCTTTGTCCCCTCTAAGAGCGCGCTGTTGTTTGGAGGAGCAAGCATTAAAGCTCGACGTTCGCACCCGCGGAGAACGACGAGAACTGCACAATAGACGCCCCTATAAATAAAAACTTCTGACAAAGTCAACTAGAGCCACCCGCAGTTGGCAAGGTCTGGCCGGACAATGGCACGCCATGTGGGAAGCAATTAAATCAAAGTCCTCAGAAGGGAGGGGTAGGAAGGTCGTCGATGAAAAAAAAGCGTCGAAGCGAGCGCTGGAATAGAACAGCAGAAGCGAGCGCGTAATGCAAGCACAAAAAGGGGCGAAGAGAGAATGGTAACACAGGAAGGACGACTACAGCCTTCAGAAGGAATTTATCTGAAAAGGGTAAGGCAATGCCGTTAGGGGAACAAAAGATGTTGAAGAATGCACACGGCACCTTATGCGAAGCAGTTACGATGGCTGTTGGCGGCGCTGAACCATGTGGGTTCTACGTGTCACACACGCACAAGAGAGAAAAGGACTCGGAGCCTGGAAGTCGAACGGGCGGTTGGCAGAAGGACCGAGACTACGTGGCGGTGCTGCCAGGTACCGAGAACGGGCCCCAGAAGCCGAGCCATAAACTCCACCGCTCCACTCCACTGCATTTTTTCACAGGAGACCAGCCCTGAGGCTGAGCAAGAAACTCTCAGACGACGAGGTGCACACCGGCGTGACGACTGCTCAATGATCTATTGTCTGCGAAATACAAGTAAGTGGGCCCTTTTGTGACTGATTCGGTGACTGTACGTAATGAACACGTGTAAAAATTCGGGTAGATTGAAAACCGCTGCCCCGGCTCACCTCACCTCACCTCACCTCACCTCACCTGAGAATGCTGATCCGGCCCCTTTTTCTCCCATACATATTTGAGCCGCTCACGACAAGGGCTTACCCTCATCCCCTTCACCCATCCACCCGCACCCGCACCCGTCCGCTTATTGCTATCCCTCCCCATATCTTTTGTCTAATATCTCGCATTGTCCTCTGTATTCCATCCGCAAAACCACCACCCTCATCGCCTCATCGCTCAAGTAACTTATCGCCCCACGTTCACACCCAATTTCCAGCTGCTCTACATCTCAATTCCACCATGCTGACGACCCAATCTCCTGCCATCCTCCCTCGTATCCACTCTCTCTACTCGGAACTTCCTCCAAACTCACGCAGAGCGGCAAACCTGCCATTCTTTGCGCCTCGCTCAGCTCCTGCATCGTTATCGCCGTCCTGCGCGCCTAACCTCGGCAATAACGCATCAAGTCCTCCACCATTTATCCCGCGGCGCAATCCGATCGCAAGGCGGAACGCAATTTCTTACTACCCCTCGCAGCCACCATCAGAGAACCGATTTCTAGACCAGAGCTCAGGTACACCCATCGCACGACTCGCCTCACCGCGCGCACGGGCCGCCGTCCTCGTCACATCGGGCTACACAGCCAGGGACGGTCTGGGGTCGGCCTCCTCTCCGCCCCTCGTCGTTTCGCTCGCCCCACCGCGCGTCCCCCGCTCACAGAGGGAGTACCAAGCAAAGATGGTGGCCAACTTGCTGCTCAATCGTGCCGGTCGCGCCCGTCCCATGCGTTGCGCACGCCGCGGATCGTTCTTGCGCGCTGGCTATCAACCCAGCCGACTTTCCACTTGCACCCTCGCCGGTGACGTTGACGAGGAGGAAGTGGGCTCGGAAGAGGATGACTTGGCGTGAGCTCGAAGAATAATTTTTGACCAGGACGGGTGCCTGTTGTACATCATAATGACTTGCTTATTTCCGATCATTTCTCCCCCCCCCCCATCACCATCACTCATATCAACTCGTTCTTGTATTGCATATCCGTCGTTGCTACTCTACACGCACTCCTATCATTCAAGACCGCAATAGTTACAATCTCCGTCTGCCAAAGAAAATCCCCCGACCGCTGTTCCTTGTCCTCTTGATATTACGTCTCTACAAACACGATCTTGCAACTCATCTCTTTAATTCCGGGTTTATTGTTCCTTGTGTACTGTTTATTATCTTCCTTCACTGCCGCCCTATATGAATTGTCAATATATTTCTGTAACTGCAACTTTGCGATAACTTGGTTCGAGCCCGAGCATGAGCAGAGGATACGCCGGATTGCCACATGATGTCATCTTTGCCTGAAACGCTTCTCTCGGAGAACCAAGCCTCTCAGCTGACCACTTTCCCCGTCGTCCTCGGCCAATAATAAATCCAGGCCACTTGAGCCACAAAAACTAAGTTGGCAGTTGCCCAAAGCATCCCTCCGAGTCGCCCCCTTCTGTAAAGCCCTTGAAAACGCTACCCTGAGAACGTATCCGGAGATTATATTGATAGAGGACCTGAACACCGGGCACGCACCTACCCCCAGCGAGCGTAATGCGGCGGAGTGGCCTTTCAGCTTCATGTTACCTCCGACGTGGAGGACGAAAAAGGCAATCGCTGTAACGTAACGTGGCAGTGGGGCCGCCTGGCGTGGGCGTGATAGCATCAGCATCACAGCGGCTCGTAAAGTAAAAGGTTCTGCGCGTTCGCCGTAGCCCACCGCATAACGCCCACCATATCACAACGGACGTATTTAAAATGCCGCAACTGCACATGTGCAGCTTCCGTGGATCACTCGCTCGACGTTCATTCCCTATGGCGACGACGGCGGCCCCGGGCCACTCACCACGTCGCACCGTTTCCCATCATAATGATGCTGATTGCGTGCGAGAGAGCAGAGATTTCGATTTACAGTAATGACTAGTGGGGAAACGAGGCCGTGTGCAATTCGGGTTAGTTGGAAACTGATTCGAAATGTCTTGTAAATAAATAAAACACTGCCTCCTAATATACTAACTCTGAGTGTCAGCCACTGGCAGCTTCCAAAAGGGCAGTGAAATCCAGTACACAAACCAAACAGTAGGAGTATCGATCAATCAACTGAACCTCATGTCTGCATCGCACACAAATAACTGAAGGTCCGGGGTTCCGATTACAGAGTCAAGTTCTAGGTGTTCCGATCCGAGGGTGTCCCGTCTGACGTCCAACTGTGCCTTCAGACTTCAACTGTACATGGTACCGCAGTCTGGATACTTCCAACCCCGAGTCTATCCACTTTGTTGTACTAGAAACAGGGTGTACCATCTGACTACAGTATGTAGGATATGTATCATACGTTCACTCTGGCAGCCAATGGAGTGGAGGTGGACACCTTTCGTCTTAGCATTTCCTTTTACGAGCTGGGCGCAAAATTCGAAATTATCGGGCATCTCACCTCCCGGTCATGTTCGCATTGGTATTCTCTTGGTTCGGTGGGATGCAAGAACTTGCCATAAATACACGATGGTTTTTCCACCCATACCACGAGCGAAATACACTCACCTCCATAGATCCGAGAAGATCCCACTGGACTACTAATAGTACCATGACGCTGGTAAAGGGGTGGGTGACCCGGACCAACTTCTCCCCCGATGGCCGCTCAGTGACGACAGAGGCCCGGGGAATTCCTCGGAGCAGTACGATATCCGATATCCGCATATCACAAATTCAATTAGGACTTGTACTCGCTGTTCATACTAGTAGAGTCATTTGACGTTTCATCTCATCGCTTTCACGCATATAATCGACGATGCGACTGGCGACGTATGGATAAAGTCCCCCCTTCGTACTTTTCTTGGGCCAAACTGTATGAGTTCGGAAAGTGCGCGATAGGTCACCTGTCACAGTGCCGTCCTGTGGAATGACGATAGCAACGTATGTTCAGTATACCCACAGGCGGGCAACACAACAGCAGAAGGGCCTAGTAAGAACCATATACCCACATATGATGGGGCACATATGATGGGGTGCAAGGGAAACTGAATGACCAATGGAATTGAAAGAAACGAATGTCTAAGTGTAGTTAATATAATACGGGGCTAATCAGGATCGCTCAGCGTTGTGCCTGTGCTATGTTTCCTGGTTCGTTAACTGTGGTCCTGCCAGTGAGTAGCAATGATGGTATCTTACTTACGGGCAGTGGATCTCCACTCCTCCGTTGCTCCGCGGTCCGCGATCAGTTTCCTACGATATCTGCTTTAAAGGAATCAGATCTTCTCTGAATACGGTGGCCTGGAATCAATACGAACCAATTACCCCCCGGCTGTCACACAGCCTCATTCCCGGGGAGTAGGGGTTACCATAGGCCTATACCCATAGAAGCAGCAAGCTATCGTTCTTCTCAGCTGCTCCAAGGCACCCACCAAAAGAATAGCAGCGCTCATTTAGAACGCCCGAGTACCGCGCCGAGGACACCGGGCAACCCTCCTATTCCAGGAGCACCAACAGGGCGTGACCTAGCTCGTGCTGCAGTCGAGGTTCTTGCCGCCCGCCAGCGTCGCTTTTGGGTCTCAGTGGATTTACGAGTGAGTTCTTCGGCTCTGGCGTTTGCTCTTTCGGCTGCACGGAGTTGGTCTAGAAAGGCGTTTGGAATCATCTCAACGTCATATGGTATGCCGCGTACTTGCGGGAAGTCCGCCTATAGGTAGGTCTCCGACGCCCATTACTGGATAGATTTGGGCGTTGCTTGATACAGCGTAGTCGTTGAGCGAGGAAGGGGGACTAGGATCCGCAAGGCAGAACAGCGCAAATATATATATGTCTGATTACCTAAATGTGCGGAGACGCCAGACGCGGCGGATTTGCTGTGCTCAGGCGAGTTCTCAGGCTAGGCAACATAAATGAAGTCCCACATATACACTACTAGTAACGATGGACTGAGACACAAATAACAAAAAAGTGGAGGACAGGCCATGGGAACCACAGTACGAACTGACAATGACGAAAGACCCAGATGGGTGCCAGACAGATGAAGGAGTCGGTAGTATGCATTTACATCCCGCTGTGTGGAAAAAACTGATCGGTTTCAGTCCTAGTCAAGAGTAAGTTCGCGAGTTTCACGAGTGCATGAAGGCCCATACCAAAGACATGCTATTTTCCTGGACAGTATGAGAATTCTAGGCAGCGCAAGAAAATCACCCTTTCGAATCTTTATGTTTGATTTTTTAGATTTTGAGAGGGGTGATGCACCACAGCACGCAGCACGCCTGAAAGGACACGGCAGGGGGTCAACCGCAACCTCCTTGCGGGGTGAGGTCGATGTTGCTTCTTTGGATACGACGGATGGGCCAGAACCGGGCCCGTGATTTCGCCTACGAATCTTAGTCGGCCAGGGCCAATCCTTGCGCGGAGCTGTTGGTTGGGTCGCCGTCTGCGCTGCAACACGAGGACGACGACTTTTGGTGTTGTTACCGGTGGGTGGCGTCACAAGACAATCCTTAGGGCTCTTTCCTTGTTTGATGGTTTCAGTAATCGCCTTTTTATCTAACTAGCATGTTAAACGCAAGAGTGTCGGCGGAAAACCAGGAATCCACAAACCAGGTGGATGCGCTGCAACGGGAAGGCTTTTTTGTCCCATGATTATTGCAATGTACGAGACGGGATTATCCAATGGATCGCGCGCGATTCAGCTACGCTGACATTCGCCATATATATGCCGCTGTACCACGGCGCTGCATGCATGCCAAAATGATGGCGCCCTCATTTAGTCACGCTGGAATTTTCAAACCCCGCAAGGCTTAACCGTGGTTTTTTTTATTTCACGACACAATACATCTTTCATCGAGAAATTTTATGGACATGTAGATAGACTATATACAGTGTACGAAGTCTGATGCAGTTGAATGAAAATTGAGCGCGTAATTTATGGTGTCCCGTTGAGGGGCTGTCCCACTGCGTAGTAGTAACGATGGACTGAGACACGAATAACAAAAAGTGGAGGACAGGCCATGGGAATCACAGTACGAACTGACAATGACGAGAGACCCAGATGGGTGCCAGACAGATGAAGGAGTCGGTAGTATGCATTTACATCCCGCTGTGTGCCAAAAACTGATTGGTTTCAGTCCTGCCAGCGATCAAGAGTAAGTTCGCGAGTTTCACGAGTGCATGAAGGCATGAAGGCCCATACCAAAAACATGCTATTTTCCTGGACAGTATGAGAGCAAGAAAATCACCCTTTCGAATCTTCATGTTTGATCTTTCGGATTTCGAGAGGGGTAATGAACCACAGGACGCAGCTTGCCTTAAAGGACACGGTAGCGTGTCAACCGCAACCTCTTTGAGGGGTGAGGTCGATGTTGCTTCTTCGGATACGACGGATGGATCAGAACCGGGCCCGTGATTTCGTCTGCTCCGCTCGGGCCTACGAATCTTAGTCGGCCAGGACCAATCCTTGCGCGGAGCTGTTGGTTGGGTCGCCGTCTGCGCTGCAACACGAAGACGACGATTTTTGGTGTTGTTACCAGTGGGTGGCGTCACAGGACGATCGTTAGGGCTCTTTCCTTGTTTGATGGTGACAGTGGCCGCCTTTTTGTGGACAGGATCTAACTAGCATGTTAAACCCAAGAGTGTCAGCGGCAAACTAGGAATCCACAAACCAGGTTGATACGTTGCAACGGGAAGGTTTTTTTGTCCCATGATTATTGCAACGTACGAGACGGGATTATCGAATGGATCGCGCGCGATTCAGCTACTAGGTTGACACTCACCATATTTATGCCGCTGTACCATGGCGCTGTATGCATGCATGCCAGAGTATGAGGCCAGATGGATATTACGCGGTGCCACTTACTGTGGCACAAGCACAAGAACGTGGACATCCGAGTCGGAAAAAAGATGGGGCGGATCCCATTTGCTAATTGCCGATGTCGAGTGCCAAGAGTGCCGTGCCAGAGAGCAGTGGAACGTGTTGCATAGTGCCAAGACCGGGCCGTGAGTCCGCAAATAATCCAACATTAATTGGGGCCGTCCACTCATTCTCGTTTCAAGATGGAAGGATACGACTCTGGTGCGAATTTTGTATGTAAAATTCCGTGAATTTATTGGGATTGAACCTGGTGATAGGAAGAACGGTGTATGCCAAGTATGCGTTGCGCCAGCCCAAGTACCACCACCAGTGCACCATGCGTTGCGCCCTCCAGACCCAAAAAAATCAATGATGGCACAACTCCAAAGCACCAGGAATTCATGAGAGTCAGTGGGTACCTGATGGTATGTGCCAGCTCTTCCGTTTCAGAACTCATTGACTTGCCTATTGTAAGCCTGCCAGTGTAATGCCGCCGTGATCGGCTGTGAAGATGCTAACACCACAACTCGCAGTGCCTAGTCATGTGCAGGCATTTCACAATAGAGAAAACGACAGGAATAGCATGATACGATACGCCCTGGTGAAGGCAGAGTGCCCACTTGGCCGAGGGCCGTCGTTGTATTCCTGTTCTTCTCATGGTGAGGCACCTGAGGATGCTTTCCCGGGACTCCTCTCTCACCAGAAAGAAGTCAATGATAACAGGGAACCTTGCATCTCAAGTTAGTCTTTCGTACGCGACCAAGTGCTGTGAGACCAGGGCTTGGGACTTGTTAGGCTCCTCGTATGTGAGCACTTTCATCACCAATTGTTGAGGAGCGAAGGCATGGTGATCTAATGCGGAAGACTGAAAGGAAGTTCTGTTAAAGAGGAAACACCTCTCACCCCTGTCTATATGACCGTACGTGTTTCGCTTTGCGGATAACAAACTAAGCCGCGGATACAGAGACCGCAGCCTTGTTCGTCCACTCCGTTGCAACTGTCGTCAAGGTGTTGGGAGGCCTCGTTCGAGCAAGGGACAGCCATATGGATATCTTCTCAATAGGTTGCAAAACAAATGCGCTCACGCTGGCGAGATTCAACCACTGGCCGTTGACGGCAGTCACCGTATTGGGCTGGATAAAATTTCAGACGAACAAGTATATTCGTCGCCTCGGGTCCACACGTACCTCTTCTCTAGAATATTAATGGTCGTTGCTTCCAGGGGAGTTGGCATAAGAACGCTTGCTTTCGAAGACATCAATTATGTTCAGTCATCACAGCCCTCAAGAGGCGCCAATCGCACATATCGGCTAGAGCAAACAGTAGGAAAGAGGGGGAGACAACAAGTGCCTTGCGTCTCCGACAAAAGCGACCAGTCACTGGCGGCTCTTGCGAGAGACACAGGGCATGTGCTAATAGAAACCGTATCCTCTTGCGATGGCACATAGAGGTTCCTCCCCGAGAGAGTGAGCGACGTGGAGGGTTAAGGCAACGATAAAGACGAAGATGGCGTTTTTAGGGAGTAATAAAGGTAAACTATTCCGATTCCAAGATGGTGCTTTTCAACCTGGCAGATCTTCATGCTTGTATTTCAAGTATTGTCCCGAGAGTACAGAACTTTTTCAGTGGATGGGATCGAACACACTCCTTACACTGGAGGACATATCCCAGTTCTTCAATTGCTGCGCTGGAACTTCAACCTCGCGAGTATGCACGTCCCAAACGAAGATGATATCGATGGCCAATAGGGTCGTCCCCAAGGAGCACTCAAAGCATAGAGAATTCCAGGGCGGATCTGATGTAGGTGTACTAGTTCGGTTTGTCTGCCACTACACTGGCAGTACTAACGCTGCGTCATCCCTTCCGTCTGTATGTATAGAAGTGTGGTCATACAACTCGGCATACTATAATAAGGCTCACCCCAATCAGTTGCAGACCAGGAATATTTCCTCTGCCAGTCAAGACGCCGGAATCAGGGAGTAGAGAGGGAGGTGAGCGCGTCTGGCAAGTTTGCCCTACAGCAGTTTTACCAGCAGTGGCACCGTCGGGGCACTTTCTCACTCCACGCCACTGCCGCCGGTAATCATATTCACCCCGTGGCTCAAATTATTCAAATACCCTCTACGTGACCCCCTACAGTCCCAGCATCCAACTATCTGAATTATCAGAGCAGAGAATTGTACATTTGGGATCACACGCCGCAGTATGGACAAAAATGAGATCAGACTTGCAATGGCATCCCCAGGCGAGCGAAAGGTAATGCCACCGTATTCCTCAATATCAAACACGGACTCTTCATCGCGTTTCAGTGATACACTGGCAAATACGAGTTTATTGCCGAATTCCAACTTGAAGTCGTCTGCGACAGTGATGCCTTCAGGGTCTTGGCCAGCTCCGAGTCTGTCGCTCGCCAGCTCGGCTCGGCCGTTAGCCTAAAGGGGATCCAAGTTGGAATTCTGGTACCCCTGGTACTCCTTGGTGTGTTCTGTGCAGAACCCATCTACGTGCCTTGATGTCAAATGGCGTGGGTTCAGATATATGACTGTCGATGAAGAGGGACGAGACTCGGGAGAATGATTGCGTAACTGTGAGGTGATGGTCTCGAGGGTATTCATGCATAAATGTTGCGAGGTCGACTCGGACAGCCCGAGCATTCTCATATTCTCAGAGCCTGTAACCACCAACGAAATAAATCACTGCACCCGGGCGAACACCTACCTCACGCATGGCCTGAGACAGGAGGTTTATCGTGCTTGCAACCCTATCCCCCAGACACCCAGTGGCCAACTCGGGGGGTTTTTTGAAAAGAAAAAAAAAAAAAACATACCCTCCATCGCCATTGCACTAATAAATACATTATCTGACGTCTGGCCTTCACTTCCTGTTTTCGACCCCACAATGATCACGACTGAAGTCTCCAGCGAATAAGCAAGCAAGAGCTGGGTATTAACAATACAGTGAGGCAACCTACTAGTATGCTACATATTCCTACTAATTCACCTAGTTACCATGAAGACGAGTGACACCTTGCCTATGAATCACGTTAATGAACTGATCAAATAAACCAAAGCAAAACAGGTGTACAGAATCATGGCCAATGAGGGCCACATCCTGTTTGAGGCATGATATCATCCCAAGTCAACCCGTTCCCGTTTGGAGGGTAGAGTGTGAAGCACATCTTAGGAACAAAAAAAAGGTCAAGTTCATGGACAAAAGTCCTGTTTTGTAAAATTTACCGTAAGTTCCTGGCATACTTGATCGAAAATTTTTCTGAATCGCCGTTAAGGTGGCCCTGACATTTCAAACGAACCATTCGGGATATCCCATCTTGCGTGGTTCAGGGTTCAGTGCACGACATACATCTCCAACAGGCCTGCTGAAGAGCAGGAGGGCTGGAATGACACAAGATTTTAAACATACGGTTCAGGTTTGTCGATGATGCTTGCAAAGCCGCTGGGTGCGATTTGAATTCAAACAGTTGACTGACAAGAAATGTCGCCCCTTGAAGCAGAGCGCGTGTTTCACCCTCTACATCCTTAACTTGCTATGAGAAGGTTGGAAGTATTGCACAGCCCCACATACACCACCCTTACCTCGATAAGGTCCCAGAGCGCGAGAATACCCAAAACGGCGCTTTTCAGCAGGGGAAATAGACCGGAAGTCTGTAATGAGACCTCTGGAGACGTTTCGTGCGGTGTCGGCACATGCGTTTCTCCTCTCTCGAGATGAGGGAGGTTCTGCCAGTAGCCCGGGTGCGGTTGCTAGGAACTTGAAACGTTTCAACCCAAATTCACTTTCAATGCCGACTCGATCGCAACACGCTCGTCAGGTTTGATGGATTCGTCTTTGAACTCGACTATCGTAAACTGGTATAATAGTAGGCCATCTTCATTGAAGCCCGCAACCAATTCGCAGAGTTCTAGATAAACAATCAGATCATCGACTTGCCAAGGGGCGCTTATCACAAAGGAAGTAACTTACTGGGGTGAATGGTTCAACTCGAGTGACCGATTGACGTTGATTACGTTGGCAGCACGGTGCCAGTGATCGTACTGCCGTAGTTTTTGCTTTTCATATAACCACAAATGGAGTCCATTATGGAGTCGACAGACATGGAGTAGCTGCCGAACAAAATGGCAGGGCCATTATCGTCCGTCCCGTTCTTAGGGAGAGTATGGAAATTGGGAGTCAAGTACACACATGCGAATCACTTCTATGGATGTGAGCCTACATCGGCATTGGTGGGCGCATAGCTGGTCTGGCAAAAGTGGCGCCGGGGTCGACATGACATACTAGTACCGAAGTGCCTTGGACCACTTCTATCTTTTTGTTTAGTTCTTTCTCAATCGCGTTATGGGGGGAGAACAGAGGCAGTGGGTGAAGATTTGAATGTCCTTCTCGTCGGCGAGGATGATGTCCTCTAGGCGTCCTCTGAGTCCGAGTTTGTGTGTCGGACTCCGAGTCACTGGCAGAGCATGGCACTGGCATCCAGGGCCAGGGTCACTGGCGTCCCTTGGCATTCTGGCTCAGGCAGACGTGCCATTATGTGTATTTGTTTATACCTATGAGGCTGATAAAGTGAACGTGATTGTGGAATATATAAAGTCGAGATAGGAAGAATTCAATGCTCAGCGCCCAGATGCACGCCTTGGCCCGACCGGACCGGGATACCGGGATAACGTAACCCCGTCGCCGTCGCACTCGCAAGTTGATTGCGACTTCCATCAAAATTTGTGGACAAGTTGTCCGGCTTTATTACTTTCTCTGGTCTTGAGGTATATGGACAAATCTCTAGGCCATGGAAGTGTTTTGGAGCTATGGTATGGGGTAGTAAGTTGCGGGTTACTAGAAATGTCATGAGAAATGTTCACAGCATTGATTCACAGGAGTTGGCGTACCATCAACTTTTCGATCTAACATCATGATCGCACTACAGGAATGCATGGCCCCATTGGCACCCCCTGCACAGGAATAAACAGTAGTATGCGCCCTATTGAAACGGATCGCTCCGGGTCATCATATCTCAGGATATGTCATTCTTGGGACTCCTACCGTGATGGGATGCCGGTGAGAGCCATCGTCGCAAGCCGAGGACAGTCTACCTTGATCATGCAATCATGGCGCAAGTCCCTTGCAGTATATCATTTACGGACTTTGATGACCAGAGGAAGCAAGTTCACCCGTGAGACGTGCACCAAGATCAGTAACAGATGTCTACTGGAATGATGTGGATTGGGGATGCGTGGGTATATGGCCACAAGGAAAGAAAGCAACAACAGAGATAGCTATGGACTCAGGGATCCTCTATAAAAACCTACATGTCTAGCTACAAACTGAAGAGGAAAGTCTGTCGTCCATTTAAATGGACATTGAGTGAAAACAACTGTGAGTTAAGAGACAATGGGAATGTCGCAGATTAAGGAGTCAGATAAGTTACGATTGCTCAAAGTATAAGCTGTCTGTTGAAACAGGCCTTTCAAAAGTGAGTGCGTCCCTCCAAGAGGAAGAGTCCATCCCGGGCGTCTCGAAGGCACTGGAAGCTGTGCAGTAGGTCGGTCAACAACGTTGGTCAAGGCAATTGTCATTCATTGCATACCGGGGCAACCCTTCCTCCTGACCACCTTCCAATCACTAGTAGAAAGACCATCATGAGACTCATCGTCCGGCAAGGTTAGTGAACCATACGCCTACGAACGTCTTTTCAAAGTACCAGTGCTGCAATAGATCTTTCAGCTTCAACCGTTTTTCTGGGTCCACCTCAAGCAACTAAAAGAAGAGCGTTGGAAGTCCCCTTCATTCGCACGTACATGGGGGTGAAAAATGCCAGTGCACACCTTAATTATCAAATCCTGCAGGAGCTTATTGTCAATCTTCTTGTGGACCATATCTGGTATATCCCATGCCCAAACTTCATTCCTCACTTCATTGATGTCAGACGAGAAGAGTCGCTTAATATGTCCAGGGGCGTTCAATTTCACGTCAGACCCGACAAAACAGCTCCCGGACGGCCGCGGACGCACCTCCCCAGCGTATATCTCGTAGATGATGGCTCCAAGCGCCCACATGTCCGCTGCGCACGTAAAGTCCACCCTATCATTGGAGATGAGGATCTCGGGGGGCTGGTACGCGTGTGTCCCACCGTGGCCAAAGACGGTGCATTCCTCGAAAGGCTTGTTTGCATCTGTGCCTGGTTCAGGCGTCAGGGCTATCCCAAAATCGGCGATCGCGAGATGGCCATCCTCCGAGAAGAGGATGTTTGAAGGCTTCAAGTCACAGTGGACGACACGGTAATCATACAGATCGCACATGGCCAAGGTCTGATATTGAAAACAAAATGGTGGCATGAATGGACTTTCTTGACAGTAGGCCACAAGGAAACAACTTGAAGGACGAAAGGCATACCAGTTCTTCGACCAATTGACGAACGACCCTACTTGACAACGGGGTACACTTTGAATTGAAAATGATATTCGAAAGCGTGTTCGGGTAATAATCCTGAGTAGCAATAAACCTATATGGGCCGCGCACATCATCCTCGACAGAGAGTAGCCTCACCATGACCAAGTATTTGTTCCAAAAATCACCAAATGCGCCTCTCAACCCCACAAGCCACTGGTAGTCACGCTTCGTGATCTCGAGCATGATCTCCCGCTCGAGGTTATACATCTCTGCCAAGTAGGGATCTGCGATGAGCGTATCCTTGCAGTACACCTTGATCGCGAACGGTTTGGGAGGGTCGGGGCCTGTGGTCGTGGCCATCGCAACACGGCCGTATGAGCCCGCGGCGATGAGGCCATCTACTTTGTACACCCGCTTTCCCCATCTGAGGACGGGGCTTAGCGGGCCGACGAGTTCGACCGCGCTGGGCGATGGGGGAGGGGTGTTGGGAGCGACAACAACCTGGCGCCCGTGAGTCGGAACGTAGGTGTCAGACTCGGGGCCGGAGACGAGTGGGATAGGCAGTCTCTCGCTTTCACCTCTATCAGACATGGCCTGCGTGTCGGAAAAAAGGCAAGGATGGACGGGGAGCGGGGCAAGGGACTCGGACGCCAGAAGGGTATGGGTGGGGCATTTCATCTGGATGTACGAGTGGCCGTAGTGCACGAGAAACGAAACAGAGAGGGGGGTGAATAGAGCGAGAGTTTCTAACCCCGAGAGGACGACCTGCTCTACGAGGTGCGGACAGCGACGCGCCGATCACGATCACCAGTACTGAGCCAGAGCACGTGTCAGCTCAAGGCGTTGGAGGAGAGGGAGAACCGCTTCTTACGATGATAGTGGATCAAGCGAGAGGGGGAGAGAACTCGACTTGTATAAGAAACTGTGGACGGGAAAGTGGTTGTATTGGGTTGAAAATCTCGTCTGCTCCTCAGTTCTTTATATGCAGATCGACAGCGGTTCAATGCGAAAGTGTGGTCAGTGGAAAACACAGACACGGCAATGTCACCAGGCTCTGAGAGGTGACGACGACGACGCTACGCCATCCACGCATCGACGCGCTCGCCACTGCAACAGTGTCACTGTGGCATCCCCGACTATCCATGAAAGGCGCAGAGGCCGTGACGTGACCGAGAAGTTTCGAGTCCCAGGAACACCAGACAGTATCAGCCAACTTGAACCCTATCTTGAACGCGGAGGGATTGAATCAGGCTCACGCGCGTCCCAGGCCTGCAGTGGGTGCAAAAAGAAAGAGGCATTGCGCGCGCGTGGCGTGTGCAGAGAGCGAACCGAGCCACGGGCTCAGAATCGCTTATTAGCCGACAAGTGGCAGAAACCGAGGCAGAAGGGCAAAGCGAGAGAAACGCACGGATCATCCACACGAGGAGAATATCATAACAGTTAGTACTGTAAAAAGTCGATCAAAGTACCCTCCCAATGTCAGAGAGCGTGGCAGATAGCAAGCTGCGACTATCTTGTCAGCCTGAACGACACCATCCTTGTGGCCGAGGCACGAGGAACCAGCTGGTCCAAGCGTTAAGCATTAGACGTTCATGCTCGCTCGCCAGCTTCAGGAACCTTGGCACCGCCACATCCCCCTATAGGGTTCAATCTCATTGACACAGCTCTCAGCCAGTCGCTGCAATCTCCAAATTATACAATTAGGATTGATGCACTGCCTCGACAAAGACGTAGGTTTTCTAAAACACAACAGAGCAAAGTAAGAGAAAGAAATCAAATATAATGTGGTCATGCCAGGCAGCTGGTAGGGAAATGTGGAGATAAACAAGCTGACCTTTCCCCCTGATGACGTTTGAAAGATTTGAATGAAAGCAAGGTATGTGTAGAAAAAAAAAAAACAGAGCCACTTCTAACTACGTTTCCGACTGTGAGACGCCGAACCCTGCTGTGCAAGGGCTTGCTTCAAGTTTTCTTTGGCCGTCGCAGACGCCGGACGTGGCATCTGGAGTGTCGGCGGGTTGTTCGCAGCCGCTCCAGCTGGTGGTCGGTCCTCGTCGGTAGTCGGTGAATCATCATCGACTGGTTTGAGCGCATCGACGTCGGCTACTGAGGGCGCAGACGATGGCAAGCGTCGGCGAGCCTCTTCCTCCTCCGCACGCAGGATGACATCGACTTCGCCCTGGACAACGATACCGTCCAGCCACCGGTGGTGCACAAGCTCACCTGCGCCTGCGCGCTTCTCCGGGTTCAAGCGCAGCATCGGGCCCAGGAAGGAGGCGATCGTCTGTGCCGTTTCCCGCGAGAACTCATACTTGTCATGCAACACTTCTTCGAGGGGCCAAAAGCGGAGCTTGTTAATATGCCTGAGCTCACCTGGGAGGGCGTGAGAGCGCGGTTTCATGATAAGAAGGGAACTTACCCTTGCGGTTGAAGAAGCGTGAGCTGTATTTGCCCGAAAACGCAAGGGACTGTGGAAAATCACCGACAAGCTCGATGATTTGTGCGATGTGATCCTCATCCTTGCTGTATCGTGACCCAGCCTGTGGGTCGAAGAGGTAATCCCCGCCAGCGAGGAGTTCAAATAGCTGTGGTGAGAAAACAAACATCACGCGCGAGTCCGTGAAGGGAGCTCGAACGAGCGTACTACACAGGCGACACTCCAAATATCGGCACTTGGACCCCATCGTGCGCCAAGCAACACCTCTGGGCAACGATACTGCCGCGTTTGGATATCATCCGTGAAGTGGTGGTTTACCCAGGTCGCTTGGCCAGAAATCAGCACCGGGAAGACTAAAGGGGAAACAAGCGCCCACCGTTGCCAAGATCCGCAATTTGTACCGTGATCCGGTCTATGGACTCAGGACCACCTGACTGCGGATCTAACACCATCGAGGAGGCTGCACCTGAGGAAGGGGGACTTAGGCCGTCGTCGCTTTCGTCCGCGGGTATCCGTTGCGCGTTGGGGGGGCGGCCGTGAGGCGGAGCCTGCTGGGAGAGGAGGGAGGGGCCGGATGTTTTGTCCGCCGTCGGGACGGTCTTGCCATCGTCAAAGCCGGGTTCTCGGAGGAGCTGGGCGATGCGCTCAGATGCCTGGTCCATCTCGACAGCGTGCATCTTTGCGTCTGCACTGCTGTCGCGGACCCCACTTGGGGGGCTGGTGAGGGAGGCAGGCCCACTGGGACCAGCGCTGGCGGCACCGTCGATCTTGCTCATGCCAAAGGCCCGGCGGTCAAGCATGGGCGAGGCACCGTGGCTGGATAAAGGGGAAGGAAGGGGCTGAGAAATAAAGACGGATTCTGGACGTGGGGTCTGGTTACCGCCTCGACCGCGGGACGGTGGCACGCCGACGAGCCTTGTGGGGGGTTGTGCTGGAGTGCCATTGGCAGAGGCAGCAGCGACCTCATTCTGGATGATAGACTCGACGTCATCGATGCATATGAGCACATTCTCGGGTTTGAGATCTGTGGTGTATCGACGGCTCTGAACTGAGTCGAGGGAGAAACGGTGGCGTGGAGATTTGGATGTGCGCACCGGTGTGAATAACCCCACAACAACGGTGCATGTAGTCGAGGCCGAGGAGAATTTGTTTTGCGAGCTGGCGAACGAGATGCTGGGGAACGCCCTTTCGTTGATGACGCTTGATTAAGCCTAGTAGGTTTTCGCCGAGAACCTCGAAGACCATACAGACATGGGTTCCGTGGGGACCTTTATGGCGAAAATGGTCGAGAAGAGAGATGACATGAGATCTGCCAGGATGGGTTTGGGAGGGAGAAGGAGAAGGGGCCGTGGGGGAGGTGGCGGAGGTGATGAGACGTTGGAGCAACTTGATTTCGTCGAGGGCGGTCTCAGTGTAGCGGGGGGCAGATTTCACGATCTTGAGTGCTACGTGGCGGTTTAACCTGGATGGATGGATGGAATGAGATAGGAGAGCGAGGTGGGAGAGGGCGAGACGGACTTTGCATCCTTTGCTAGCCAGACGGTGGAGAAATGGCCCCAACCGAGCTTGCGAACGACGGTGTAGCGACCGTCTGAGAAGGTGTCACCTATTTGGACGGGATGGTAGCCGCCCTTGCAGTAATCCTCCCAGTCCTCCTCGTCTTCTGTCATGACAGACTGAGTGTAAGATGAATAGGATCCGTGAGACATGACAGAGATAAGCTGCTACGGTGAGAGCCACGATAACGAGCCGACCTGCTTACCTCATCAACACGCCCTTCACCCTCTCCCCTCTCCGCTCTCTCCTCTCTCCTCCCTTCATCCCACTGCCATGTCTTCAACGAACCGGTCGGTACCTCTTTCCTTCCTCTTAACCCTTACCTCAGCCAACCTTCAAGCTTTACCCGCGGAGAAGCCTATGTGGATTCATCCGCATCCTCAGACCATTCAGACAGGGGCACCCATTCCCATCAGAGGTCCGTGGCTCGTGCCCCTTCCCGATTGGCCCCCCAGCCAACCCCCTCCCCAGTTCCAGTCGTCGTGTGCTCGCACAGGTCCTCGCCCGCAAGGAGCGTGACACCCGCCAGATGCAACAACTTCTCAAGCTCACCTTTGCCAAGCTCGACGAGGAGTCTCAACGTGCCTCTGATGCTGAACGTCGCGCCACTGAGTGTCTCGTCCATGCTCGCTCCGCCATAGATGCCCGTGCACAGGCAGATGCTGATGCCGCCGCCGCTCGTGCTGAGCTCACCCTGTACAGGATGCAGCTAGAACAGGCTCAGCGCGAAATCTCCCGTGCTCAGACCTTCCTCGATAACGTTGAGGCACGCTGCCAGGATGCAGAGCAAGATGCCGCCCACGCCCGCAGCGTGGCCCGCAAACTCCAGGAAGAGCAAACGATCGAGGCCGCTCGAGAGCAAGGCAAGCAGCAAGGCTGGCACGAGGGTCTGCGTCAGGGCATCCTTCTTGGCCGCCGAGAAGCGGAGAATCAACTCAGATCTCGACGCCGTGAGGAGGAACATGACCGGCGTTCTCGATCGAGACGGCGTGGTCACGGTGATGCTGTTTTCACCCAAGTCACTCCTGAATCCCCACAGCAAATCCCATCCGAGCGCTCATCTCCGGATCACCTACCCCAGTACGTGCCCTGACCCTTATCTTCATCTCATCTCCGTATTCAAACATCTTTACAAAGGGGAAGCACACCCGATATTCTACCGCTGGCACAGGTGCCTTCGGTCCCCACCCGATCCACGCCCCCTAATTTCTCCAGTGCCAATGCCCGACGCACGCCTGACGCGCAACCATACGATTCTCCTGAGCCTTCACCTTCGCCCCCAAGGTCACGATCACGATCACGTCCCCGCTTTGAGGCCCCCACGCCGGAGCTTGCCTATTCTCGCCCGTACACACCTCATAACGATTCAACGCCTTCGATCATCCAGCCCATCCCGATATCTGCTTCTGCATCATCCATCGGGCCACTACCGTTGCCTCCATCGCCCAGCCACAGCCCTGTACACCACCCATCCGTTCGTATTCCGCCTGATAACTGGATTCCGCATGCTCAAGACCCCGTTGGCGATGGTCATCTCTCCATCTTCCTACCCCCACCTCATGAGCTCATCGAACCTGTTCGCGTAGAAGGTCCTTATGACATTGCTGCAACCCCAGAGAGTGGCAGTCCCGCAGTCATCCCCCCTCCCCCAATTCTTTCTCTAGGTCCCGGCGCTAGGCGCAGCCCTGAATATACCTACGCCACCACCCCTCCTCCGGATCTCGGGCCTGCTGTGCGAGCTTCCCGAAGCCGCGACCGGGTTTATGCAGTCACACCCCCGCCTCCGGACCTCGGTCCCACCATCCGCACTCGCGACTACGTCAACGCTCTTCTGCTCCCTCCGCCCCCTGACCTTGGTCCAACTAGCGATGAACGTACCTACATACGTCCGCAGCGTATTGCTCAGATCGCCTCCAATCACTCGCGTGCTTCGACGAATCTCTCCGAGTTTGGTCTCCTAGGCCCTGTCGACTACCTACGACAGCCGCCCAACATTGGGTCTCCTCCTGCTGAGGAAGACGAGTTGGAATACATCGACGCTGAAACGGTGCCCATCCCCCGCCAACCCATTGCCCCCGATCCGCCCCCGCAGCACAAGCCCTCAAAGGGAGTAAGCATGTCCGTCTGTCCGAATACCGTTCGCTGATCACCATTGGCTCTCCAGAGACGGCCATTCCGGGGTCCGCCACGCCCGCGAGACATTGTTCTACCTGCGCCGTTAAGCCAGGCTGCCGCGCAACCCGCATTGCCCGGACAGCCACCCTACATGCGCCCTCTGCCCGTGCCCCAGCAGCAGTACATGCCGCCCCCCCCGCAAGCTCAAGATGAGGATGATGCACCTTTGCAACCACCAGCAACATCGAGCCGGCCGCAACGCTCGCACACGCAATCGAGCATTGGCATTCACGTCGAGCCTCCCGTGCGCATTCCCTTTCATTCTACCCCATCTAAAGCTGACTTGCCCTCTTTCTCGTCTGTCTCACAGTCACCAGAAGATTCCCCGCCTTCATCCGGAAACAAGAGACAACGCCGTCCAGACCTCCTCAGTCCCGAGCACGCGGAGCGCTCCCTGCCCATGCCAATGATGGAGAACTTCAACCCGCGCTACAAGCCGCAGCCTCAACTCCCGCACCAACTTCCACAGGACGACCGTCCACTGACGCCCTTGCCCGAGCTCGCGGGCATCGCACCCGGATTCGCACCTCTTTCAGGCGCACCGCCAGCGATCACTGGTGGATCCCGCCACCCCCCACGCACGCGCGGCGCGTCCCGGTACCCCTACGAGGCTGCCTTCGTGCCGGCTGGCATCGAGTACCCCCCGTCGCCATTGCAGGCCATGGCGCAAAATTTGTCGGGCAAGATGACTGCCGGCGCGGACGAGGACGCCTTGCCACAGAGCAACCCGTCAGGCTTTTGGAACAAGCTGCGATTGCGGCGAAATACAGTCAAGTAATGTGATTGGGTCTCAGTTTTTCTGTATCACTTGCATTCCAACCCTCATTTTTCACACACTCTCTCGTACACATCAACCTTTCTTTTATTTTTATTTCCCCCCCCCCCTTCCCTTCAATCACCTCTCACGTGCGCGTGCTGGACTCTCCGCTATTTCCTCTTGACCGAGGCTGGTGCTTTTTTACCACGCTGGATTCGCACGTTCTCATTGATCACCAAGATGACAAACGCCATGACACACACACATAATCACGCATTTCACAGTCTGGTCTCCCGAACATGCGCATTGCCGGGACTATGCGCGACCTGGTTGAGATCACAATCAATACTTTCCATCCATCTTTCATCTCTGTGTAGCAAACTATACAACTTGGACACTGATAGTGTTGTCTCGTCGTACACACATACACACACAATGGTTTTTTTTTTCCTTTCCTCGAACGTTGTCTGCGTATACCGGCGCCTTGAATTTGCAGGGACGAAGCATAAAACATGTACAATAGGAATATTTACAAAGATGTCGGTTCAAAATTTCCATCATAATCAGCGCGTCACCGCGCACAGCATCCAGGAACTGTGTCTTCCTGTCATGATTGGTCAAAATCCTGGCGACGTGGTTCGGGTATCAGAAAGTGCCGTAAAAAAGGAACATGCGGCAAACAAAATATCAATCTTCTGTCCACTCCAGAGAAGTCATGATGACGCACGGATGCCATACAGATTACACCATTCCATTCCAATGACATGTAACAAATGGAAAGGTCGCTCTGCAATATTGAATAGTGAACAGCAGAAAGAGCGCAATACGTCCCGCGACTGGCGGCAATTGTCCAGTGGCGCGGACGTGCGAATGACGTGCAGGTGACAAAGAGGTTTTAGAGGACGCTTTTCACAGGATGCCCGCCGTGAGAGCCGTGTGAGAGTCGAGAATGTTGGGGGTACGCCTGCCATAAATCATGGAAAATCGACTTTTTCCTTTTCCTTACTCTGGCAGATACCCCATGACAATGATCGGGTACGAACAGCCCTGCGGGGGACCAGACCCGCTGATGGATGTGTTGATCGCATCCCGTGTGTGCGATCCGGTGAAACGCCAAGCGAGTTGATGCGGGCGCGACGCAAGACGCAGGGCTGATTGAGGAAGGGACCAAAAATGGGGGCCCATCTTGATAGACCAGTTGATAACACGAGCTGCTGGCAAAAATTGGCACCCGCTTGACAAGACTGTCCGTTTCGGTCCCCACGCTAGTGGCGGCGGCAACGCCATTCGGCGGTGGGTTTGGCAGCCGCAGCCGCTAGCCACGAACGGCGAGAATTTCTCCCCCCCCCCCCACATCCAGGGTTTTTAAAGTTGACATTTTTTTCATGGCCGAGGTGCGCAATCATGACTCCTCTGAATGGCTCTCTCCGAAAGAAGGCGTCAAAGTGGCGCACGAAGAACGATGTGGGGCCGAGGCAATAGAATTGGCCAGCGAAGGGGGGCGCAAGTCCGAGTCCGCAAATGCGCCCGGCGTTTGATTGCGTTCAGAGGGTGGGCGGGATTTACGGGTTCTGGGTCGTCCAGTACGTTTCTAGATATCGATAATCAGATGTCCAGCCACTGGCGCGGAATTCCCAGGACCCGGAAAGGACCCATCATGGGGTAACGGTGATGATAAAAATGGGCCTCGCGGGCGATTCACTTGCGTGCGGCGGAGAGTCAAGGAAAAGATACCATAGAGAGTTAGGCGAGCGTCAAATGGACCCCCCACCAATCGTCGCGGACGACCGTGAGTCCGAGTCGGTGCGGCTCAGAAAATCGTTCTCGGAAAGGTTCGGGCCAGAACGCGCTCCACATGGGCGAGTTATCGGAGAGCTACGACTTGGGAGGACATACGGGGGGGCCGCGACGAATGGGGGGGCAGAACCATTGAAACCCGTCTGAAGAACAAGCACAGCGCTTTCATGTCCAAGGCGCCAATCGTATTTATAAGATACATCAAGAGTAAAAACCAATGAACCAACGGAGGCCGAAGTTCGGAGATGCTCAAGCAAGGGATCATTGCGATACGTGGCGTCGCAGTTGGGTCTTGTCTTCATAAAACGAGCCCAGGCCGCGAAAGCAGCGAAACTCGAATCATGGATGGCCCCTCTGGCCCCGGGAAATTTTGACCGGAAAGGTGGCAGGCGACGCGATCGGTGGCTGAAAGTTCCCTTCCGAACGTGTTCGGGCTTGACGTACTGACCCGCAACTCGAGCAGGTCCACTGGCAGCTGACCAATACAGTAGACAGACGCTGGCGAGCGCGTGAGAGATGCGCCACATTCGACACATTCCAAGCGAAACACAAAGAAGTGAAATGAATGGGTGTGCGCCACCGCGAGCACGACGCAACGCCGTTACGGTATCATGATCATATAGGTTCGCGGCTTGATGGTAGGCCCCAATCTCCCACCCCACCCAGAACGAGTAGGACGATGAGTGCCGAGAGCGGATAGCACGACGTAAAATGTCTTACCACGAGAAACTCCACCGTTTGGCAAATCGGGAAGGCACACCGCGCAACGGGTGGGAAAGAGGGAAAGGACGATACGATAACGATGCGAATTTGGGGTTGGATGGAAATTTGATTACAAACAACTAGGGTTCTGTCTCAGGATATTGGGCACGATAATCTATCTTTTTCATGTCGAATCAGCTGATTGGATCAAGAGTATCGGAGAGTGTCAGGGACCATGTTGGGGCATCCATCTCAAAGGAACGTTTCGGGTCCGCATCAACGACATAATTTTCATAAACTTGACGGCGAAGAAGAAAAGAAGACGTCTTCTATACGTGTTAGCGTGTGATGGTCGCGTGAAATTACAAAAGGACCACTCTTGGGTGCGCTGCTGAGCTGACGGCTTGTCAGAATTCGAGGGGACTAACGACGGGATTAACCGAGATGGTTCCCATTTCCCATGCATTACATTATCCTCCAATCTTGTCCGGCAAACTCTCAACACAATCAGAATATGAAGGTTCCACCTATTTGTAGTGCCGCATTTCACCTGTCACTCATCGGCTACACACAGGTTGCCGTGGAAGGTTGCTGTCATGGAGAGCTTGACGCGATCTATGGGCACATTCAGAACCTAGAGGCACAAAAGCAGTACAAAGTAGATCTCCTCCTGATCTGCGGCGACTTTGAGGCCATTCGCGATAGCCACGACCTCGAGACAATGGCCGTGCCCCCAAAGTACAAGCACATGGGTGACTTCCACAAGTGAGCTGTCGTTTGTCGTCAACGGACGCGTGACCAAATTGAGCATTCATTTCTCAAGATATTACACGGGCCAGGCCACGGCACCAATCTTAACGGTCGTCATCGGTGGGAATCACGAAGCGTCCAACCATCTGTGGGAACTGTAAGGATCTGGCGGCGCGTTCCTGTTATCAAAACGCCTAATTGACTCTGGGGTTCCCCTCAGTTACCACGGGGGATGGCTCGCCCCGAATATCTACTTTCTTGGCTACGCTGGATGTGTTCAAGTGAATGGGATCCGAATAGCGGGTGCATCGGGTATTTTCAAACAACATGATTATCGTCGTGGTGCGTCTCTCGACGGATGTAGCTGCCTTTGGGGTGATTCAAAGTCGACCACACAGGCCACTTTGAAAAACAGCCGTACGATTACTCCTCGATGAGGAGCATATATCATATTCGCGAATACAACGTCCGCCGTCTCTCATTGGTGAGTATGTAAACCACGAAAAAGTTACGGTGACAGTAGGTAATTATATTCAGCTCTCGTCACCAGATATCTTTCTATCTCACGACTGGCCGAGCGGTATCGAACAGCACGGTGATCTCAATGACCTCCTCCGGCGCAAACCGTTCTTTCGTGGTGACATCAAGTCGAACCAGCTCGGCTCACCGCCACTGATGAGTCTGTTGCGCAACCTCCAACCGGCATGGTGGTTCGCCGCTCATCTGCACACACGCTTTGAGGCGCGTGTGCTACACGGCCCACCTGAGCCACTGTCGTCGGAGCTACCGCCTCGGGCGAGCAACCCTGATGAAATCACGATCAGCGATGACGAAGGAAAGTTTGATGCGCCAGGCGGTGGTGCGAATGTTTCTAGTGCATCAGTTACACAGCAGAACCCGGACGAGATCACACTCGACGAAGAGATCGAGAACGTCGAACGCCCGCCACAGCCTCCACGCGAGACCCGGTTTTTGGCACTTGACAAGTGCCTCCCTCGTCGTCAATTTCTTGAGGCGAGTCCCGCGAGTGTCCAAGCCAACAGATATGTCACCTAAGCCGCTAAACTGCAGGTCGTCGATATCCCCACCCCCGTGAGGGATGGAAAAGAAGGAGCAGAACCGCCGGGCGATGGGTCTCCTCCAGCAGTCGTACTTTCATATGATCCCGAATGGCTCGCGATAACGCGCGCCTTTCAGTCGTACCTCTCGCGCCGCCGTGAACAGGCCGTGTACCCCGACCCCGACGCCGCCCACGCCGCTGTCGCACGCGAGTGGGACTGGGTGCAAGCGCACGTGCGGCCCAAGCTCGACAACGGGTGGCGCGTCGACGCGTGTCAACGGTTCGAGCTGGGCGCCGATGGCGCACACCGGCAGACCGAGGCATTTGCAGCGCTGCTCGAGATGGAGAACGTCGTGCGATAACCTGATCGTGCGTATGTGACTAACGGCCAGAGGCTAGGCAAAGGTGCAGGGAGCAGTCCAGGCGTGCTATACCAATGATGGTGTTGAGGGTGCGTGTGTGTGTGAGTATGTATGTGTATCATCTTTTTCCGAGGAAGTGCAGCCTGAGGAGTGTGAGGGGGGAAAGAGGGATGAGTGTGGGAGCTGGATTGGCTGCAGGTCCCAAAGTCCCAGATTGTGATTATCCGCATCGTCGACCGGTCGTTGCTCCCGACGCCTGACCAGGTTAGTCGGCTAATGTTAATGACAACCGGTTAACGGACTAGCCTTCGCTCCGTTTAATTCATCGCTGTGCCCTTCATACACGCATGTCTTACGTGCGCATCGCTCTCCCACCGCTCCATCTCGACTCCTCTCGAACGTTCTGCATGTACGCTGTCTGCACTTGATTTGATCCGATCGCTATTCACCCACATCCGCAACTGCAATCAGTTCGCACAACGTTTGATCACACTCAGATCTGGGTCGCCCAGCATCACTGGCACGCTGATTGCTCGGTCGATAGCCGACTTCGCCCCCCGTCCTGTCCTCGCTCGTGCGGCGTAGCGATAGCACGCGAGGCGAGACGGACGCTGTGTGAGGTAGGTGTGCGATTCTTTTCCGTTTTCCCGAGTCCCTTTGTTCCTTGTTCCTTGCATTGCACCGACTTAAGGCCATCAGCTTCCGTGCATGCAAGTAAGCGCGTATGTATGCAAGTCAGCAAAAAGGATTCCTACTGGCCACTGCACACGTAGTATGTACAGCATGCATAGATGTATATGAGGCTATGGGCAAACAAATACTACTCGTCAATATCATGCACGCACAGGATGGGTTTTATTTTTTTACTTTTACTTTTTTTTTGCATTTTTCTTTTTCGAGGCATGTTATTATTACGTGCTTTGTAGTAATGCGCGTACGTACAGTTCCGCCGTTGGTCCTACCCGTGACGTCCACACAGGGCCCGCAAGCCGGCAATGAATACGCAAAAGCACAGTGAAAAGAGAATGCAAAGGGTTAGGGAGAACGAGGATGGGCACACGTCCCTAAGGCATGCACCGAATCGGGCCCGATAACAAGGGCGGCAACAGGTGGGACGTCGAGTCTATTATTTTGTGCCATCACTGGCACCGACAGTACACTAAACAAACGGAAAGAAAGAATAGGGCACAAACAAAAATCCCAAATGGTGGCCTGCAGATGAAGCGAGCGAAGCGCGAACAGAGTGTGGGAGTCCGGTCAAATCGTAAGGTACGCGAGGTGGTTATTAACAGAGCCGACCCCCAGTAAGGGAAAAATATGTTATTATGTTACATGTTAGGTGTGATGGACTCTTGCAAGACTGACAACGCAGTCGCCGTCGCCGATCAGAACGATTCGCGTTCGCGTCGATCAGTTGCGTTCCGTAGGGCCGCACTGGCTCACGTGAGATTGCGGGTTCGAGCTTATACCATTCAATCGTTATAGCGGCTCAGTTGGCAAACCGGCTGGGATTCGAAAAAAAAAAACTCTGGGGATCGATGGACCAAAAAAAAAATGACAGTTGGGTCCGGCTGTTTTCCAAGACCGCCTTCCGAGTTCTTCCACCACTCCACCGCCCGCCGTCCACAGATTCGGTATGGGAGGATTGGACCATTTTTGAAAAACTTTGAAAAGATTGTGGAGCAGGGTGAAAGAGACGCCACGAGCAGCATGAATATGACGATGGATTGTTCCTCAGAAGACGACGAGGCCGTGCTGGGGGAACGAAAACGTTTCCTACTTGGGCCGACACAAAGGGCGGTTGGATATCGAATCGGTCACAAGTTCGCGCGCTCATCTCACGGTGGCGAGACCGGCCATCAGGCGGCAGGCGCTAGGCGAGAGAGTTCTTTCTGTACTTCTTTTCTCTTTTCAAAGGCAGAGAGCCGCATTCTGGAACCGACCAGTCATACGTAAGCAATCCAGTTTTTTTGGTGTGCCTCGGTGTGATTTGCCGTAAAGTGTGTGAGAGTGTAGATTGTCTACGAGGGGATGCTCGGCTTTTGGTGAGGGAGTTTAACTCTACTGTGAGCCCCCGGCTCCGCGATGGAATCAGTCGAGAGACGCGGAGATAAAATTCGGACTGCGTGGAAAAGCCCACGGGTTTGGATGAGAGGTGCGCGCAAAAGGCTGACGTTCTCCGTGAGAAACGGAATGGGTGGGAAGGAGCGTTTAAAAATCAAGGCTAATTTATATGGGTAGGCCAGAACACGTGGAGAAATAGAGCGAGAGGAGGATATCAGTCAGGGACGGAGAGGGAGAATCGGGGATCTGCAGGCTGGAGGGGGAGGAAGAGTGGGGCAGGGTAAGGTTTGAAGGAAGGCATTAGACCTAAAGAGGATAAGAGCAATCGATCAGGGGGGTTGTCGGAGCCGGGAAGACGGCGATAATAAAAATAAATAGGGAAAGATAAGGGGCCAGCCAGGCACTTATAGACTTCGGCTTTGGATTTTCTTTCTCTCTAAACGGCTCCCCCGACTCTTCCTCGTATAATGGACACCTCGGCCTCGGATTCCCCTCACAGAGACATGGCCACCACCCTCGTCCTCCCCCCTAATCTTCCTCCTTCTCAGCCTCAGCAGCAGAACGGCCCAGGCGTAAACAGGCGCTATCGTCCCGCGCCCGCAAAAACGTTCCAGTGTCGCGGTTATGGCGATTGTCGCATGGTTTTTAGCAGGAGCGAACACTTGGCCAGGCACATTAGGTCCGTGTTCCTTGCCCTTCCTCCGTTTGTCCCTCATCCCGTCCCTGGCTCACCACCCCGCCCTTCCACAGGAAACACACCGGCGAGCGTCCCTTCACTTGCCATTGCGGCAAGCAGTTCTCTCGTCTCGACAATTTGCGCCAACATGCCCAGACCGTTCATGCCGATAAGCAAGACGCTAACGAGCGTATGATGCGCGAGCTCTCTTCTCTCCATGCTACAATGGCTGCCGCCAACAAGGCCACTCAGCAGCGGGGCAAGCGCGGTGCTCAACATCCCCAGCCCGTCACCGTCTCCCTCTCATCCGATACCATCTCGGATGCATCCGGAGATGCTCCCAGTGCCCACCCCCACTTACACCAACAACGGCAACATCAACAAAACGCCGGTGGCGGCGGTAATGGCCCTGGTGGCGGCGGTGGCCCTGGACCTGGTGGTGTCAAGCAGGAGGATATACAACCGGCCCTCTCCTTGGTCTCGCAGCGTCCTGGGACGAGCACAGGCTACGAGGGGGACACCGATCTCCTTTACCACCCCCACCACCCCTCTGGCCCTTCTAGTACCTGGTACGTACAAGACGCAGATCGCTCCCATTCCCGTCAAGCCAGTAGTCATTCCTTTCGTGCCCCCGGCCAGTCCTTTCGTGCCCCCTCCGTCGCATCACCTACCTCACCTACATCCTCAACCGCACCGTCCGCCACCACACCTTCCTCATCTCCATCAACACACCAACCGCACCCCGGCCAGTCCTTTCTCGCCTCAGGAGAGTCATTCGTCGAACTCAGTGTCCCCGATCTCCCATCCTCCTCATGGTCAACTACAACCCGCACCGCAAACGCAGATGTCAGACCCAGCTCTAGCAGCAGCCGCCCACTCACTGCATCTCGTGAATCTGCCGACGCACATCGATCACTCCCACCCCTCTCAGCTGTCGTCTCATCCCTCCCCCAGTCCCAATGGGGTACCGTCCCCGCACAATCCACTTTTCCCATTCCCTCCGGCCCAGGCATTGTCCCGGCGAGACCGTCCACCGCTACACGTCCAGGCACAGCTCCCGCTTCGTACTACTCCTCCCACCCATTCGGCAGTATCGGTGGAGGACCTGGATTGGTATTATCCTCGACATCAGCAGCAAACCCCTACGGATCCGCAGAACTGGTCCGTTCATCATCAGGATATGGCTCCACCTCCGATGCCACTGACTCCTCAGTCGGCGGTGGATACGACTCGCCATTTTCTTTCCACCCACCGGCGCTCGCCGACCAGTCTCTCGTCCCACGGAAGCGACCACTCCCTGGATTCGACGATGATGACCGCGAACGGCTCGGTTCCTCAGCAGGCGGGTCGGAGTCTCGACCCCAATCTCGCAGACTCTCCGTCATGGAACTCTGCAATGACACAGATGCCGATCCAACCGCCCGACCCTTTTTACCACTTTCAGCAGGGCAGGGCGCCATCCCAGGCACAGGGTCCCTCTCGCGTCCAAATACAGCCTCAACGAGCCTCGCTGCACTCGCAATCGCCGATCCCCCCTTTGCGTACGAACAGTCGTACAGGCACCCATCACCAGTTCGTGCAGGAGTTCAACAGGCAACAGCAACAGGAGGAGGCCCAATTCCGGGCCTTGCAAGCCCAAGCGCGAGCTCAACAGGCTCGGGTACAAGCGCAAGCACAAGCCCGCGTGGAAGTTCAGTCGCCAGCACAAGTCCACGGGTCGCAGGACGAGTTTACCAGCAACAGCAGTACCAGCAACGCGCATCCGTATTCGGCAACGTCGTACCCACAACCACCGTACTTCGGCATGGTGGAGCCGCCTCTGCATCCCCTCCCTTACGGGCAGTCTCAGGTGGGCCCGGGGTCGCGGCCTCGTACGCCTCTCCAGGGTCCAGCCCCGGGTCAAATGCAAGCGCTCCACGCAGCTACGGCACGGCCGAATCTCGCCGGGAACGTGCTGAGCAAGTTCGACTCGCGGTCTCTTCTCCCCACGCCGCCTCTGCTCTAGGAATGAGGGTCTGAAAAATATTTTCGTTTTTGTTTTTCAACTCTTCTCGTCCTGGTGGGGCCCTTTTACTGCTTGGTGTTTGATACCCGTGACCTTTTGGCTGTGATTATACCTTTTCGATTGCTCGATGGGATTCCTGCGTACTCAGGTTTGTTTCTCGTGTTACCCCTTTCTCTCGGGTCTATGTTCTATATGTGCTGCTTTGCTCGCTCTTTTACTTCCCAGGTACATACTTACCTCTGACTGACTTGCTGCGCTGCCCCCCTCACAATATTCCCCGCCATCCAAAAAAGATATCCCTTTCGCTTTCTCTTCTCTCTTCTGGATCCGCAGTGCGTCTTATATTCTTATTGTTGACCTTGTAACATGTGTCACCTCATTGTTTCCTTCCTTCACCGCACACTTTCATATCTCCCCCCCCCCTTGCATCCTGTGCAGTTTAACGCGTTACACCTCCGCGCCCAAAAATGAAAGGAAAAAGAAAATGTGATCACTCTTCCTCTTGCCATCTACGTAGACGATGAGGTCCCTGATTGCTGAGGCAGGAGACGTCGGAAGATATTGTAGTTACGTCAATGTGGAATAGTGGCGGCGAGGCGTCACGGTAGAGGGAATAAGAATGGACAAGACAACAATAGGCAACTCCCACGATTGGATTCGGAGGTAGAGCGCGATCGATAGCGAGGTATGCAGGCCCATCCCCATCCTGCCTACACCCACAGCAAGCCTTGACATACGCAATGGGCAATCTCATGGCGCTCACGCGGCAAGAACTCATATTCCCGGGTGGTCGTAACACTGGCACTTGACCACACCTGTCAATCCGGACCATCCGGCTGCAGACCGCCGCTGTGTATCTGAGCTCAAAGCGGCCAAGTGGCGTCCGCACTCCATGTCTCCATTCCCCGAATGGACAGCCGTTTCTTCTCACGAAGGCCCAGACCCATTCGCACAATCTAAGCTTCAAGGCTTGGCATATCAATATTGTAATGACGCCCGTGCGTAGCTTCACGTCGAACGTAATGTACGCTCTCATGCAACAAAACTTGTACTTGGTGCAACTTGGCCTTGGGTTGTTCCGTCTGATTATCTTTTTTTTTTTTCGAGTGTACTGACAGGTTTTGTATACCTGACAAGCCACAGCACAACAGCGGCGCCAAGAGACCCATACTAGACCGTAACTGGGTGAATGCGTGTTTACCGGGCCCGAATTGAACCCGATCCGATCCAAATTTTATTCTACCCTGTCGACACCAACCTGTCCTTCTGTTCGGATGCGCCGTTCGATGTCGCCATATCCTCAGAATCAAGAACGATACTTGCCTGCATGCCCTCCCCAATTGTTGATCTCCTATCCAACTCGTAGCTATGTATATATCAACAATCAGTGATGGCCGCGGTCCGAGCATCCGAACCCTGTGAGAGTTCCACTGGGAGTTATAATATTTAAGACTAATAGACATCATCAACATCAATGACGGGGTGTCAGAAGAGAGAAGACGAAGAAAGTCTTAACCGACTCGGGAACTTCTTCTAGCCACTTACCGACGTTCTGGCCCCCTTGCTGGAGCTGGGGTCCCAAAGTTTGTCGGATCATTCCCATCACCGTCCCTTCCCATCTCCTATGCGCAGCGCTGGATGAGACCGAGACAAGCGTCCCCTAGACCAAGTCGGGGCAAGCAAGCTGCTGCGGTCAGGTGCAACCCCCCACCCTTTTTCGGATGTCGTAACGTTGGTCGGTGTGGGCGGTCATATACCAATAGCAGCCGTTTTATGTGCCATCAGCATGCGGAGCGGACAAAGAAGCTCTCATCTCATTTTTACCTCTCGCACGCTATGCGCACAAGAGTCCGGGCGAGAATTGAACATTTTACGATCATCTGCAATCCGGCGCCGTGCGAACCAGTAACAGGTTAGAGAGTATAACAACGGAATGTCCTTTCCGTGAGGATATACTGTCCCTAAACCCCCCCCCCCAATCGGTCAACAAGATTTCAATTGATTCGTCAATTACACCGCAACTGTGTAGGCTCATATTGTAGGCTGATGTACTTGTCAAGACTGGCTTGCCGGTCTTTTTTGGGGGCAAAAAAAGGGGATCCATTGAGAAATCTATGATTGACCGATTGTGGGGGCCAGTGGGGATCACCAGAAAGAGTAGGGGAGAACGTGAGTTTGGTTTGGACTACGCTACGGAAGGATATAGGACGACTCGTGATCGGGCTCAGTCTAGACGGTTCTTATATCACCCAACGCGACAGCAAAATGGGGATGTTATTTAATCGTCGGAGTTTCGAGTACATCCCAGAAAGGTGTAATGACTGGCAAAAATAGAAAAACCGAGTGCCGGCACCCGGTTTCCCGGCTGAGGCCTGAGGGCACAATCTACTTAGCCGTGGCGATTGACAAGTCGCGAAAATGTTCGACACAGCGTACGCAACTTCACCCATTCTTCTTAGTGGCACGGATCGCACGCGCAGTTTTGGTTCACCCGCCAATATCGTGCGTGGGGTCTCGATGGCGTCTAGGCGCTACACCAGTGATGCAGGGGTGTTTTCGCTTTCGCGGAGCACTATCGGTCCGTAACATTTTGAACCTCCACCCATCACAGCCACGACCTGTGATGACCGCGGTCATTCTTCAGTTGGACCCTTGCCACACCCTCAACCGACGGGGGACGTACGGCTTGGATTGAGAGCCGTGCTTGCCTCGGTCTCTCGATGTTGTCTCCTCGGAACTTTTCCCGTCCCCAGGGGTGGCCAACACATTGAGCGGTCGAATAAAGGTCTCAAGGCCGAATGAAAGGTTTTGTCGGTTCCACGCCCCGCTGGCTTTCATGGCCGTCGGATGTTAGCAATCCATCACGAGCATCGCTGAACACCGCCATTGAATCGGATCATTCCGCAAACCTTGGGCTCGGAATAAGGGGTTTTTTGATTAAATACCGTCGTATTTGTTGGCTCATCATGATCACATATCATCAAAGTTGGAGATTAAGAGCGTAGATGCAATGCAGCCTGACATCCATGAACGTGATCACGTTACCGAAAGCACGCAACGCCAATGCTTGCCAGATCTTTTGCCCTGCTCTTCCACCAGAAGAGAAGGGGAAAAAATCTTACAACATCCAAAGACCACGATTTACTTTACTGTACCATCGAAGCAGACGCGAAGCGCGTCTGCGAGTTCACGAGTTCGCGAGGAGATTCGGGGCAGGGAAAGATGGAGGACTCGAAGACGGGATGAGCAAGCGCGAGAGCGAACGCTGACGGGCCCAGCAGCTCGCGTTCAGTGCCAAGGTCGGATGGAAAGAGGAGGAAGGTGGCTACAAGCGGCGCGCAGAGAGAGAGAGAGGAGCAAACGCGAGAGAGCAAGTTACACTCGAAAACCAAAACCCGAGCCTTAAATACAGTACTCGTAGCTCAGGACCCAACAGTAAGTACGCAGAGCCGTAAAGTAAGGAGTCGTCGTAATCTAAGGCTATCCAATTCTAATCAAAGGTACGAGCGAGATCAGTAAGGGGAATGAGATGAAAGGGACGCGAGGCAAGTATCAAAGGAATAAGGGGAATCTCAGGCTAAGGGAGAATGAGGCGAGTACTTCAAAGAAATCAAAAGGGCGGATGAGGCTAAGTAGCAGCGTAAAAGTAAGATCTAAAACAAGAGAGCACGATCATACCCGAACGCGAGACCGAAACATGAGGAGACAAGTCCAGTGGTCGAGAACAAAGGGAGATGGGCGGCGAGAAGGCTGTGGCGTGCGGTCGAGGACAAAGGCGAACAAAGGGAGATGGGCGCAGGAACGAGGCGGGAGGGGGTGAAAGGACTCGACACGGGGGATCGTGTCGGCGTCGGCCAATACCCCCGAATCCGCGGTTTTCGCGATCAATGACACTGCTCACCTTACACCATGCAGACAAATGCAAATCCATATCCACATGTGTACCGAGCATTGAAATATAAGAGTTATACCAACACCGGTAAGAGTATACATGACTATTTCAATTTCGCGAACATCTCCTTCGAGGATTCCAACGAGGAAACCTCGGCTTCTAAAGTTTTCCTCTGCGAGACAGTTAAAGGTAGGTAACTGCACAGTCGAAATACTAATGATTACACGCACCCTCTCTTCATTTATGAAGCGCACGTTCTCAGGAACGGCCTCTGCATAATCTGGCTGCGCTTCTAGCTTTCTAACCTTGTCCAAGTTCAATCGCGCGAGTTGAAGCTTCTTTTCGCACTTGGCGATCTCGGCATCCAAGTCGACCAGGCCCTGAGGTTCATGGCGGTCAGAAAAGAAAGACCCCGAGCTGATAGGTGAGCTTACGCGGACGAGAATGTGCACACTGATCGTCGATGAAAGAACAGTTGACCCACAGCCAGGCGGGACCTCGCCAGCGTCGCGTACAACCTCCACAGACTTACAGCCTTTTGTAAGTGTACTGATAACACCTTTCTGAGACTCGAAAAGGGCCACTTCGTTGTCATCCTGTATATGTAGAAAAACTATACAGAATAGTCAGCAAGGGGAGCGTTGCCTGTCGTCGAGACGTACTCTGAATATCAGATTGTAGATTGTAAGATGCTGCGAGCGAGCGGCCTGCCCGAATTGTGTTGAAGAGCAGGTCGAAATGTTTATCGGCCTCATCAAACACAGATTCTTTCTCCTATGAAATGTTTCAGTCCCGTATGATCCAACATAGCCACGGACGACTTACATATATAGGGTACCTCGATACCATAATCGAAGGCGTCCCATCATTTGGCCGCCTAGCGAGGCGTTGCCATAACTCTTCTGTCACAAAGGGCATAAAGGGATGCAGCAGTCGGAGTCCATGATCCAGACATGTGTAGAGTGTCTGTTGAGATGAGGTTCGGGTTTTTATAGGCGCAGATGGGTCTGTCATGGGCTTCATCGCTTCCTGTTTTCACACACGCTGTCAACTAGCTTGCTGAAGCACAGTAGCGGTGGCGCACAATGTATACGTCACAAAGCTCGTAGAGCCAAAAGTTATAAACAGCGTTGGTCGCAGCCATAAAGTTACGTTCGCTGAGTTGCTTGTTGGTCTCCGCGGTGGCGATGTTGAGCTTGTGTAGAATCCACTGTTCGACGAGACTCTCGTTGCCGGTGGGCTGTCACCAAGAAGGAAGTCAGAGCGCGTAACCTATGCAACAAGGTACAAACCCTAGGTGTTGATTCAGGTTTGAATGTCTCGTCGAGTTTTAACATCGCGAATTTAGTTGCATTGAAGATCTTGTTGCAGAACTTGCGGTAGCCTTCAACACGCAAGATTTCGAGGTTGATGTCACGCCCTGAAATCCTTCATCAATCATGGCCCCTAGCAAGTACAAAAGCTCTTACCTCCGCCACTATAAGCGCAGAGTGCGAAACGCAACGCATCTGTTCCGCATTGTGGAATGCCTTTTGGGAAATCCTTCTTCTGACCTGACTTGGCTTTCTCAATTTCTGCAGTGTCGAGGTTACCCTCATACAGCTTTTCGTGAAGCTTCTCAAGCGGGAGACCCTGAATGACATCAAGAGGGTCGATGACATTCCCGAGGGACTTCGACATCTTACGGCCGTGCGCGTCACGAATCATCGCGTGGCAAAACACCTCGTTAAAAGGCATCTTTCCAGTCAGTCGTAGGCCAAGCATCACCATACGTGCCACCCAGAAGAAAAGGATATCCCATCCAGTTTCAAGCATAGAGGTAGGATAGAACTTTTCAAAGTCTAAAGTCTGTGGAATGCATCGCTTAGATTTTGCAAAGAATGCTACATTATTGTGAGTTTACCTTGTCAGGCCAACCAAGGATGGAGAAGGGCCAGAGGGCGGAGGAGAACCACGTGTCAAGCACATCTTCGTCTTGCTGTAATGTGAAATTTGAGCTACCCGCGAGCTTCTTCGCCCGTTCAGTGGCCTCTTCCTGGTCACGGCCCACCACCCACCACTTGCCATCTGTACTCTACAAGAGATTTATGATAAAGTAAGGAGACAGGACGGAAGAGCTTACATCTTGCTCCTGACCCTCAATCCGCACGAAGTATGCCGGGCAGCGGTGGCCCCACCAGAGTTGGCGCGAAATACACCAGTCCTGAATGTTCTCCAGCCATCTGAACCAGTCACTTTCAGACTGCTTCGGTGCTATGTGAAGCTCGCCGGCCCTTGTACGCTGTAAAGAATGAGAATGCGCATCTTAAACAGATCGCTAGAGCTGTGAACAGAAACTAACCTTGATGGCTTCCTCAGCAAGAGGCTTGCAGCTCACCCACCACTGGGGCTTGAGAATGGGCTCGATGATGTCGCCAGATTTACTGTAATAATATCAGATCTGCCTTGTCGCTATGAAGTCTTGCGTACCTGCAGATAGGAATCGGCATGGGATTATCCTTCGTCTCAACGTAGAGCCCAAGCTCCTTTAGTCTTTTCACGACCTCTACACGAGCATGGAAACGCTTCATGCCCTACAGATGATTCTGGTCAGGACACTGTTACACTTGAGGGGGGGGGGGGCACGCACATGGAAATGAGGCCCTGCATTGGCATTGAAAGTGCCGTCGTCGTTTAAGATGTTTATGAAGTCCAGCTTATGTCGTACTCCAACCTCATAATCATTAGGATCGTGGGCTGGGGTGATCTTTACAGCACCGGTCCCAAAAGTCATGTCGACGACAATATCATCCGTAACTATTGGAATTCGACGGTCTAAGAAGGGATGGACGGCAAACTTGCCGTGAAGATGCTGTCGCGCCGGGTCAATTTCCGTTTGTCTTTGACGAAGGAAAGTAGATCATTCACTTTGTAACGGTCATCATTGGGATGCACAGCAATGGCAGTGTCCCCGAGCATAGTCTCTGGACGCGTGGTCGCCACTATTATCTTTTCACCTGGCCCGATAGCCACATGTCAGCAAGGGATTACTCTCATATTGGAAATTGCCAAACCCGAGTTCTCGATGGGGTACGCAAAAGACGTGATGACACCAAACTCGAACTTCTCTTTGGGGTCGTAACCAGGCACGCTCAAAAATGTCCGCTTCTCAAGATGTTTTTGATCAACCTGGACAAATAACCTGTTAAGAGCCACGCCACACCGGACAGTATCATAAAAATACCCACCTCGAGGTTTGAGAGTGTAGTGTTGAGACGGACACACCAGTTCACAAGGCGGTTTGCTCGATATATGATCCCTTGGTCATACAGACGACAGAAGTTCTCAATCACAGCTTTTGAAAGTTGCTAAGAATAGATATGAGTATGGAGAGGTGAGTCTGATACGTCGTCCTACAGGATTCATAGTGAAGGCGACACGAGACCAGTCGTAGCTACCCCCGAGTCTATAAAGTTGATTCGTGATGCGTTCTTGGTAACTGTCCACGATGGAATCAAGAACAAGTTATCAAAAGAGACGGCGGGCGCACTCATTTTTCCAGTCCATCACAGTCTCGACGAACTTGGTGCGACCTAAATCATGACGCGTCTTACCCGTCTTGAACAATCGCTTTTCGACGACGGATTGTGTCGAGATGCCTGCGTGATCAAAACCAGGGATAAATAATGTGGTCTTTCCCAACATGCGGTACCTTCAAGGATGGTGTCAGAGCCGGAAAGCATTCCCTTCCTCATACTCACCATCGCACGAGCGCGTCCTGGATGGCAGCGGTGAGCGCGTGGCCGATATGTAGGCTTCCAGTCACGTTCGGTGGTGGCGCTGATATTACAAACAGACCCTCTGGTTTGGGTCTTCCATCGGGATCAAGCTCTGGCTTAAAGAAACCCTGTTCAAGCCACCAGTCGTACCAAGCAGATTCAACAGCAATGGGATCGTAGCCAGCAGCCATGTGCCCTGACACATCTGCAAAAGAGGTAACGAAAATAAGCATGACGCTCGACAGTGCGTTGCGCGCGTGATAAGAAATGTCGTTGCCTCCGCGCCATGTATGACTCTCACGAATAGTCAACATACAAACTCACCCTTTTTCTGTCCCTTGGGTGTCGTGTTGACAAACGGGACGACCTCTTCCTTGGCGACCTTTTCCTTGGCCTTTTTCTCCCCTGCAGATGTGGTGGCCACAACTCTGGCCGATTTCGCGGCGAGCTTGGCCTCTTTCTCTAACCGCTTGGCCTCTTTTTTGGCTGTATTACTGTGAACCAGATATCTCATCTAAACTTTGTGAGCGAACACACCTGCATTCTTCGAATTGACATTAGATTCACCGGACAACGGAATTGCGGCCCCGGAGGGAGGGTCCGATCTCGGTGGAGTAATAGTTTCACGGGCTTGTGACATTGTGCGGCTGCGAAAGACGCGTCGAAGACGGAATGTGAGTGAAGATCGATAATGCAGCCTCGAGCGGAGCATACGACCTTCGACCGAGTCATCCTCCGAAGAACGGAGTCACTCTGGTCACGTGTCCCATATCTATTATATAATACAACTCGATGTTCCTGCCTGAGGGAGTGGAATATACATGCAGTCTATACTACACATCTAGGGCGCAATGGACCCATCGGCCCCACGGAGCGCTGCCCGAGCAAACCCCGAGCCGCCGTACCTGAGCGACCCGACGTTTCCGAAAGTATCGACTCCACCTGGGCCTGCAGACGTCAGGACTGCTGACAGCGCATCCGCACGCGTAGAGATGGGGGTGCGGGGCGGGAGAGTTGACGCGCGCGATGAGACGGACGTGCTCGAGGTGGAGCGGCCATGCACGAGGGCAGGCGTCGACGTCGCGCTTGGTGGGGGGGAGGTGGATTGCGATAGTTGCCGTGTCGGAACCGGAGCAGGCGATGCCGCGGGCTGCCCAAAAGGATTGTTTGACGCGAAGGGATTGTTCGACCTACGCGCCGCCAAAGCCAGCATGAGGAGGACAATGATGAGAACCGAGTGAGCAGGGTTGGAAGGGAGGACTCACCCAAATGCAGTCTTCTGTGGTAAGAGCTCGGAGGGCTGGTAAGCTTGCAATTGCACGGCCTGAAATTGTGCGGCCTGAAGTTGTAGTGCGTAGTACTGCCGTTGCTGCTCCGCCGCCTCAGCTTGTTGTCGTGCAGACTCTGCCTGAAGCATCGCCTCGTACTGTGCCTGTTGGACGTACGGATCGAACGCCGTGAACTGTGCCTGTACAGCGGCGGGATCGTAGACAGTGTACGAAATCGCCGTTGTCTGTGGAGGTAGCGTTGTGAACTGTGGCTGAAGCTGCCATGGCTGGGACTCATCGATCGTAAGATCAATGAGGTCACTGGCCATAAGCAGGTGGGTCAGGCAGGGTGGTAAGAGGAATAAGCAGGTGTATGACGGACCTCGAGGCAGGTTTCGGATCATCAAACAAACCCTCCTTGCTCTGCTCTGCGAGCCGCCGCCGGCGCTCTGCCTCGTCTCTTTCGCTCAGCTGCAACGCACGCTGGAGGTCTTTTTCCTCCCGGCTAGGCTTTTTCGGTTGCTGTGGGCGCGGTGGGACCCCAGACGTTTCGTCATCACTCTCGCTGACTCGCTTTCCCGCCATGCGGTCACGCATTTGTTTGCGTTGCTTCCGTGTCTCAGTCAGAGCCTTGTCATCCGCAAGCAAACGGGAGAGCTCGCGCGCGCGCACTCGGACGTCGGCGCCAACGTCGCGACCATTGTCGTCGATGTGCTGGAATTCTGTGAGCGTTTTGATGAGGTAGATGTTGTCACGGAAGTACTGTGCGACTTTGGGTGAGCCGCTATGCAGGAGATATTCGACAACAACGAGGGACTGGAAGTATTTGTCAGGCTCGGAGATGCAGGTGGATAAGCGGGGCGCACTTTGTATATATGTCTCCAATACTTGCCCTTATCGTTGAGACGTTTGTCCAGCATGGTGACGATGTCGATAAAATCCTCGCTATGGGTTGAATATAAACAAGAGGATTGATCGTGTAGGAAAGAAACGTACTGCCTGTGGGACAGCTCGGCCAGCTCATGCATCTGGGCGCCGCTGGGGATAACACCGTCGTTGCTTGTGACAGTGCGGACTTTAGCTTCAGCATCCGAGTAGCCATTGGTGACGTTCTTGACAGCGCGCAGGGTACCCTTAAAGACCATGCTGTGGACACTGCTGCGTATGAGGATTTACGAGCTGAATGCGGTGATGGGGGTTTTAGAGAAAGATCCGAATATGCGAATGGCAACTGAAAGAGATCGGGTGAACAAGAGGGAAATCGGCGAGGGGGGGAAGGGGATAATATTTGCAGTAACGGGGCTGTGTCATTGTCCCGTCGTACGACATTAAACTTCGTTTCCGATGCGGACTTGATCCTGATCAACGGACAATGGCCGGTTGCTTACACTAGGATTGGATTGGTGCCATCGTCCGAGTCACCCTGCCGTGCCGAGTTCGGTAATTCGTATTACTCGAACCTGCTGACAAGCACGCTTATCCCCGCCAGCCCAGATGCGGCCCATCCTTATGCATCCCCGACACTTGCTTTTGTATACTTGTCCTGGAAACCGAAAAAAAAAAAAGACAAAGAAAGAATAATAACGTACGGGGCCAGAGCACAAGCTTGGCCTTTATTATCCCGTTTCGGAAATGTGATGGCGGGCCTCGGGTCTAGGTCCTTGCTGCGCAGGCCCCACTGATCCTGACTAAAGCTTATCGTAGTCACGGCTCACACGTGTGTTCTGGCCCAACTCCATAATCCATATTATTAGGCCTGGATGCATGGTCATCCTGAACTCTCGGGTCACAGCCGAATCCGAAATCTGCCATGATTGGTGACCTCACCCTCACGTTGAAGCCTGAAAGGCTTGAAGAGTCGTCAACGAACCTAAAAATGGTCCCCTTGTGTGGAACTATGAGCACCAACTCGCGATTTTCACATGGGATCGGTGTAGTTAGAATCGGAAATGGATTAGGGCTCGGATATGGCACTCATGCGAGGAGAACGGGACAGTCCTTCCCAGTCACATTTCAAGAGTTGGATGGCACTGCTGAATGTTCTTGTTTTGGGCTCCTAAACGTTTCCTAACGGACAAGTAACCCTACACTAGCCTAGCGCGATGTCACACATTCACGTGATGTGACGTTATCCAGTCTCGCACACGCACGGGCGGTGACAGTGGCCCCATGACTGGGTTTCCCGACACTCGTGCCACGCAAAGGCATACCAGAGAAGACAGTCCGGTTGGAGATGATTTCCAAGTCAGTGAACCTTTCTAGATACTCGTCGCTGACATAACTAAGGACGACCCTGATCTGAAGAGGCTCTTCTCGCTCCCGAGTGGAGAGCCCGCGTCATTTCTTCTCCATGACATTGAGAGTCCCTACCTGTCAAAGCGTATCTTTGTGAGTTTATGGATGCTTTCTCAGAGATGCTTGATCTGGATTCCGTCTACAGGAGCACGGTGGACGTGTCACAGACGAAGACGCCGATGCGGACGTGATCCTCACCACGAGCCGAGATCAATACAAATACTTGAAGGATAAATATGCTATCTCATCGAAGACTCATGTCCGCATGTCTGGTTTTGTAGATAGATGTGTCGATTCCCGTCGTTTCCAACTAGCACCGATCGCCGAGAAAGGGGTGCCAGGACGCAGGCTAGCATCGCGGTGAGGCATACACAATCGTATTTTATCAGAGCTTACTTCTCAGCACAGTCGGGTCGAATTCACTAAGGATGATGATGAGCACCTATGCCAATATATAGCCCAAGTTCTTCCCTACAAAGAGGATGGTGGGCGTACTGGCCATTTCATATACGTCGATCTGTTGCGCCGTGTGAGCACTTTATCCTCATCTATCGTGATATCCGGAGTCTCTTATTCTATTCCAGGCGCGTGAATTTGGTCAATACAGTTGGGCGCACCGCCATCCCAAAGATTCATGGCGCGAGCGTTATCGCAAGAATCGGGATCGCATGGACGAGAGGATTGCCGAAATCGCTGAAGAAAACCCACTACCACGCGACGGGAAAGGGCTCTATAAGTCTAGGAGATTTGGGAATATTGACAAAGATGATGAATGGATGGACGCTGACGATGAACCACCTGACTTGGGTGAAGGCGAGAGAAGTGAGTCGGCGACTGACAATGAGGACGGCCCTGTTCAAGTTCAGACCAAGAGAATGGAGGTTCAACGTCGAGAAGAGGAAGAAGAGGAAGAAGGAGATGAAGACGTGGGGGCTGCAAAGCATCAGTTGGCAACAGAGCCTAGCCAGCCCAGTCAGGCCGCTGAGACCCAAGGAAGGGAGGAAGTTGAAGAGCAAACTACAAAGCTCCAGCCAGAAACAGGTCCACCAGCAGACGTGGCTGCACGACGAACTCGTATTTCGCTCAACAGAGAACCGGTACAAACGAGACGTAGAACGGTCAGTTCATCATTCTTCTCGGCCTCGTCCCCTCAGTTGATGAGACTGCCGTTTAGAAAGGCTCGTCGCAGGTTTTGAAGGAAGTCATCCCCGAAGACATTGACGCGACGTTACGAGGGGCAGAGGTTTATGACAAGCTTCCTAATGAACGCGATCCTGCTCCCTTCGACGCACCAGAAGCGGACTCTTCCGTCACCCATGAACAGTCTTACCCTCAGGAAACAGTATCTGAGGCAGCAGAGCCTGGAAATGCAAAGAGAAAGCGGGCGAGTGCTCGGACTCGGTCATTAGCCTCCCCTCTTCCGCCACCTCGAGCGCGCGCCCGTTCGCGCGAACATTTGGTCAACCCACCCGAAGTTGTACCTAAAGCAACGGTGCCCGATGGCGGGAAGAGGAGACGGGCGAGTGCCGGAGCTCGGCAATCAGTATCTCCTCGTTCGCCACGACGAACGCGCGCTCGTTCCCGCGAGCACTCGGTCACCCCACCCCAAGCCGCGCATGTTACTTTGCGCACGAGATCAAGTGCAAGGATAAAAACAAAGGCTACTGCAACTGCCACCACTGCGCTGAAGTCCGTTTCCGAGTCCCAAGTTGCAGATGAATTTGTAGCGCACTCGGATGACGAGAGCGAAATGGACGAGGTCGAGGCCAACTTGCAGCTCAGTACCGGGCCTCGAGGTGTGTCACGATTTTTATTCGAATAGTATCGGCTTGTGTTGACACTGCAGTATCTACTACGTTAGAGGCGCCAATCGCGACGCATAGTATCAACGTCGAGGATCTGCGAGTCTCGCAACGTCAGCGAGTTATACTTCCCCAAAACGCCATAGTTGCTGATCCCGATGACGATGACGATGACGATGACGACGACGACGACGACGACGATGACGATGACGCCGAACTTCTCGAATATGTCAAGAAGTTGGATGTACGCGCCGCTCGGCGGCAGCCCACCATTAACCAGAACGAGGGTGGTAACCCAGACAGAGGTTCATCCGAAGAGATATTTCCGTCTCCAGGCACTCGTGCAGGCGCTGAGAAGCGACGCCGTACTCAGGCTGTGAAGGATGCGCCATATGTTCCACCGAAGGGCACGCGGGCTGCATTTATGATAGAGAAGGATCTCCATCGAGCAGCGCAGGTGTCCTGAATTCGCCTTGCGTTCCTCTCACCATTCAGGCCTTCTATAATTCGTCTCCTGTTAGTCCAGGGATTCATCTCGCGATTCATCCTTCTATCATTCCCGCAGATGTATTCTGTCTAGAGCTATTTTGGCGAATTGTTTGCCTATGTAATACGAAGGATAACTATGTCTGGAATCCAAGGGGAGGAATCGTCAAGCCTTAGCACTGCCCTCACCCAAGTCGAGTTAGACCTCAAGTACGTGGTTCGGTTCACTTCCGACAAATGTTGGGGGTTCTCCGCGGGGGGCATTTTCCTCCTGTTCGCGTATTGCATATGCTTTGGCGTTTGAATTTCTACATTCTCCATTATAAGAGAGACAAGTCACGAGAGATTGGCTAGGGAGCCAGGGAGTGCACTCACGGACGGTTGACGAAGCTTTCTGTGCCACGGAAGATGAAGAGATCATAGACGAGGCCCGCGACGAGACCGCCGCAGCACGAACCAATGATGGGACTCCAGATCCAGTAGTGATGACGAAAAGTGAACACTGTCAATCAGTCAGATTGTCACATAGTCGGAAAGGAACGCTGAAGAACCAAATTGTACGAACCCTGCGCTCCGTATCCAACCATGGCGGTCATGATACGCGGCCCGAGATCACGCGCGGGATTGATCGCATAGCCTGCGCATAGCAACTAGGTCAGCCTGCTACTGAGATGAACCATTGGCACGGGCTGTGGCTGCCGAGCGTACCAGTCTGCATCCCGAAGGCCGCCCCGATGCATAAGATGACGAGAAAGATAGCCAAAGGAATGAGGCTGGGATGCAATCCGCTGTTGCGCCTATCGGAGACGGCAAACACGACAATAAGGAGAACAAAAGTGCCAATAAACTGGAAGATAGCACACCACATCGGTAAACGCCGCAATTCACTTCACTTTAACTGAACAAAGACCGCTCTCACCTCGTCGAAAAAGCAATTGGCCGACGACATGTACGCGAGCTACTCAAAGAAAGTCACCGATACCGACAATGAGTAAGAAAGAAGATAAACGAACTGGGTAAGTGGAGAAGAGGCCAGCAGTTTTCAACGTACGCTGACCATTTCCGCCCTCGAAGATGTTAATTGCATTCGAATAATTGGCATAAACTATGAGTGCTCCCAGCCATGCGCCGATAAGTTGACCGAGAATATAAGTGACTGTCTTGAACCATGAAAGCCCCCGGAAGATAGCCATGCACAGCGTTACCTAGAGATTACAGCGCCTGAATGAGAATGTATTCAGCCAGGAAAATAGACAGAAAGTTACAGCGGGATTAATATGGCCACCAGACACTCCAACAGAGACCCAAACGCCCAGAGCTGCAGCTGGAAGAGGGCCATGTTCAGCACGAGAAGGATACGTGCGTGATCCTACCCACCGCAACCCCAAGCTATGTTGAAACCGAGGTAGCTACCTTTGGGGGATGGAGAGATGTTTTCATCCGCGCTGAGCGCGAATTGGCAATTCACACCAGTCCCCACCACGATGAGGACCAGAGTACCGAGCATCTCCGCCGCAGGCTCCCTGATTATTTCTCTGGGATGAACGTTAGAATAATTCGGTAGTGCCAATAGAGCATACTCTAACCGTATTTTTGCCCATTGGTTTGGATGCTGAGTGAAGTATTCTGTTGGTCCTTGATTCGGAGAGAAGACATGTACTGGCAGTGATTCGCCCTTTCGGCCAGTGTGCGCGTCTTCGTCTCTTCTAGTACTAGGTCCTTTGTCACCGTGACTGCCGATTCTTCTCAAAAACCGAAAGGAAAAGTGCATGAAGAAGATGAAAGTTCAGCAGTAAGTTACTCCGGATTCCATGAGTCGTGTTGTCGAATTTGAGGCTGCCCAAATTCAGCGAATTTGACGAATTTGAAGCTGCTCGATTTAGCGAATTTGAGGCTGCCCGAATTTGACGAATTTGACGCCTCGCCGATGGTCAAGTAGGTAGGATTGGGAGAATATGCTGATTCACATCCTCACCTTCAAATTCCCATGGAAAGACCGTCGAAGCCAACGCCTTCCTGGGCTCTGTCGTTCCCAGAACCACACTCGCGCCCGCTCAGCATGTCATTAGATGCGTTGCACGAGTTGATGACCACAAAGGTCGCCATCGTCGACTTCATCGTTATTGATGCACGACGGACTGATATAGATGTGTGCCCACACCCGTGATCTTGTTGGTCTAATAACGGTCATATCACGCCAGGTTGTGATCCCAGGCGCCATTAACTTGCCTGCGCAGTCGTTCTATCCGCTCCTCCCGTCGCTCACCGCCCTCCTTTCAAAAATTCCGATCGTGGTTTTCTATTGTTCGTCGTCGCTCGGACGAGCTACACGCTGCGCCGGATGGTTTGAAGATGCGCTTCCATCCGATTCAGAGTGCAAGGTCTTCATTCTTGAAGGGGGTATGAAAGCGTGGCGTGGGCGCTTTGAGGAGGACGAACAGATGATAATAGTGGTGTCACACGAGGAAGGGGAGGACAGTGGGACGGGGAAATGAGAATCGCGGGAATAGGCGGGTAGGATTAGTATGCTTAACAAGGACTTGTAAAAGTGGTGGATGGTTACAGTGTTTAAGTTCAACTGGATAATTGAAATCAATGAAGCGCAGTCACGGTCTAACAACCATCCCGTTCAGCACAGAAGGGAGAGCATAGGAATCTCTCATAACTCGAAAGCGGGTCCTTTTTTACTCTCATTTGCAGAGAATGCCTGGCATCGGCGATGATACTAGCGGAGGCACTCATTCCTCCAGATCGCCACTTCGACCACTTCAAGACACCTCACGTGACTCTGGATAGCGTCACCGTTCCCGTTTTCTCGTCGCTTGGCTACTGTTTGGGACCAACGAAGGTCCTCATCGATGCTGTCCCTGTGCCCTCATTCGGATACCATAAATTACTGCTATCAAACATTATACACGGTATATGGTACTCTCTATCTACACGTCCATACGATTTTTTTGGACGAAAAGTGCATTGCGTAGCGAGATAAAAAAATGCTGTTTGTCACGCTTGCTGGGTTCGGTGAGCTCTCGTTTAAAACTTCAGTGTGATATGGTGTGACTGTCAAACTGAGGGCCCTGTCCGAGTCATCAGTCAGGAGAGAAATGGATACGTAGGAACGCAATGTACTAGCCTGCGATCCCGACGGGCGATGTAGGAGAGGTGCCCTAAAGGCCAAGGTTCCATTAGAGCGTCGAAATAAGCTGTTTGTGCTGAAGTTTCTGAGACAATGGTCCATTGCTTGTTGTGTAGCCTTCTTTAATGCAACTGCTAGGTCATACGCATAAAATGCAATGCTATTGCGCAGTGAGAGCCATGCATATACGCTTAGCACACTGTGTAGTGTCTCTAGAGTCGCGAGATCCTGCCTTGGTCTTTGGAGCATTCTCTTCGTCTGCTTTGATGCGAGTACTTGCTCTAGGGTGGCTAACAGCCCGCTATCGAGTAAGATCTTGCGCAGGTCCACAGAAAGCTCGTCTCGATATGTGTCAAGTACTTGTCCCATGATCGCTTTAAATTGGTCGTCCATCGAGGGGAAGGGACATTGTAGCATCAAGGTCCGCTCCGTGAAAGTCAGGTCCCGACTAAACGAGTCGATGTAGCGCATAGTCTCTCCTTCCTTTGCGCTTGAGTCCATCACGGCCATACTCGGCGGGAGTACTGAGCAAAAAAGGAGGGCGTCGCGCACAGTTGTCGCGGTCGAACCGTGTGGAAGTGCCTCGAAGATGTCCATGATCGTTGTTGAGGTAAAACCGACACGTGCATAGCAGAGCGATTCCAATTTTGCATCCATTGCGGCATTGAGAAGCGGAAGGTCCGACGGTTCAAGCGTGGTGACCATACCGCCTTCTACTCCCATACCGTAGCGACCCGCACGGCCAGCAATTTGTTTAACTTGTGAGACCTCCAGTGGAACCTCCCTCCATCCATCCCATTTACTCATCGTCTCAAAAACTACACGTTGAATTTTGCTTTTTAAGGGTTAATGCGATTCGGCGTAGAGCCAAGGGAGAGAACTTACAGATTGAGGCCCATCCCGATGGCATCACTTGCGATCAACACGTCGAATCCACTATTGGGGTCATTGAATAGTGCTGCCTGCTCTGCACGAATCTCAGGTGGTAATCTCCCATACACGACGGCGCAGCGGAGACCGGTGTGCTCCTCGATATCCCTTTTCAGGTTGAAAATGTTGTTCCGTGAAAAAGTGACGACACAGTCGCCTTTCCGGATGCGGGTCAAGTCGCGCTTAAGACTTGTCGGGGAAATCTCGAGTGGCGACAATCGCTGGTAGCGGTTAATGATAAGCTCGTCACCGGTGATCTTGACGAGCGCCTCGATGATCGAGACAGCACGCTCCTCGCCGCATAAATGCAGCTCATCCGCCGCGATTCCCAACAAGGCAGCCGTCCAGGCAGGTCCGCGTTGTGAGTCGGCGATCATCTGAATCTCATCAATGACGACCACGTCGTAACGCTTGTCCAAGGACAGCATCTCGACGGTGCAACTATACAACGTCGCGCCTTCTACATTTCGCCGGTCGTCGCCTGTGAGTAAGCTGCAGGGTCGAGCAAAGAGTGCATTTCCATGCGCGAGTACGGCGCGCGGCTTCCCGGGCATTTGCACGTCAAGGTTTGAAGTCTCGTCCACTTCACAGTTTACGGTTGCTTCTGCGCCTAGAGGGACTATTTGACCAGTGTTTAGTCGTTCATAAATTTCGTGTGCGAGAAGACGAAGGGGCCCTCCGTATGCCCCCACGCGAGCAGCGGCGAGGGTCCGCAGAGCCGTGTGGGTTTTGCCGCTGTTGGTGGGTCCGACGTGGAGAATGAGTTTACGACGCATCCTGCGGGCGAGTGGAAAACTATCCGCGATGCGCGTGAAATCAACAGCTGTGCGTAATCGTGTCATACGATCCAAGGTGTCAGTGGAGATTATGCGTTGCACTGTTTTCTTGTGACGCAGATCTGTAGCCCAGGTGTACAGAAAAGATGTTAAGGCTTGATCAATTGCGTGCGCTTTTGAAGGAGAGTCGATGTCATGCGATAATCGTGTCAGCTGGGCAGGAGTCTTCTCTCCGAACCTGAGAGTATTGGCGTTCTGAACATCGTGCGCAAAGGCAGCTAACAGTCGCGGCAATTCACGCTGTGGTATACCAAAGCGGAGGAGACGTTGTCTTACACCGACCTTTGTTACCCAGGATGGAGCCTCGCGCTGGAATAGCCGTACAAGGTCGGCGGGCCTCACGGTAGCAGGCGATGAAGGATGAGGCAATGTGGACGATTTGGGGATGGATCGGTGTCGCGCGGAATACCTGCAAAAAAGGGTTTTTGGGGATGTCCACAATGCAAGTTGGTAGAGCCTGGGTGAGGGGAGACGATAGTGGTGTCTCTGCATAAGAAAATTAGCACGACGGACGACGTCGGAGCGAAAGAAAGGCCTGCAAGTCACGTGTTGACATCACTGGCACGTCGGTCCCGCCATCACTCGACCATGGCTTCTGTTACACCTTCACGACTCGCTGCGTTAACACGTCTCCGTAGTGTCGTCTTTCAAACTTCGTACAACCCAACTTCCCAACGCACCGGCGCGAAATATCTCAAACGCCGCCTTCGCGGTCCTTCGATGGTCGAATACTACCCAACCCAGTTGTCCATCTCTTCTATCAACAGGGAGTTTCAGGGATTGAATCTAATTGACGAAGACGAGGAACAACGACTACAAGACGTGGCAGACAAGAAGAAAAGAGGGAAGGGTGCGCCGAAAAAGGCCAAGTCTGCTGGTATGCACGATGGCTATCCCTTCTACGTAGAGGCTCATTCTTGTCTGATAGCCGATAGTCGCCGTGCACAAAGGAAGCGATAGAGTTTTTCTAGTTGACATCCTTCCCCCAAAATTACGCACAGTCATGATATTGACAACGTTCGTCAGTGTCCTATTACACCCGTCCATATTAACACCCTCTCCATCCATCTCTATATCTGGGTGTGCTGCTCAGTAGTGCTTCGATTCGGAAGACGTGTCAAAACCCTCCTTTCTTGAGTGAGACAACTCGTCGAGATTATTCTAGTAACCAAGCCACCTCTTACACTGCGCATAAAGCCAAGCATGTCTCGCCACTCATAAATGGAATTAAGTTCATATCAGGGGAACACCTGCGGACGTTCCATATCACTGTTCCTCTGACATCTAAAGAGCGGGTTCCACACCATAATGGGACGTCCCCACTAGTACCGCGCCTGTAACTTGTGGTGGAAGTACACTCTTTGTCGCCAGAAGGCACGCTCGAAGGGCAGAAAGTTTGGACTCGGGTTTGTCGTGTTTGCCAGCGAGTGTTATGGTATACAAGCGACGACGCCCTAGATGCTGACCGTCTATTGCACGAATATCGAGATATCTCGCTGGATGTAAATGAACTCTTGCCATTCACTGAGTGGTCTGAGGCGATGGGTGTCGGATCAAGATATTTTATACATGAACCGAGGCCATGAAAACAAGGCTTGAGGCCAGGGTGTGAGGCGAGGTGGGTGTTAAAGTAGTCTCATTCCCAGACCCTTATAGATTGAATCGGAAGTCGAAAAATCGGTGCTGAGGGTGTGTAGGCATTGAGCTATTCTGAGGTAGCACGTGAGCAAGACGCGCCGTAAGTTATGCTCCAAGTCATTATGTGTGTGGATATTGCATATACCCTCCCCATTGTAGACCATGCCTCCCATTCCAGAGCGTGACTCTATTGTTCTTCAAGATGCTCGGACAGAGACGAATATATCTCGAGGAGCCCGCTCGAGCTCGTCCCGCTGTCGGCGGGCGTTCACTGGTTCTGCGGCTGGTACGACGAGAAGTCCGCGCCGACGGACAACAGTGACGGGCTGATCGCCAGGAGGGGCGGTGCGACGGGAAGCTGGTCGTCAGTGGAGTGTGGCTGCTCGGCACACGATTGCGGCACCGCACATGCATGCCTGCACGACTAGCGGGTTTACGCATGGGATCACGTCTGGCAGCAGGTTGAAATCCGAGAGGAGCAACCGGTGTCGCGGGAAGTGTGTGCGCAGTGTGCGCAGGAGGCTCAGCAGGTGCGGGGGGACGTACTCGGGCTTCAAGAGGTTCGCCAAATCTGCTTCTTTCTGTGCCCTATGCCGAATACTGCCTCGCGACTTCAAACACTATCGAATAAGGTGTAGCGCGGAAGTCAATGGGTCTCCGACGAGTCCATATTGATACACATCGGCGGCTCGTGTGCCGCTCCAGCTAGTTCGACGTTACGCGCGTATATGACGTGCTCCAGATCAGGGGCCTCATCAAAGAATATCTCAAGGTGCTGTAGTTGAAGCGGTCCTTTTTGGCAGCCCTGGACGTGACGTTCGCAGTGGAAGTGAAGCTAGTGAAGGATCGAGCAGCGGAGTGCAACGAGAACGTTCCGCATAGTATGGCCTCGTGGACTTCATGGCCCATCATTTTTTGACCTCAGATTCAAAATTCGACGGAGAGGATGGGGACGAGACAGGTGTTAAAGGAGAAGAGAAAAAGGTCTATGAGGGACGCGGCGCACCCGCGCGGCAGACGACATGCCCTGGTCTCCTAAGACTAACTCGGTGAGTCCTGCTAGCTGCGGAATCGCTTCCCTGGCTAGACAAGGGCTGATTACTCCAAATCCAATCACAGCTTACACTGCGAGGGATGATGGACACCAAAGTTTTCTGGAGGGGACAGCCTTGAACTCAGCGCACAGGCACGTGGGTCCGTTGTGGTGAACATCACCCCATATTCCCACCTTGGGCCACTACAGCCACTGCACCACAGTGCAAGCGTTAGGCTACCATGTAAGTTAAATATATGGGGTCGTCTCGGACACCTTCGGAACAGACTCTCATCACGATTCGAGGAATTGTGATGTATCCTTTTTTTTTTTGAAGGGGGGGGTTGGCAGGTTTGCGCATAGCTGGCTGAAACAATGCATGCGGAGATTGCCGCTTTTTTCTGGAGGGGTTGGGAGCCAAACAAACCACCACCATCTCTTTTCGAACGACCACGACGAACGGGGTGCAGAATCCACCTTCAGCAACGATATTCACGCCCGTTTCCTTTTCTTCATCGTGCGGTGTCTCGTAACAACGCACTCGCCATCAAGCACATGACTAACACTTCTTCAGGCTCAAAGCGTCCCCACGACGGCTCCGCAGACACTGAATACAGTAAGCGGCATCGGGATTCTGAACCTAGAGATGGGAAAGATACGCGTACCTCTGGAAAATTCCATGGCGCGCGGAACCGACATTCAGACGACCGCTATCGACGAGATTACAGCCCACGACGGGACCGTGATCGCGATCACCGAGGAAGAGACGATAGGCGGGACCGGGCAAGGAGAGATGGCGACCGGTACCGCGATCGCAGGCACGAGGACCGTGGAAGGCGTTCTTCCTATCCTGATGAGCGACTACATCCTACCCCTGAATCGCCCCGTCGTCCATCCAATGGGTCATCACGCCCGCGAAGGACACCTGATTCCGATAGGGAAGAGGGCGAGTGAGTATCATTCATCCCAACATGTTGGTCGTTTTGCGGCGTTGACACGCATACACGAAGGATATCCCCTCACCCATTGCGCGGATCACCCTCACCCTTTCGGAAAATGCCTACTAATCTAGAGTCTAGCACCCTGAGCGCACCTCCACCAGACCCCGCACCTCCCGCACAACCTGAGCCGGAGCTCGAGTTGGCCACGTCTCCTGTTCCGATTGAGGTGACTCTCACTGCACGACGCGCCAAACGGCAGGCAATCCTTGCCAAATACGCAGGCGTCGCAAGTGTCAATACGACAGAACCTAGCCCCAGCCCGGGGCCTAGCAGTGCGGTCCAACCGCCGCTTCCATCCGCCGTTGTTTCTGATCCCCAGTCCCAGCGTCACAGCATTGTTGGAGAGAATGGGGCAGGATCGATCTCACGAGACCAATCTGCAAGCCCATCTCGTACGTCACTTCCTATAGTCTTCCCTGGATTACCTTAAAATGTGCGACACCAGATCGCCGGGAGTCCCAATCTGCATCGCCAGCGCCTGACATATTTGAGCTTGCGAAGCGAGGTGAGGAAGAGGGAGCTCAGGCGGAAGTACAGGAACAGGCGAAACGCGATGGCGTACGGGAGCAGGTGTCTGCCGCAGACTACGATCCCAGTCTGGATCGCCGGGAAGACGAGCGAAGGCGAGTCCGCAGCGCCAACGAAGAGATAAACCCGGATGTTGAAATGATAGAAGAGGAGTACGAAGAAGACGATGGAGATGTGGATGATATGTTTGCCGTCTCTGCAGCAGACAAGAAGAAACGTACCAAGGTGAAGAAAGTAATTGTATGTCTCGTGTTGGTTGTTTGTCCGTAACCACACTAATTTCGGTGCTTGTTCAGAAACCCTCTTTACCGGCACTTATTACGACCACACTGGATGCTGCTGCCGACCCTGAAGGCTATTATCAAGTTATTCTTGGCGAGCACCTCGACGGTGGTCGCTACCAAGTATTTTCCTCCGTTGGGAAAGGCATGTTCGCCAACGTTGTACGTGCCCGAGTGCTTCAAAGTGAAACTGGCGAAACTGGGAAGGAGGTCGCGATTAAGATAATCCGCAGCCAGGAGTCAATGTTTGTTGCTCTGTGCCCTTGTTCCTACTGTCGACATGCTGACGCAGAGTAGGTACAAGGCAGGACAGAAAGAAGTACAAATTCTGAACAGGCTTAGGCAATCAGATCCTGATGATAAGAAACATGTGGTTCGCCTGGAGCGGACCTTCGAACACCGTGGTCATTTATGCTTAGTCTTCGAGTCACTCAGGTCACTCCTCACCCCTGTCTCTTCCAGTATGATGACGGCTAATGCTCGACTACAGTATGAACCTGCGCGACGTCGTAAAACGTTTTGGCAAAGATGTCGGATTGAACATTCGCGCTGTCCGCGCCTACGCACAGCAGCTGTTTCTTGCGTTGAGTCTTCTGCGAAAGTGTAACATAATGCACGCAGATATCAAACCCGACAATATCCTAGTACGTTTGTCTCTCTCTCTGCGCTGGCGCGTTTCCTACTTAGAACCTATGCGCCGTACAAGGTCAACGAGCAGAAGACACAGCTAAAGCTATGCGATCTTGGTTCAGCTTCCGATGCTTCCGAGAATGAGATAACGCCGTACCTGGTCAGCAGGTTCTATCGTGCACCGGAAATTAGTGAGTTCTATCAATGACAACGATCACGTCCTCATCGTCCATCCGTACAGTCCTCGGGATTCCATATGACCCAGCGTTAGACGTCTGGTCCGTTGGCTGCACTCTCTACGAGCTTTACACGGGAAAGATACTACTCCCCGGCCGGTCCAATAATCAAATGTTATTGCTCATGATGGAACTGAAGGGTCGGTTCAACCAGAAGATGATAAAAAAAGCGAAGTTTGGTGATAGCTACTTCGATGAAATGGGTGGCTTTGACAGCATAGAGAGAGACAGGGTTACCGGAGCGGTTTGTTGGATATTCTCGTGTTCCTGTGTGGAAATCGTATTAAAACAATTGTTTGTTTTAGGACGTCGTGCGCAAGGTGCACATCTCGAAGCCGGCACGTGACATGCGCGCAAGACTTATGCCTCCCTCATCTGCGCAGATGAAAGACGACGAGCGTAAACTTCTCATGTCATTCGTTGATTTGCTGGACAGATGTCTTGCTCTTGATCCTGCGAGGCGCATCACTCCAAAGGAGGCCCTTGTACATCCGTTCCTCCGTGGTTGAGTTTTGTGTATCCACGGAGGTGGTATTACCGTCGAGCTGGTAAAGGCGTTCCCATATTCTCGGATCTCCTTGGCTTTTCGCAATGGTGTATGTAAACCCTACCGCTGAATTTCGTAATGTTTGAATGACGTGAGGATCACTCTTACCATCGAGCCCGATTCTAGACATGCGTAGTGAAGATGAGTCATGAAACAGTGAACAGCCTACGTCAGTGCTAGTCCAAGGCTATTGCCATACAAAAATGGTCTTTCAGTGATGCTAGGATGATCGAGACAGACCACACACGAAGTCATCTGATCATACGGAGGAGGGTGAGGGTACAGTTTCATTTCTGCTTATGTTGCCTAGATGATCAAAAGTGAATTATTTGTACAAGGGAAAAGGCATCGAGAAATATGGATCTGTCATCGATAAGGACCGACAGGGAAGAGTTTCGAGAGCTGAGAGAATTGCAACGTTCTAATTGACACCCCGACACTCCATAGTGTTACACCGGCGGCTATCCGCGTAGATGTTTGTCTGAGTCGATACTTACAAACTCGGCCAGATTGCAGTGGGTAATGTTCCACTCCACCCTCGACTCGGATCTGCTGGGCACAGCCTGTCGCTGCACTGCGCTGCTTGGCTCACCCTCGCTTCCGCGTCATCTTAGCTTTCCTATATTTGGATGTTTTGTAGAAAATTGCCAGGCATCGAGCGCCGTGCCTATATTACTACTTGTAGACAACGGAGAAGGCGTGCCGCTTCAGTTACAGATCAGCAAAAAGGCGACTCTATCGTGCGCGTTGTAGCTGGCGCCGAGGGATTCGAGGTCAAGCTCAAGGCTCACGTGCAGGTTAGGAAGTCGTGATGACTCATCTTAATTCCCGTCCATATCGTGTCGAGATCTAGATCCTCCGAGTCAGAGGCGTGCATTGCCCATTTCGGATTCCTTGAACGGCCATGGTCATGTTCAACTTGAATGTTCGGATTGTAGTAATCGGATTGTAGTAAATGCTCCCGCTCGCCAGAAGGGTCTGCACATCCGTCACGAGTATCGGGAACTTGGAGGAGTGGCACTCAAAGCGATGCGTAAACCTACGCTGAAACTGCCAATGAGGCTGCATGTGACAACTTGCTCAGTAGAATCGTGCATTCGTACATTTACTTTGATATTACAGACTGAGTGACTTTGCGTGACCGCGGCTTCTTGAATCATACAATATTCATGCAATCTATGCAAGCCGCGGCAGAGTTGGATGAGTCTTGGAATCCGACGCCAACGACACTGGCATTCCTCGAAATTTACGTGTTAAAATCACCTTTCTCAGGTATGAACATTCTGCCAATGGGATCGCATCATAGCCACGTGACCGGTCATCATCTACCTTTTAGTTTGCCCTCCATGAACCAGAAATCATGCGATATCGGGAACAAGTATGTCGCCCCTTGACATGCGAATTGAATGATGATTAATCGTCTGGTCACTGGCATACCCCCAAGATCGTCAAAGGCCGTAACCTACACCTTTAGCATTCAAGAGTCTTGAATTCAGTTGGGACGTCCTCGTGTATGGACCGTATGGTATCCCAACCAGTGTGCCACAACTGATGGTCACCCGGGCCAAAGCAGCTCTGAAGCAATTGAACCGGCTTCATTTCTACTTTTAATCGCTGACCGCAAATTTAAATAGTGTCCCCATTTTATCTTTCTCAGTGCATAATGCGATACTACTAATCACGGTGATGGCGCCGGGAGGTTTCGTAGCTTCCCTTTGCATTGGTGTTTGGACCCCGATCACAGAATTCTGATATTATCAATCAAGTTGTGGGATATTCACACTTTTACCTTAACTGCATCAGTAAAAATTTCACAAACTTGTTTACTTGTCAGCTTTTTTAAGTAAAAAAAGTGAACAAGCTGTGGCACAAAGTTGACCACTTTAGTCACTTTTAGCACCTTTTGTCCCACTTTTTGTACTTATTTACTTTTTATAAAAAAAGTCGGAAAGCGGGCTTTTGGTCAATTCCAGGTTCCTTGCGCACTTGTTGGCTTTTCCACCCATACTAGCTCGTACAAGCCCAAAAAAGTTGGTGGTAGTTTTACTGATGTGCGACGGCGTGCGCGTCGGCATAGGCTACACGAACGTGGTGTAGTACGTGGTGTGCTACGTGATGTTCCAGACCTTACAGTCCATCAAAAATAATTTCAGAAAAAAGTCTTATCACCAAGGCGTCCATTTAAAGAGTGAAACAAGTTAGATGCACGGCCAATATACGATTGAAACAAGACAAAGGAATGTAATGACCGGGTTTGGCGCATCATATTTGACCGCGGATAAATATCGAAAGGGAGATAAAAGAGCTTCAGCTTCCGATTCCATTCTGATCGCAATCGGACAAGCCGGTCCGGTTGTCAGTCATCGCATCACATCGACATCAACTGTTGTACCACAGTACAGTAGTCCGCTAACTGGGGCTCGCCTCTCCGGGTCGCCTCGCTAATTTCTGCCACGGTGTACTATGCGCCGCGCGGTTATAACATTTCTCATTTACGATCAGAACCAATAATAACCAGACAACGCGCCTTAACCTTCTTCATATCACATTCAATGCCATTCCAAAGTCCGGAATACCCGCTCTCCATGATCCCTTCCCACCATAATGGCTGACCTTTGCCGTCGTGACAAGTCCACGGCCAATCATTTACTCATGAAGGGCCTGCCTCACTGTGCAATCCCTTTCGGTGAGGATTTTGCTGCAACCTCTGATCTCCTGTTCGCTGTCGACGCTCCAAAGCCCTACAAGTCTATTCTTTCCGTTGTCCTCTTGTATTACTCGAAGGGTAGGCCACAATTTCGAGCTTGCGGTATATTACGAAGTCTCTGTTCAACCCATCAGAGCATTTATCTATCAGGGATGCTGTGTTAACATGTTTTTGGATTGGCCCGCGGACATTGAAGGAAACTCCCGCGACCTGCCACTTTGTATATTGTTACTGTAAGCATGTCGCATATTGCTCTGCACGCCCAGGCGAACGCTTGTGGATATTATTCCCATCCATAAATAATATTATTCGTGGTAGTTAGGTCTATGGTAAGTGTGAGGAAGTATTCCCTTATAAAGTGTCTCGTATAATGCTAAGCCAGCTCCAGTTCAGAATTATGTTATGCCCCACAACATGTAGGGCCTTCGGGTGAGCCCAAGAGTGCGAAACTAGCGGTGTACAATACTATACAAGATCTATGGTATAATCACGTAAGTACTAATGATGCGGCACGTAGCATTCGCTTGAGGCGCGCGTAACAAATGGCATGTGCAGAATTAACCCCGTCTGGCACGTCCTGAGCATGAAGGACAATAACTTGAGATCTGGGGTGCTGCAGGGAGCCAAATAAGATCAGTATGTAGAGTGATTGCACTACGTGACCACCCACCATATTGTTCCGGAAATTGCCGACTGCGGGCCAGGTGACAGTTGCATCGCGCATAATAATAAGGCGAAGAAGAGTTCGTTCATCTCACAACCAGGTGGTTTATGCAATCTAGAAAGGCGCTTACTATTGCCAGCAAGTTTTTTTGCAGTTGACACAGTTCACCGGGTGAAAAGGGCTCAGTCGACAGTTGGTGTCTGCGCATTGAATCTGTAATCTCCTCAGCCCTAGGGGTTCTTGCAAGTTGTGATGAGACAGCAAAGCACGCACTAATTCCTCCTTCTGTCGTGTGACGAATTGAGACTCTGATTAGGCCATGCAGCTGATTTCACATGAATTTTACTCACCAGATCAACATTGTGACCGCAGTACAAGTAAATGTTCTTGACACTGCGCGGCATGGCACGTGAGCAACGCATGCAATGACGCAGAAGGGGTTGGGCTACCGTCGGGAATGACACATTGTGGTGTCAGTGTATTAGAGAATAGACAGGGATCCGCTAGGCGTCTTTGTGGAAGTTGGATGTGGGATGGTTTAGAAGGTATCATGCCTGCTTATATACGGCGAAACAGGCAAGCAATTCCGATGAATTGGTGCCATAGCCTCAAAGTTTGGACTCGGTCCCAACGCGGCGTGATGGCTTCTCGTAGCCGATTCGTTACAAGACAAGATCACCGAGACTTGATGCTTAGCCTGACTGGGACCCGGACACGGGGAACATACGTGCCAAGATCCGTGAAGGGTTAGTTGTTAAATGTCACGTAGTCACTTATGTATGCATGGAAACTGCCAGATAGACGAGCAGGCTAGACTTTGAGTAGTGGGTCAATGCCAGCAAATAAAAAGAGCTAAATACCTAGAGAAACGCAATTCGGGAGCGCATAGACCAAGGTCCAAATCCTCGCCGCGGAACCGGCTTCGGCGCAGCACCGAGGCATATGTGGGTTTCCACTCAGTACGTATGAATACGTGAACTGAACTATACTAATAGTGTGTGATCAAAGATAGGCTAAGGGTACTAATTTGTAATTGAAAGCCAGCCGGCAAACACTAATAAGTCGAGGACAGTATTTAGTCAGAGAACGGTATTGAGTCACACTGTCCCAGGCACCCTACAGCCAGGTTGGGCTGTCATGAGACCATTCATCGCATTGTGATGGTCTTCGTTTCCAGCTACGACCGGTGATTTAGTCTTGACGTAGCAGCCAGAGGCTTAGCACTCCAACCAGTACAACTCCAAAGGGGATGGTCATGATTATGAGCGCTGACGTGAAGCAATGTGGATGGCAACCGAGAAAGGTAAAACGAACTGTTTTCGGTTGCCTCGTAAGTTGTTATCATCATGGGCTATGATGTGAACGGCGGCCCGATCAGTTCCAAGCCGGACTATTGATCGCCGGGTGAAACGGACCGGCACTTCTCACAGCAACCGCAATTAATTCAATATGGTGTTTGCGCCACGCGTTCAAGGTCCTCTCGAACTCGAACTTGGAGCATCCTTTTCATGACCCCGGTGTCGAAAGCCCGTACGAAACATAAACCGGACAAGGGACACATGCAGGAGACTCGGACTCGGAGTCAGAGGGTCCGTCGGCGCAACCGAATACCCTCGGTTCGAGGTCATACTCGGATTCCATTCTATCTGACATGACACTTACTGTACTAGGCATCGGCACCTGAGCTGGCGGCATCCATCGCTGATGCATAGGAAAGGGGCTCGGGAGTGATTGGAGAAAGGGCCGCGTGATCCGTCACAATGCATCGCTAGTTGACAGTGCTACAGGATTCGCATCATCACTGTCAAATTTCGAAAAGCTGAATGATTCCGTCGGCGATCGAATTGGGGATACTGGAGCTTATCACTATCGTTGGGAACTACCGGCTGACCATTATTTGATTTGACAATCAATGCACTCAATCTCGAAGTTCCGAGGCGAGGTCCGTGATCGTGTCACACATCACTCGCAAAAATAAATGAAGGTGTAATCTTTAGAGTGTGTTGCAAATCTCACAGTGCAAGCTTGTGTTCCTCAGACACATCCGGCAGCAACGTGGAAGTTATTAGTTTGCAGGGTTTCGAGACCGTTCTATATCCTCTCTGATTTCCAGTGTTACTGACTGCAGTATCCCTTGTTCGTTGACTCGGACTTGCCATTCCTTCCATATATCTCAATGGCACAATTCGCTCGGAACCAGAGGCTATTTAAGTTTGCAACCGCGACCGCGTGAGTTCCTGGGCCAGTCGACCTCGGTATACAATGTATGTGACTGAATATTACTTCTGCCGGCATGGCCGGATCTATTCAACATATGGCACATAGCCAGCAATTTTTTCACGGCCGTGTTAAGAGGTGATAGTAGTACCATTCTCATCCACATGTTACATGCGCTCATCTGCAGGCACAATCTCCACCAAGGTCCTCGATGCCCGTTCAATGACGCTGTCTCGTTTCTCCAATACAGGGACGACAGGCACGCCTTTCATCCACGTGGCAAAGTCTACATCCCGATCTCCTACGTGCGATAGGCAGGCTGCGTGGTCCGGTGTGAACCCCGGCTGAGGGCAACTGGCCCATTACCCTCACATGGGGAGTCAGTATGCAAGGGAGGGCGTTTTGACGCAGGCGTAGGCGCAAGTACATCTGCACCTCGAGTGAAATTAGTCTGGGAGAGCGGGGGCATCGGGGAGTGTGAGGACACACGGGCCAATGATCTGGAGGCCCGCGGGGGTAATGAAAAAATCTGCTGTGAGGGTGAGATGTCTGCCGTCATTGCGCGGGCTTTTCCCTTATTCTTGGTCCTAGGAGTCACAGGGGTGATCCCATGCAACGAATTGCGTGATTTTGCACGCGATCGTTGCGAGGACACAAGCTGGCGGAGGTCAATGACCGGAATATGAACAGGGGGATTGAGCGCGGGCAAAACGCTGCGAAAACATCGGCGTACATCGGCATGCGGCTCTCTATTGAAGAGCGATTTTGGTGGTGGGTTATGCTCTTCAGAAGATGACAACTGAGGGCGACGCTTAGATAAACGAGTTGGGGAACCGGAAGGAGAGGGTGTGTCCCGCAAGGGCCGTTTACGTCGTGATGAGGAGGGAGGACCATCGGGCCGAAACTCATATCCTAGATAGGATTGCGAGAGGAGGAACGGTTGGGGGGAGGGAAGGGAATGGGAGAGACGCAGGTCCTCTGTGCGTGGAATCTCCGGCGGCTTGGCAAGCCGAAAGTGTGCGCTTTGTGTGGTGCAGAGGGGAGGTGTGGATGTTCGAAGATACGACGGAAATGAGGGTGGTAAAAATAGCTGAACGGCTATTAACAAAAGTCAGGAGGAGCGGGATCATCTGTCGTACCTCTGAGACTTGTCCTATATCTGCTGCTGGGACCGTTGAACGTCTGCGTGCAGCCGTCTTTGACCCGGGATCCTCATCCAGGGCTTCCGAATGGGAATGTGGAGTGGACACTGCGTTTAAGCCGCGCGGCTCGGAAGGACTCATGAGCACGCTCTCAGTGTCATGATTCACACCCTCGGAAACCCTGGGATCTGCAACTCCATGAACGTAGCGAGATGTGGAGTGATCTTGGCGTGGAGGGTTGTTCTTACATTTCATTGCTTTGGCAACATCACTTTTGCGATGTTTTACTTTTGGAAAGTTGAGTGGCGATGGTTGCTCGGCATCTCTGACATGTATACGTTGATTCAGCTCAGATTCCAACACATTGGCCTGGGAGAGAGGTGCAGATAAGACGTTAGTTTTCCAGTTCTCAACTCGTTCACGAATTCCTCGGAGATCAAATACAGCCGTGGGGGGGCGAGGGTACGGGTCTGCGCTCTCAACAGCTATTCCTGCTTCCAGGTGAGTCTATGAGATAGCTTTTTTTTATACTTAAAATCATTCACCTTGTTGGCTTTGCTCGTGAGCTTTGTACAGAGAAGGTGGGGCACTACTTCCAGAACAGATGCCTTGCCATCTCCCCCTCGTGCTTCCTAGTTTGGCCATTTCGGACACATGTGCCCACTTTCCGCTACTAGGGTCACGACATGTCGCATCGACGGCAAGACGAAACTTGCGGCGGAGCTGAGTCACGCGCTTAATATCGACTGCGGCCGAAGTTGGGGATGGTGGGCGGGAGATGTACTCAGAAACGGACGCTAAGGCCAAATAGGACCGAGAGAGGCGTGTGCTGTAGGAGAGTTTGGGAGAAGCATGATTTGGGGAAATCGAAGCACCGGACGAAGGTGTGTTGGGCCACTGTCGTCGTCCCGAAGGGGTGACGTCTGTGGAAGGAAAGCAAGGAGTGCACGTTGACATGGGAGGCTCGAAGGATATTTCACCAGTTCAATGGGCGATGTATGCAACACGCAAAATTGGTTGACTGAGATGACTTATATCACTTGCTCGGCCTGCACATGTGGATGTGGATGTCGACGGTCGACGCAGCCAACACGGCAGCCACAAAAGCGGCATTGACCGGCCCGTGTTATCGTGTGCGTGTTGGAATATCGCTCAGCTCTCAGTCAGTCTGCGTCGGCTTTATTTGGTTGGCGTTCGAGGTACTAAAACGCGACAATATTTTACATTACGCCATATGAATGGGGAGAGAGGTGTACACCAAAAGTGACGGGCGAGACAGATATCCCACGTGACAACAAGTGTTCGTTCATCACCGCGAGGCATCACGACCGACCCTGACCTCGAGTCGCTTGCCGCGACCACAAGGCTCGCATCACTTGATCCCTCTCTTGACCTCATTTTTTACCTCACGGTCTCGGCCTGCTCACGCTGTCCACGATGAGTAGGCGCGAGTCGCGCGTGTTCGTGAACGAACGACAGAGCGACGCCTTATTCGAGTTCGAAAACTGTATGTGCCTCCACCTTTTCACACCTCACATGCCGACCCCTCGCTCCGTATCCCGTCTTACAGTCAAGAAGAAGTTCCTCCTCGCCAATAAGCATATCACTAAGTCTGTTCACGCAGCGTTTCGCACTTCGCGCTCTGATTGCCCCGCCAGACTAAACTCAACCCTCAGTGTCCGCATAGAGGAACTAAATGCTCAGATTTCCGCGCTCCGCGTTGAGAACTTGCGTTTACATGCCTCAGAAATTGCCCTTGGCTCACAGTTAAAGAAAGAAAGAGAAAAGTCACAACGCATAATAGCTGACGCAGAGTCCGCAGTGAGTCCCCATCTTCGTCTTATCTCTACATCGAAATCCAGCGGAGGGCTACAATGTCCTGTCTTTCTTCACCTGTTTGTCCTACTGCTCGTTCTTTCCCTAACGCTGGCCATGAAACCCTCGGCTTGGAGTGTGTTACAGTCGTTGCCTTACGCGGGACAATGTTTATCTACACTTCGCTTCTCCCTTGTCGGGACATCACCGTTTGGACGCCTGGTGGCACGACGAGTCCTGACCTGTCCCAGTTTGGGGTATTCCTCATTTATCCTACTTTTATTTGATACCTTCTCACATTTCTTCGCTTGTTCTAAGCACGCGTGCTGATGGTGCCCCGCTAGGTCCATAATTTGATGAGAGATTTTGGCTTTATCCGCAAGAATCTCAACATCCCCCCCCAAAGTCACCATTTCCTAAGAAAGAGCCTATCCCCAAGGCGCGTCGCCCCGTGCTGAACCCCGATGCTTCTCCTCATGTCAACCGCCTTGCGCGACCGCCGCGTGTCCCCGAGATCTTTGAAGAGGACGAGGCCGGATCAGATGCACTCGAAGAGGATGCCTCTCAGAGCCCGATACCTGTCATGCGCCGCAACAAGTCGCGCTCTACTTCCTCCTCGTCGCCCCTGGTGCTAGCTTCTGTGATATCTACGACTCCACCAACTGTCCCGGCACCAATTGTCGCGACAATCCAGGTCGATATTAACGAGACATTGCTAAAGCATGGCAAGAAGCGTATATCGCGACGTCAGAGTGGCCTTATCAATGTTACAAATTCCGGCGGCAGCGGGGGCTCAAGTTCTGCTTCTAGCTCGTCTAGGAGTCGTGCAGCATCCCCCCCTCCGCGAGCGCCTAGTCCTGCATTCGGCTCGCCGTTGCGGCGTGACGCAGGGCTTGCAGAAGAGGAAGAAGAGTACGAAGCTCTCCATGGACAACGACCAGCCAATACCACTGAAGAGACCCTCCTCGAACGCGCCACCAGCCAAAGGAAGAAGAAACGTACATTAACACAAGCACAAGCCGAAGAAGCACCAACAGGGGATGACCGTGATCGCGAGAAACGTCGTCTGTGCGAAGACCCCGCAGCAGCGGGTCAAAGACTACAGGATGTGACTCACGCTTTCGAGCCTCGTGCTCCTCTCCCCCCCCTTGATACAAACGTTTCAGGTAGGGACCATTCAGTTACAAATGCAGCGCAATTGATCTGTTGCCAGATCTGGGTCGCCACCGGACGCCGTCGGATACCGACTCAGATATGCCATCTTCCGCACTGACGTATAGCTCTACTCGCCCGCCTCTTTCAACACCCGGAACCACACCCGCGCCATCACACCTTCCCACTCCACGCAACTCGAGTCCACCGCCGGTACCTCTTCCTCCTGCCGAACCTGATGCATCGACAATAGGCCGTGAACGCCGCGTGCGCAAGAGCGTCAACTACGCTGAGCCTAAACTCAACACGTACGTATTCAGTATCACACTTTCCTACTTTTGGTGCGACCGGCCTGCAGAAAGATGCGGAAACCCGATCCTATATTCCCATCGATGAAGCGGACGTCCTCAGCCTCTCTCCCTTCGTTGGGAGAGAACCCACGTTCCTCGCTCGAAGATATCGCCACTGTCACCGAACGACGACGCAAGTCGCGCCCGCGCTTGCCCGTAGATGACGAGGAGAGTGATGGCGCCCAAGCTGACGACGAGCCACTCGCGGGAACGAGGGTACGTGCTGGCTTTGTAAACGTCGATATGCGACGGCGGAGTGCTGTTGTCTCTGCATCCCGGCGATCACTTATTGAAGACGATGAGGGCCGACGGCACAGTATGCTAGTCTGAACTCATTGTATGCTCACTTATGCTTTTTCATACTCCCCCAGCCCTTCCCTTGATTTACGACTATATGAAAGAACCACCCATCCAGCCTGACGCAGATTTTTGATCACCCGATCGTGTAGCAATCCCATACAAATACAGTACTTTATACGTCTTTGGTATATATGTGATGGAATGTTGTCGAGGCTAAGGCCCAATTAGAAGTTTTTTTTTTATGCTCGATGTCAGGGACAGGCGGTCATCGCGGCAATTATAGTTTTCTCCAGCATTACCGTAAACGCCATATTAATTGTGCAACCTCTTAAAGTTGAACGAAGAAAAGCAGTTTCATCTCTTTCCCTAGTCTAGATCTGGCACGTTACAGTGTGTTCAGGGCAAGCTTTCTGTTCTCTCAGCAAGACCCGAGTCAAAGCAACAGCGCTATTTCTCTGTCATACAGCTAAGGATGACAGTACTGTGCACCATATAACTTGCAGGTGAGATGGATCAGAAAGATGAATTTTCCGCAGCAGTGGTCTGGTAATGGATTTGACGCGCAGCTCAGATCGGTGGCAAGTAAAGCGGTCTTCACCCCAAGCTGAGAGGTGTGATTTGTCGTCCATGTCTAATGGCTGCGTCATGTGGTGAGTATCTGATATATCGTGGCACCGATCTAATACGTCCGCTCACCCTGGCAGTGGGCGATTAGACCTACCTGCCGGCTGAGACTCATTGACCCACTATTGGCCCGGGCTTGATGGATTCGGACTTGGAATTTTGGATTGTTGACAGAGATCGTGAACAATCTCGGAAGAGGATACGCGTGGCGTAAATAGTGCGGTGGTTTGTCCAAGTCTTTACAGTGCCATGACACGAACACATACTTATCGGGTCCCGCCGGCTGAGCACTCCCTCACCGTTAGCGACTCGGCGTCATTCCAACGATCAACAACCACTAGATATTGTCATCCCGGCACTTGATTGCTTATACAGTTACTTGACAATGGAAGGTGGAGTGTAAAGACGTTCATGTACGAGGTATCGTGCCTCCATCGACCGAGCAGATAGCTGACACGGTATCCGATACTTTCCCATCCGCTAGTAAGGGTTAGCTGATGATAGAAAGAGTTGTCGTGCGTACTGATCCTAGACGGCTCAGATATATGTAGCAACGACTATGGGCGGCAGAGGCGGGTGATGACGAATGATGTCAGCCCGAGTCGAGTCGGAAAGTGCGAAGATACAAACGATATCGATATTGGGACCAGCAGTGAGGCCAGATCGTGTCTGTCTCCAAACTACAAAGCCAGAAAGTGGCGCACGCGCAAGGTGCACACTGGCCTCAACTCAAGGAGACGATACAACCAAGGCTCCCCATAGTCCAACCACCTTCATAACGAAGGAAAATGGAAGAGAGTGACTAGGCTGATATATTGTCCCACGACCGTAACAGGAATCCAGCGTGGAATAATCACAGGAGGCCTTGACATGGTTCGTGGATTGAAGAAAGAAAATAAGCGGGTCGGGCACGCCAAAGAGCTGCGCAATTTAATCTCCGCTTGATCATACCCGGGAGCGCACACGACGTTTCTCCTCCCTCCGTTACGTTCACAATGTCTCAGTGGGGACAGGGTCAGCCAGGGTATCAGTATCCCCTACAAACAGGGTTTCCCTCTCAGAATCAGACCTTTCAACAGCCTGGCTTTCCTCAAGGAAACCTTGCGCTCCAGCCGACCGGCTTTCCCGGCCAACGTCCTCCCTTTCAACAACAGCCTCAGCAAACAGGTTTTCCAGGAGCAGGTCCTGCTCTGGGTTCGCAGCAAACAGGCTTTCTTGGTAATCTCCAACAACGTCCTCCGATTCCCCCCGTACCCCCATTACCTTCCCAGTTCCAGCAACAAGCACCGCCACCGCCACCACCGCCTTTCCCTCCCCAATCCAATCTATTAGGAATTAATCAGCCCAATCGCTTTCTCAACTCATCTCCTGGGTTTGGTGGTTCTGGCCTCGTTCCCCAACAGACGGGCTTCCCCAGTCCGGGGGGCGGGTTACAACCCCTCGTCCCCCAAGCCACTGGGTTCGTTGACCCTCGCCTTCAGATGATGTCCAATACTTTCCTTCCGGCCAATCTTGCTGCGCCATATAACCCTACCGGTGCTCCGCAACTGTTGCAACCTCAGCAGCAGCTTGGTGGCTTATCCCTGCAGCAAAGCTTTCAGCAGCATAACCAAGAAGTTAAAGGAACGGCTACACCTCGTGTACCATGGACTCTTTCGAGGGCAGAGAAGAAGAGCTACGATCAGATTTTCAGGGCTTGGGATACGTCTAGTTTGGGTTTTATTGACGGAAAGACCGCGATCGAGGTCTTTGGGCAAAGTGGGTTAGACAGGAATGACCTTGCCCGGATCTGGTAAGGCTACCTCCAAGCCACGTCGAGTCGTGTTTATGAGTATCATCAGGACTTTAGCTGACGTGGACAACCGAGGCAAGCTTAACATCGCAGAGTTCCATGTCGCCATGGGTTTAATATATCGTAGTATGTAACCAAGATTTAGGCATGTTTATCATTCACTGACGTAGTCCCAGAGCTCAATGGTAATGAAATTCCGGATGAGCTCCCTGCAGAGCTTGTGCCCCCATCTCATCGTGACTTGGACACCTCTGTTAATTTCGTCAAAACTCTCCTCCAGAACGAGCCATCGCGTGCACGTTCACCATCGGGGCTCGATGCACCAGTATCGCGTCTCCCCAATCGCTCTCTTCTCTCCTCTAGTGCCCCAGGCGCCGGCGGCCGTCAGGATGCAACGGTATACAAACACACAGATGAAGAGCCGGCTGGTGGCTACTATACACCCCGTTCACGCCACCTAGACCGTAGTGCCGTGCGTGCTTCCTCTGAGCGCGACTCTCCAGCTGCCGACCTGAATGACATGAAACGACAACTCGAAACCACCGCACGGATGCTTGATCGTGCAACCGAGGAGAGTGCATTACGCACCGCCGAAGACGACGCTCTTGATCGGGAGATGTCGGATCTCAAATGGAAGGTCCAGCGCGTTCAGGAAGACTTGGAATATGCTTCGCGGGGTCCACGTTCATTCCGCGCGGACGAAGAGCGTCGTCGATTGGAACGTGAGCTTCTCGAGCTCATGCATGAACGTGTTCCAGCAGTAGAAAAAAAATTGGCTGAACGGGAGGAGCGCCGCGCGAGGCAAAAGCGGGAATTGGATCGCGAGCGTGATCGACGCAACGAAACATTTGGACGGTTCAACAATCGTGATCGCAACAGGGATCGGTATGACAGTGGCTCCTTGCGCGACAGCGATGGCGACCGTTATACTAGCAGTTACGACAGGGATCGCGGTCGTGAGAGAGACTTTCGTGATGACCGCTCACATGAATCTGACCGTAATCGCCCCTACCGTGATCGCTCCCGTTCTTGGGAGCACAAGTACGACCGCGATCGCCCACGGTCGCCTCCTGCCACAACTCGTTCCCCACCACCACCACCGCCATCCACCACCGTGCTTGCCGCAGTTCCTGTGGTTTCCAAACCGTCTCCAGCACCTACCCCAGGGAAATCTCCCACACCGAATGTTAAGAACATGACTCCGGAGGAACGTCGCGCTTTCATCCAGGCCGAGGCCCAACGCCGTACCGCCGAGCGCATGGCCGCCATGGGACTTTCATCTACATCATCTACGCCCAAGCCTACTCTTGATACAAGTACTGAGGATAGGTTGGTTCGTGAGAAAAAAGAAGCCGAAGAAAAGGCGAGAGCAGCAGAGGAGGCAGCTGCAGAAAGGGCCAGACAGCGGGACGAGCGATTGAGAACCGAGCGTGGTGGAGGAGCGTCTTCGTCCACGAGCCCGACGGCTTCTGCGCAGCAGGCTCCCGTTGAGGCGGTAACCAAAGTCCCGCCTCCCGTCAAGCCACGTGCCCCCGCGCCGCCGCCCCCACGCAAGCCAGGTGCTGGGTTGGTCTCAGCCCGTTCTCCTGCGGCGCATGGGCCTCCTAAGATTAGTCCTCCAGTTATTGCCCCAGCCATTTCGAAACCTCCTCCGCCCCCTGCGCCTGCCGCCCCTTCCACCATTGATCTTGAAGAAGAGGCACTCCGCGCACGAGAGGAGGCCCTCCTCAAGCAGAAGGAGGAACGCCTCGCGCGTATGCGGCGCCTTGAGGAAGAAGAAAGAGAAGAAGAGAGGCAGAGGCAGCGGGAAGAGGCAGCGCGCCAGCAAAAGGAATTGGAAGAGGCAACGAAAAAGGCCAAGCAGGAACGCTTAGACCGCCTGAAGCGCTTGGAAGAGGAGGATGCAGAGGATGCTAAGCGTGAAGAACAGACAAGGGAAGCGAGGAGGGCAAGGACACCTGCCCCCCCGGTTGTACCTCCTGCGGCGCCGCCGCCGCCGGTTCCGCCAACCAGCGTCCCTTCTTCCGTGGAAAGGGGCAAAAATAATCCTTTCAATCGCTTGATAAGTGGGACCTCACCAGTTGCACCCCCTACTCCCCCGACAGATGATGGCAACAACCCATTCTTCAGGCCGCAGCCTGTTGCACCCGTCGTTGCCCCGAAGAACGAGAGAGCCCCACCCATCCCTAACCCGCCGGCGGTATCGAAGAGCCCCGCCCCACCTGCTGTCAAGACGTCGTATCATACCGCTCCAGGTGACAGCGAGGATGAATGGGGGCAAGAAAAAGACGAGGGTGATGACAGTTCTGAGGACGAGCTCGACGCGTCGCGCGACACACGTGATAAATTGGCGCGGCAGCTGTTCAGCTCCATCCTCCCGTCGGCCAGCGTCCCTCCCCGTCCCCAGTCCGCAGCTGCAGGAGCAGGAGCAAGTGCAACGCCGACAGCTTTAACACCGACTGCGCTCTCTGGGCCTACGCCACCGCCTCCACCACCCCCGCCGCCTGTGCAATCTGTCCCCGCGGCTCCACCAGTCTCGTCTCCAACTCCAGCAGGCGGTCACAATGCCCTACTCAGCGCTATCCAAAGCGGCACGCGCCTGCGCAAGGCTATGACGAACGACCGCAGCGCGTACGCTTTCTCTGGGCGTGTCCTTGGAGACGTCGCGCCACCTCATATAGGCGCAACCCCAAGCCTTCCTGCAGAGAGGTCGCATTCGGAAAATGGTGTCGAACCAAGTCGGCAGTCAGTAGACTGGTACATGGGGCTTGCTGCGGATCAGGGCACGCACTCGAGTCGGGAGCCGAGCTTACCCTCGATGGATGAAGAGGTTGAAGAGCAGGCGCGCAAGGAAGTGAATGGCCACGCGGCACCTGCGCCAGATATTCGGGTCGCGCCTGCAGAAGAGGTAGAGCCGGATCCACTAGAAGACATAGATCGCAGTACCGGTTTGTCCTCGTGATGTTTTCTGCTACTTGCGTTTACATTGTTGGCGATTGCAGAATACCGTGTTAGGACTCTTTATCCATATGACGGTCAGCGAGCCGAGGACTTATGTTCGTCGTCTTTTCGGCCTCCAACCTGTTACTTACTCACTTTGTAGCGTTCGGCGAGAACCTTGTGATAACTGCTCATGCATCGAAGACGGGAAGCCACTGGTGGCATGGTACCATCCTCAGTAGTGGCAAGAGTGGGTTCTTCCCGAAGACATATGTTCAGGCCTTTGAGACAGGAAAGTGATACGGATCTAACCGGTTTCTTTTCGTTTTGACTTACTTCTCGCAGTCGACGCAAGAGGTTTGTATGATTATCCAGGGGGAAGTGCCGACGAGCTGCCGTTCTCCGAGGGTGACATAATATCTGTCGTGGACCGCTCAGACGGTGACTGGTACAAGGCCGAGAAGGATGGGGTTATCTTCATCGTTCCGGCTGCCTACTTGGAAGTCGAGGGTTAGTCGAGCTTCCATTTTCATAAGTCGTCGTTTACATATTCTTTGGCTGGATCCAGGCTAAACGTACTTTTTGTTTTCTTTTACATGTACCCCCAAAATATGAACATTGGTTATTTCGTGTCGGACGTTTCCAGATCCTCATGCTTCCTCCCAGTTGATGTCGTCACCACCCCCCAAAGCGTCATCGCTAATCCCGAATGTGGGAGCGACATCAGAACTCCCCGAAGAATCATCATCACACTCATCATCTGAGGGCGCAGCATTTTCTAGGGCGTCACGTGGCGATCTAAATGAAGCCGGGAATGAGAATGAGAATGCGTCAGATAGCGCCGCCTCTGAATATCATTCCTTCTCTGATTCGGACTCAGAAGACGACGAAGCAGCGATGACAGAAGAGGAACGCAAACTTGAGCGCGAGATGCGTGCGGCGGAGCGTCAGCTAGTACTTGAAGCTGCTGGGATTGTGGTCAAGAAAGACGAGACACGTCCTAGGCCTCGTTTGCAGCATACGGTCATATCAGTGCGACCGAAGCATCGCCCAGCTCCCGCGCCTCCAATTGCACCAACACCCAGCCAGGGTCCGGATGTCTCCGAGCTACAGCGGCCCGCACAGGTGCAGGCTCACCTTGACGATGCCTACGAGCGATATGAAGCATTTAAGCGGCTATCAATATCATCCGTTGAGCAGCTGCCACTTGTGTCGCGCGTGAGCTCGAGCTCTGGCTCGGCCTCGCTCGTTCCGACACAGTCGGGCGAGAGCCTTCCCGACAAAGAAAGGGGTAAGGAGCATGTGGGCACGTCAGCGTCTTATGGGAGTCGCCTCTCGCAGTTCCTCGCGCGCTCCCGGACACCAGTTCACGAAAAGGAGACTCGTCTAATGTCAACCATTTCGGCGCCCATTATGAGTACAAGTTCGTCTGGTACAGGTGCGCCAGGTACACCGATTCGGGAAGACAGCCCGGGTTTTGGATTGGTATGTAACACGCTGGTTCTCAGCGAGAAATCGCTAGGCTGACTAGTAAATCTGGAGTCTTGGGCAAGCCTTCTGGATAAGTCTGCGCTGGACGGTCTGCCAGATCGTGAGCGGCGGAGACAAGAGGTATGTCTTCGTTCTGGCTTCACAAGTAGACGTACGGCGGTTCTAACCCGTATGGTTGGCAAGGCAATCTTCGAGCTCATTGCCACTGAGGGTGCGTACGTGCGTGACCTGCAGCTCATCGTCGAGGTGCGTGGGCACTATGTGTAACTCACTGGTGATGTATAGACATTTGTTTATGATGTTCCTTGCTTATTTTGATAGATCTTCTATTCGAGTATGTTAAGGCTGTTACAGCCAGAGATTATTGCTATAATATTTTCGAATGTTGAGGATATCCTATTGATAAATACGTCGTTCCTGAGCTCGCTCGAGGAGCGGCAGCGCAGTTGTAGGTTATACATTGATACTATTGGGGACATCCTGGACAGGGACATGACAAACATGATCAGTTACAAAGTCCGTCTTTTCCTCCGTCTTCTCTATCAATCAATGACGATGGTCGGGGGTATAGGACTATTGTGTCAATCAAGCAAACGCGGTCAGAGTCTTACAATCGGTAAGAGATAAAAACCCAGACATCGCTGCTCTTCTGCAGGTGGGTGATCTCCGCCGCTTTTGAGGACCACATGGTCAAAGAAAAGCCGATGAATCGTAGCGACTGCTTGAAGACCCCGCTGTACGCAGCCTCGACCTTTCCAGCTACCTGTTGGTGCCTAGTAAGTCTTCAAAGACCCACTTTGGGTATCTACTGAGTTTCGACGGCCATTATTTAAGTGCAACGGATAACTCGATACCCGCTACTCATCAAACAGATTCTGCAATATACGGAACCACTGGCAGATCAAGGCCGAGAGCTGACCGAAAATGCGTTACACGCGGCCGAGAGGATCCTGGATACTATCAATGAGGCGATACGTGAGCGAGAGGGTCACGATCGGCTGAAAACACTCTCACAGGACCTGTGGATTGGCCAAGGGTGCGCCCCCGACCAGCCAGACTTCCAAGTCCAAGCTGCGTTTACGCGTGCTTATCTTACTTTACAGGCGGCTGGATCTGACAGCACCAACTCGGCACCTAGGCGACCGGAAATTGCTGAGAGAGGGGCCTCTCAACAAAGCCAAAAGCGGGCGCAAGTTGCGCGCCTTCCTTTGCAATGATATTTTCTTATTGACGGATGAGCACGGAAAGACCTTGTATCGTATGGTACGTTCATCATCGGTCGGGGGCTATGCCAGCACGCTCAGGCTTGATATGATTTAGCCGATTCCATTATCGGAGATTCAAGTAGAAGAGGCACCAGGGCATAGAGGTGCGTGTCGCTTTGCATGTCCCTCTTTTCGCGATTTTTATACAGCGCTGCAGACGAGCTCTCCTTCCGGCTGTCGGTCGCATACCCTCGCGGCGGAGACAAGATAATACTGCGGGCGAGTTCTGCTCGCGAGCGTAACCTTTGGATGACGGACATCGATACGGCGAGTCAGAAATGCAAGAATGCTGAGGAAGCCGCGGCGTTGGAAACCCGTGGAAAGTATCGAGGACGCTGAAACGGGTTATTCGGCCACATGTCGTAGAATAGGACCGCCTTACATAATCCATTTCTCCACCGACCCGACTTGCACTCAACTCGGAATGAGTGCGATGGACCCATTGGACGCTCTTCGCGCAGCAATTAGTGCAAAGTACGAGATCAAGCCAGTAAATTCCTCCGGTGCACCTGTGACCTCTCTTCGCGTTGCCACGCACTTGCGCCTCTCAGCCGCAGTCACTCTCCCAAAGAACGCGCCAACTCGGCTCCGCAGAGTGGGGAGCAGTGCGACAGACCCGGCCTCTGAACCGGATGGATTTTTCATGCTCGAGGCCGTCTACCTCGCTTGGTCGTTGCGAGATGCGTCCGGCGGTGAATACATGAAGCAAGCACGAGAACATGGTCTCCCGGCAGGCGGTTTTGTCGGGCTCACAGAGCGGAAGAGTATCGTCGACTGGCTCAGGCGGGTTGTTACTGTTTTGGACAGCATCGTTCCACTTTCAGGTGTGTTCTCCTCTATCTTTCAAAACTATGTCTCTCATTCTCAACGAGCCTAGAGTCGACTACGCCACCGGGATCACCCCCTCCTTCTGTATATCGTCGCCTGCCCGTCCCACCGTCTTCCGCTCCCCACACGCAAGCATTGCCCCCCACATCCGCCCGCTCCCGCGGAGATGCCGGATCGACGTCATCCCCTAAGCGGCGCTATGTACCCGACACTGCAGATGTAGAGGTTGTAAAGAAGATTCGTCAAGGCGAAGTCGAATTGCGCGACCACAACACCGTTTTGCGTGGTATCAAAAATAATGTGTGATTTGTCATGAAAACAGTACTACCCTCCTGACTATCCTCGTAGAACTTTTCTTCTGTTCGCAATACGTATGTCGCCAAGCTCAAAAACCTGAAGGAAGCTAAAAAGTCGGGGACGACTGCACCCATTGCGACACAACTCTCAGGTATCTTCACCCATCACCATCATCATGAGGTTGGTTTATGACTTGTCATTTCCTCACCTGTAGACCCCAAGGCGCAGGCTCGTAAACAAAGTGCGTCTACACCTTCTCACTCATCTAAATCATTCCTGAGATATTCTGTGCAGAGAACATGTATCCCATCATCATGATATCTTCATCACCTACGTCCCTTATTACCATGTATAACGTTCGACGCTTTCTCCAAGAATCTATGTGCGTTCTCTCCATGTCCTTATCAATAACTCTCTTGACCTCGTCTTAGATTCGAGCCATCGGCCGAGGCGCGTGCGCGTGCTGCCGCCGAGGGTACCACTCGGGCAGAGGACCTCATACCCATCGATCGCGAACGTACTACGATAGAGCCAGGTGGACAGGCACGGGCAAGCGCCCAGCGGTATTATGTGGTCGATTCAGTTGAGGCTCTCAACAAGTTCGGCGCAGACGCCTGGGACCGTGTCGTATGTGTCCTTACGACAGGCCAGGTGTGGCAGTTCCGTCCATATAAATGGAGCGAGCCGCGTGTCTTGTTCCATCACGGTGAGTGTCTGATTGACCGTGCGTGGGTACCTGATTCAGATTGACGTTCATGGTGGTGTTGGCAAGTCAAAGGCATTTACGTGTCATGGGCGAACGATCCACCAAACCCAAAAGTCAAGGATTGGAACGTCACCGAACTGAAGGTGAGCTATATTCGACGTTTGCCAGCTGGCTAGTTCACTCTATCGGTGTCCACCTAGATCGATCCCCACCGCCGGCACGTGGACAAATCGACCGTCGCTTATTTTTGGAAGACACTGGATACATGGACTGCGGCTCACAAGCCAGCCCTTGTGACGGCATGATACCGGCCTTGGTTTCTGTTCAATTTACAGTAGAGGCGTTAAGTAGGGGTTAAGCGACGGCCCATGCTCTTGATGTACAATATACGGTATGCGTCGTCGGTTGTTAGCCGTATGAACTGCCTATCATCTCCGGATTTTATGTGCCCAGCGGGGAAACACAGCCTAAGTTATGCGAGCGACTCGGAGTTGGGATGACAATAGTGTTGGAACCCTAACCCCAATTAAAAGTCAAGTGGTACGACTCCTTGTTGCCGTCTCGGGGAGCGCCTTTCCTTCGTTTGCTTTCTTTTCCTTCTTTCACCCTGCACCCCCCAGACAGCATAGTAACATGCCTAAAATACCTGCTGTCTCCCCCGCTACTGGCGAACGTCCGCCTCCAAATTTTGTGCACACACTCGATGGCAATTTTGTCGATTCGCACGGTCGCACGCTCCTCTTTCGCGGCATAAATCTTTCCGGTTCGTCAAAGGCTCCAGAGGGCCAGCCCTCGTACCTCTTAGATCAGTTTTGGGAGAGTGCCGAAGCTGGCGGGGACAGCTTCATTGCTCGCCCCCTTCATCTCGACGATGGCTCCGCCGACGTTCACCTTGCCCGGCTACGTGGTTGGGGCTTTAACGTATTACGCTACCCAGTCACTTGGGAGGCCCTTGAACATGAAGGACCGTAAGTCGCGAATTGGTTTTTACATCCTGCCCTTCTGACCGAGAGCTTTCCAGTGGGATCTATGACTACGAATTTATGGACTACACTATTCGCGTATTGCGGAAATGCAAAGAGTATGGGTTCAAGGTATACATGGATCCTCATCAAGACACTGTAAGTGTATACAACACTCCTTGCAATGTTCCTTAATCTCACCGCGAGATACTATCCATCCCTGACCCGCGCCATCTTCATCGCGTCGTTTTCCCCCGATTCGTACCGTTCCCGGCATTTTCCACTTTGGCACTCTACAACACGACTCTTCTACAACGTGCCTCTCGTCTATTTCGACGCTTCCACTTGGGGTGTTTGCTTTCAAAATCGTGTTATATCCTGACGGCCGTTTTACCCTGATCGACTGGCACCAACCCCTTACCGCCCTGGAACACCGTTATTGTGTTTCGCATTTAAAACACTCGTCACTAACTTCCAGTGGTCTCGGTATTGCGGTGGCTCTGGAGCGCCGTATTGGACACTCACGGCATGTGGTATGAACCCACGCAACTTCACGGCTACACAGGCTACCATCCTCCACAACGAGTATCCGTTGGCTCATCACCCCGACCCTGCTTCTATCCCTGCCATGACATGGTCAACGAATTACGGGCGCCTTGCTCCCCAAACTCTCTTCACATTGTTCTTTGCCGGCCGTGATTTTGCGCCCAATTGTACCCTCGATGGGCACAATATCCAGGACTACCTCCAGTCGCACTATATCGAGGCGTTTGGGCGTTTGGGCGATAGGATCCGGGATGCTGGGGACTTGTTGGACGATTGCGTCCTTGGTTGGGATAGCTTAAATGAGCCATCCGAGGGCTTGGTGGGGTATCCGGACTTGCATTCGCTACCTGCAAAACAGGGATCAACCCTCAAGAGGGGTCCCACCCCAACACCGGCGCAGTCATTGCGCCTAGGAATGGGGCAAGCCCAGACCGTCGAAAATTGGACGTTTAATGCGTTTGGTCCAAAGCGTGCAGGCATGGTGACGATCGATCCAAAAGGCCAAACTTTTTGGTTAGACCCTTCGACCGAACCAAATGGCGTACATCCGCGATATGGGTGGAGGCGTGGCTCGGAGTGGCAACTTGGCAGTTGTCTCTGGGCCCAGCATGGCGTATGGGACATCGAGACGGGTTACGTCATGCGACCCGATTATTTCCGCTATCTCCCTGCAGTCGAGTTTGCGGGGCCACACGATGAGGTCGCCGAGGTCGAATTTGTTTCCGACTACTGGGCTCCACATTGGCAAGCATGGGCAAGACGCATCCGCAAGGCGCACCCTGAAGCAATTCACTTCGTTGCTCCTCCCGTCTTCGCGCAGCCTCCTCCATTACCTGCTGAAGACCTGGCAGGGCGCTGCGCTTACTCAACACACTACTATGACGGACTGACCCTTGTGACACGCCACTGGAACTGGTTTAACGCGGATGCGCTCGGGTTACTGCGCGGAAAGTACAGCAATAAATTTCAGGCACTTAGGATAGGCGAACAGGCCATTCGGCGCTCACTCCAAGCCCAGCTGACAATGCTCAAGGAGGACGCATCTATTCTGGGTGCCTACCCGACCATGATTGGAGAAATTGGCATACCTTTTGACATGGATGGGCGCAAGGCGTACGGTTGGACGGATGGGGGCCGTCACAGAAGAAATTTTTCCAGTCAGCAACGCGCACTTGATGCCAGTCTTAATGCCACCGATGGCCCCAATTCCCTCAGTTACACGGTGTGGACGTATTGTCCCGATAATGTGCACCAGTGGGGTGACTTGTGGAACATGGAGGACCTCAGTTTGTGGAGCGTCGACGACCTGCGTCCTCGAAGTGAATCTAGTATGTATCAAGCCAACGGAGACAAGTCCTCCGCGTTGTTGCTGGCCGCGGACCGTGCTGCACAATCCCGTAGCACAGTCCGGCTGGGTACCACTGGTAATTTCACACCGGGATATACGTCTCAACTGTCATTGGCAACAATGCCTCACCCTGCAAATGACGCTCAGGGTAGTATTCCAGACATTACGTCCTTTACCCCGTGGGACAGCGCGTTCGACTTCCTGACGGATGGGGCACGAGCTATCAAGGCGTTCAGCCGGCCTTATCCAACTGCCACCGTCGGAATCCCCACTGACATTCGGTTTGACATTGCCAAAGCCGAGTTCCGCTTGGTCATTCGCGTGCGCGCAGAAGACGCCCCCATCACCTTCTCCTCAACGACAATTCGTCCTGGTACACCTTCTTCCCATTCTACCATTGACGATCCCAAGGCAGAACCTCCTGCGACAGAGATTTTTTTACCTATTGTACACTTTGCTGCAGACCGCACGGTCGGCTCTCTGTTAGATCGGTCTAGGTCCAAACAGGATCTACCCACACCCGATATCGACATAGACGAGGACCCGGTGCGTTCGCACTCCAGCGAGACGCTGCAGGGCATTTCCCAGAGTCCCTATCCTCCCCAAGCTTTACAGAATAGCCTTGCCGTGGCTGTTTTCGTGTCTGCAGGTCGTTGGGAGCTTGATGGCACGAGGTTGTTGTGGTGGTACCCAGTACCAAGACCAGGTGAGCCAGATTATGAGCACTCAATTGTTGTTGCACGGCGGGGTGGTCGCATCGTCACGGAGGAGGATTATAAGCATCAGAGCTTCTGGGAACGCTTATGTAGCCGTACGAGTGACTGTTGTATCATGTGATACGCGCTAGATGGAGTATTTTATATTATGTGTATGGACTGTTACCTTCTATCCTAAATCTAGACGTACGATTCTTGATCAAGGAGTCTTGTTAAAAGTTTGGTGCACGTACGTGTATTTACTAATCTTTTAGGACTGTCTCCAATATAGCAGTAATGATCTAATGGAGACGTATCTAGTTCCTTCTCTATGAAATGCTTCGCGTATCACCAATGATATAATGGATACGTTCGAATTCGACAGTGATTGAGGAAGAAATAGGTTACGACTGGTCGAATTGAATGCGGGTGTTTTGAATATCATCCTGCGATTCTGCATAGCCGCCACCTCGAAGCCCGATCTCGACAACGCGATCCAAGATGCGAGCAAGTTCTTGGTTTCTGCGTCGCAGTTAGTAAGGTAGTGTGGGGACCTAAGTTGACGCACCGTCGTCGCTCTTCTGTCATCGTCTCTTCCCATGTCCGAAGATGCTCACTCAGTTCACGCACTTGGATCCGGAGCTCCTCAATAGAATCATTCACGTCAGAGCGTTGCTTCGACTGACTGCGTGACGAACGCCACGTTTCGCCCAAGATGAGAGCCGTAGCAACGCTGAACAAGAAGCCCTCCGCTAGAAAATTGGAACCGTTCTCGATGGCTCTGGAAAGCGTCTCAGTCGGATCTCGACAAGGGAAGTACACTAGAAGGCACACACCGAGTTTCTGAAAGTGGGCGAATATGCTTGGCAGGCTCACTCAACAGTCCCGTTCGTAGCCTCACCTCGTAGCGATACATGGTCTGTGCGAGTGATACACACACCTTTCGAAAACGCTCGTGTCTCTCATTTCAATGTCAAAGTTTGCACACAGACTTGGACATAGACAGTAAGGACTTACTCTCTCGCCTGGGCCTTGATGCGCGAGCTAATGGGCTTGGCTAGCGTCTTTAGACAGTTTAATTACTTCGTCGGTACTGAGAGAGGGAATCTCACTCGAATTAGTAGCGTGCCAATCTTCACAGTTGCCATTGTGTAAGCGTCAGAATTGCAACACTTCGGCGATGCCGCGACGCGCCGCCTTGCTGACAAAGCCTTTAGCACTTGTCAGCCACTATCGCTAGCTGTAGCCTGAGCCACTCGCGTCGTAGAATGGTTCCATCTCAGTGGAGCCAATGGTTCAAAATGTTTTCCATAAAAGTCATTACCATGTGAATAATAATCCAAATGACAAGTTTGCCCGCTCGCCTGTTTTCAGTTTTGGTCATAGCCACTTTGGGTCATGGGAGAATTATGTAATGGTTTGAGTTGTCAAATTATCTGTTTTCTCCCGCCACGACTCGTCCCTTCTTCACCCACAGCGACTTCTATTGTGAAGCATTAACTTGCTTTACAGTCACTCCCTTTTGTCTGTACTTTCTAGGTGGTCATGTCACAACAGGTTTCGCCTCAGTACGCCTGTGCGTTACTTTTTCGTTCAGTTCGACTTCGGTGGTCATATGCAGTTCTTATCTTGCATAGAATGACCACCGTGTTTTTTGACCGCCTGGCCCTATGCAATGCCTGGTTTAACTCCCATGATCCATTGGCATTCTTCGAGTTTCCCTTGCATATGCTAATCTAAGCTTTGCAGTTCGTGCCCAAAAATCTGTTGGTCTTGTTGGCGGATCTACCTATGAGCTCATCGAGGGTTTCCAGGCTCCAGATGCCACTGCCCGCACATACCAGTACAGCTCAGACGGGAGGCTTTTTGCACTTGCAGTGCCCTCTGGGTGCGTCAAGTTGCAATTCTGGATGATATGTGTGCCACTTACGCGGGAGCTTTCAGCGTGCGCGTCCATCAAGCAGAGACCGCAATTCTCCTTCAAGAACTCGCAATTCCCAACGTTCTTGAGCTCAGGTTTTCTCCCCGTGGAACGTATCTCTCAACGTGGGAGCGTCATGCCAAGCTCGGAGATGGCACTCAGCACAAGAATCTGCGTATCTTTTCTGTCTCCACAGGGGAGGAGCTCATATCCTTCTCTCAAAAGTACCAAGACACCTGGGATGTTCAGTATACGATTTCTGAATCCCACGCCATTCGCCTAGTTGGTTCGGAGATTCAGGTATTCAATCCCGCTGATTGGGGGAAGGGCGTCGTTGGTAGGATAAAGGTCGAAGGGGCATCCGCTGTCACGCTCAGTCCTGGTCTCAACCCCTCCGTCGCCATCTTTGTCCCAGAAAAGAAGGGTCAGCCGGCGAGCGTTCGCATCTATTCCTTGCTCAACCTGAGCGCTCCACCTACTTGTCAAAAGACATTCTTCAAGGCGGAAAAGTCCCAAATTAAGTGGAACAACCTTGGCACGCAGGTCCTTGTCCTTACTCAGACGGATGTCGATAGCACCAACAAAAGCTATTACGGACAGTCGGGACTTTACCTTCTCAGTGCCGCCGGGAACTTCGATTGTCGTATCTCCCTTGATAAAGAGGGTCCGATTCATGACTTTGCCTGGAGTCCAAACTCGAAGGAATTCGGGGTTGTGTACGGTTGTAAGGTTGAATGTATAGCTTGTGTATCCCGTGTCTGATGACATCTTTTCAGTTATGCCGGCTAGGGCTATGCTTCTCGATCAGCGCGTTCGGACGTTGCATGACTTTGGTACTTCTTTTTCTAACTACATTTCCTTCAACCCTCAGTCGCGGATGCTCCTTCTGGGTGGCTTCGGTAATCTTGCGGGCAAAATTGATATTTACGACAGACGTTCGCTAACCAAGATATCCACAATCGATGCATCCAATACGTCACACTGCGAATGGTCCGCCGACGGCAAATTTATCCTCACTGCCACGCTCTCACCACGTCTGCGGGTTGATAACGGAATCAGGGTTTGGTACCTGCTCGGCCAGCTTGTACACATCCAGGATTGTGAAGAGCTCTATCAGGCGAGCTGGTGCCCTACTCTCATTGATGCAGTACCTCCATTCCCATCTGTGATCCCACCTGCGCCGCCGCCATCTGCAAGTGTCCAAGCTGCAGCAGCAAATGCAAAGCCTTCTCCCGCGCGCCCTTCGGGCGCCTATCGCCCCCCTGGGGCGCGTGGCCAAAGTGCCTCTCTTGCGTACAGCCGTGAAGAGGATAGTGGTTCCCCGATGGGTACCCCCCGTGGTAGCGGTACAGCAACTCCCACACGCCAGGGTCGTTCTCTTGCCTCTCTGTCTAACGGTCAAGGAAGCCGATATGTTCCCGGTGCACCTGCGTCTCCTCCTAATTTCGACAGTGGGAAGCCGCGCAAACGCAAGGGCCCCAAAGAGAAGGGAGAGGGGGGTGAGCGGCGGGATGGGGGGCCTGGACTTGAGACTTTGGCTGTTGTTGTGCCAAATGTTAAAGTTGACAGTGATGGGGTAGCGACGAACAAGGACGCTGAGCTCCCCACACCGGGTGTGGAGCCTCTCGACCCCATACAAAAGAAGATACGAAATCTGAGCAAAAAGGTAGGCAATCGTCCAATCATTTGTCAGAATAAAGTTTCCTAATATCGAGTTTGTACCATTAGCTAAAGGCCATTGATGAACTCAAGGAGAAGGCAGCGCGCGGTGAGCGCCTTGAGGCAACCCAGTTAAAAAAGATTGAGAGCGAGGTAGACATACGAAAGGAGCTTACAGCGTTGAACTTAACATCCTAAGTTACATGTTTGTCTTTAGTTATGTAATTTCTCTGACAATAAGGGAGTTGAACACTGTATCCATCTGCTCTTGTAGATAAGGTAAAGCAGAGGGTTGACTTTATGATATGTGTGATGGAAATGAAATTTGTGCTTTGTCTCAAAAGGTCCATGATGTATAGAAAGTCTAAAAACCTATACTAATACCACAAAGTTCCACATTGCATGCTGACCTGTCCCTGTTGTACTAAGACTTGCAGTGGCATGTTATTCTGGTCAAAGTTGTTTAAGGGTGGGTCTGTCACCACTACACAGGGAGCAGACCTGGTAGAGGTGAAATTGGAAGATTACTGTTACACCCTTGTATGTGTAAAGGCCAGACATTGGTGGTTTGTTGTTACTGGGGCTTAAGCATTCTCTATACAGGGGGGTCCTTGAACCACTACCACCACCATGGTTGGTTTTCCCATGGTCTGCTGGGGCAAAGAGTGTTGGAGGTGTGATGGTTGTTTTCAGCAACAGATTACATACACTTCCCACAACAAAAATGGCAGGTGCCCCACAGTCTGGCTTTCCCCTGTCATCAGAAAAAAATGGTGGTGCAACATTGCACTATGTAGCCACAGTAGCACTGATTGTTCTTTTGCCAGTAAAGTGATATGTTGTAAACATAGACCCCCACCACTATATATATAGAACAACATAAAGCAGGCTAATCTACATAGTCTATAGAACCTTATACTTTCCTACCCTAGCTACTCAGACTTCTTAAATAGCTCCATTGATGCAGCCTACATCAATGGAGTCAGAGTAAGCTTGTTAGACATATGTATATCTTTGTAGTCAATGATGTTTCACTTTTTTGCTGTTGTGATTAGTGAACATCAACAGGTAGGCTGACCTGCATGGGTTGTGGGTACAGGTGACCATGGGTACAGGTATGGGTAGCCATCTCAGCACCTGTGCAGAACCCACACCTACCCATGGGTACAATGGGTAGGTCCCTCCCAGTCAGCTTCTCAGATATATAATACTCTTCCTGTTGTTAGTGCGAAGCTTCTTGTCAACGTGCAGAGAGTTCGTTCAGCGGAATAGGGTTCCTAGGGAGTAGGGAGAGATATTGGTCAAAGTTGAGTTGAGTTGAGTTGATACACAGATCGGAAGATCTGTGTTGTTGTCCAAGGTGTGAGAGTCATCCAATCAGGGCCAAGAGCAAGATAAGAGCAAGAGAGTATTTAGAGAGGGGGAGAAAAAGGTGTTGAGGCGAATGAGAGTCAGCATGGTGATGCTGTAAGGTGCTTGAAGTCGAAGGTTGAAAGGTGTCAGAGATGGCAAGCGGGCGAAGGGGGGCAATGAGATTGTGTGAGAGGGAGAGAAGAGGAGGAAAAAGAGGAGAGGTGAATGTAAGTTGGCACAGTGTGTTGGAAATCGCGGATTCGGGGGGAGCACCCCAGAATGGGGCCCGGGCTGCCAGCCACGGAGATCCAAGCCCACCTCGTGGTGGATCAGTCTCGATCTCGGGATGCATCTCAGACACTCCCACAATGATTTCAGGGATGTGCCCCATTTGTAGGGGCACAGTATTGTTTTATTCCATCATCATTTAGCTCCTGGATCCATGTAGGAGCACGAGTGCGAGCGGCAAGAGCCCAATTTGTAGATCATGCAATAGGATGCCTCGGAACGCATCAAAATGCTTTTGCACACCCCGATTACAATTTCTCTACAATGCCTGACACTTTCGGCCGGTCTCTACGTAAAGTCCGAAGGGTAGTATCAGGTGCGACGTGTTATTATGATTGTCTCAAGGTGTAGTAATGACTCATTACATATTTACTGTCTCACACCATGTTTCTTGTTCTACTGTCTCATTACTTTAGTACACTACAACGGGCTGAAATGTATAAATACTATACGAGCTGCACAATGTCGAAAAAGCCCTCCAGTCTTCTGTTTCCCCTTGTGTGCCCCACCTTGACTTCGTCCTCTCAGCCACTGCCTCTGCCCGATTAGGCAACCGATTAGCTAATCGGCTGCATGGTGAGTCACTCGTCATGTTCGTTTAGCCCATAACTTCTCTACGGTGGCGCGGTAAAATGTTTGAAGTTGAAGGTTAAAAAGCCAAAGAGGCAGAAAGGCAGGGGAAGGGGCTGACAAGGTCACACAAGAAGAAAGAGAGGAGAAAAGAGAAAGGTGGATTATTGCACACTAGAGTTGCTTACTCTCTACGAGTATTTTGGAGGGTTTAAATACATCTTCAGGTTTCTAAACAGACAATCTAAGACAATCTAGAAATATACCATACTGTTCTGGGGTGACATGTGGGTAGTAAGTATCTTTGGAGCAGCTGTATGGGTATAGACAATGACAGGGCGAGAGTGTTGGCCAATGTGTGCATGGGAACAAAACATGGAATCGTGAGGGTATTGGCCAATGCTGACTCGATCCCCACGTCAACCCTCACAGCCTCCTGCCTCACTCGTTCATTATCGCCTCATTGCCGTGCCCATCTCCCTTTCATTTGCCTTTGTCCTTGACTACACGCCATGGCTCCCTCGATGTCCACCCACCTTGTTCTTGACTCTACAATACAACACCTGCAATGCCCACTCACCCATCAAAAGGCCTTGCCCCAGCCTTGTGGCTGCACTTGTGGCTTCACACTAACACGCTGGGCCACTCCTACTAGGCTTGTTTCTTTGTGTTCTGATTTTGTTCTCAGGTATTGTGTTCCTTTTGCTTAGATCTCACTAGATGTTCTAGTGTTGGGGAAGTTTGGTTTGTGCCTGAAACCACTTAGCAAAATGAAGGTTAAGACCTTATCAGATTGCTTAGAAATTTTAAAGACACATTCTTCTAGATCTAGGGAGGGTGTGTTTAAATTTTCTAAGCAATCTGATAAGGTCTTAACCTTCATTTTGCTAAGTGGTTTCAGGCACAAACCAAACTTCCCCAACACTAAGATGTTCCACTCAGTTCTAAACTGCCTGACTCATTTCTCCTTTCATGCCTTTGATTCCTTTGATTCTTGCCTCACGTTCCTTTCATCCCCACTCTTGGTACAGGTCAATCTCACTTCTGCCTTTGATTAGATTTAGAATGTCTTTCACCTTAGATTATGGTGGTGCTCCTTACTTACTGGACTACTATGATAAGCTTACACACAGTACAATGACTCAAAAACACCTTAAAAAGGGCCCTGGCTCTGGCTCTCAAAATGTAACCTTCCTTGCATTTTGTTCTTGAAACCTTCCATGTGCCCTCAAGATTTACCTTCGTCTTGTGGCCCTCTCCTATCCCTCAATGTTTCTCCTTTCGACTTGACTTCAGTGCTGAATGTGAGCTACCAGGCCCATCAGCATTCATATTTGCATCCTGTCCTCTCCTTTCCTGGCCTCAAGTCTCCTTGTGAACTCGCAGACACCCTCGTGTCTGCTTCAGTGCTACTGTCAGTGTTGCGCAGCAACTAGCGCAGCATACAGGCTTAAGCACTCACCTTGGTGTGATAGACACTTAGGCAGTATGAGTGAGGTGTAGAGAGATACGTATTGCACTTCTACATAGGTGCTTTATATACATGTTAGATGGCTATGTGTCCAATATGGAATAAGGGGTGAGTAAAGGCATCCACAATATCGCTCAAACTAGGATTACCATATATGGACGCTGTGCCAAAGTCCATTGTCTCATAAGGAGACATACTAACTACCGTACATGGTACAATGCGTGTAACCAGTCTGTTTCGTCACTTCCCCTCGCTAAATGCCCGGTAGTAATGTAAGCGATAAGAGAAACATTAGGTGGATGAGTTGTAAAACTCTAGTCCAAGCTGCTCTCTAAATTTAATGAATTTGATACGTCCCAGGTTTTTAGTGAATAAGTCGGCAATGTTCTCAGCTCCTTCAATGAAGAAGAGCTCAACCTGCTTGGTCCTGACAACTTCTCGAATGAAGTGGTAGCGCAAATCAATATGTTTGATGCGCTTTTCTTGTACAGGATTAGAGGCGAGAAATATGGATCCTTGATTGTCACCATATAGTGGGATGGGCCCAATAGTAATGCCGAGTTCTAATAGCAAGCTCTTAAACCAGATGAGCTGCTTTGAGGTGTCCGCAAGGGACATGTACTCAGCCTCAGTGGAGGACAATGCGATTGTTTTTTGTGCACGTGAGTTCCACGAGAATATGGTCCCAGCCAATTTCACCAAATACCCGGTAGTGGATTTGCGGGTGATAGGGTCAGAGGCCCAGTCAGAGTCAGCATAGGCATGCAAACCACCATTGGAAGAGCCGTCATATACTAGGGCATAGTCAGCAGTACCAGCTAGGTAGCGACATATGTATAGTGCCCTGTTGAGGTGTTCCTCAGTAGGGTTCGCAGCAAATTGCAACATCTTTGTGACCGCAAATGCAATATCAGGACGTGTTCCAAGCATGATGTAAAGGAGTGATCCTATTACTTGTTGGTACTTAGAATGGAGAGCAGGGTCAGCACAAGATGTATTTATTGAAGGGTGGTAACCCTCAGGTAGTGGTGTGGGGACTGGTTTAGCATTATGAAGTTCGAAATGCTGCAGCACTTTTTCAAGGTAGGAAGTCTGATCTAGAAAGATCTTCTTGGACTCCCGTCGTATGCGCATGCGTAGGAATTCTTGCGTGTCCCCAAGGTCTCTGCATTCCCAAATGTTTATGAACTGCTTTTTAAGGTGGAGGAGGGCATCCTTATCTGCTCCAAGGAATAATAGATCATCTACATAGACGATCGCAATGATGGACGCGTCTTCATTTATGAAGAGTCCAGAGTCAGATAGGAGGCGTTTGCAGCCCAGCGTGCTCATAGATTTATCGAGCGCCCTCCACCATGCAAGGGCAGCTTGTTTAAGTCCATAGATGGCTCACTTTAGGCGCATGACCTTTTGTTCAAGACCTTTTATTTTAAAGCCTTCAGGTTGTTCCATATAGAGCTCTTCATCAAGCTCACCATAGAGAAAGGCAGTTTTGACATCCAGTCCAGTGATATGCCAATTTTTGAGCGCTGCAAGTGCAATCATCATTCGGACGGTTTCAAATCGCACGATGGGCGAGAATATCTCATCATAGTCAATGCCTTCTACTTGGGAGAACCCTTTGGCTACAAGTCTGGCTTTTTTACGGCCATCTGACTTAAGGTCGAATACCCATCAGTTTTTAATGATTTTACGATCCCTAGGGGGATCTACTAGTTCAAAGACTTTTTGTCTGCGAAGGGATTCTAACTCCTCAACACAGGCCTGTTTCCACTCTGTTTGTGCCTTTTGGGGCATCTTGAGAATGTCTCTGAATGTCCATTCTCGTATTTTAGCAGTGTCTGGTGATTCCGAATCTATTGGTGGGACTGCCTTGGCGAGCAGATAGTTCAGAAAATTGACTCCCCCTTCCCTTTGTAGGCGTAAAAGGTCATCTACTTTGTCCTCTGAGGGTTGAGGCGGTAATGGCTCACTCTGTGCAATTGGGGGTCTAGATCTGCCAGGATTCTGACCTGACGTACTCCCTTCTCCAGTGCTACTGGGATTGGTTTCTGTCATCTTTTTCCAATTAGCAGGCCGCCGAACGTCTCGCTCAATAGCAGTGGAGTGTCTGCTTTCCCCATAGATGTTACCAGGACGAGTAGGTACCCTCCGTATCCTTTCGCTTCGACACAAAGGCGGAGCAGGTTGTACAGGAGGGGAGGGTTCACGCTCACGCTCATCTTCCTGCTGTTCGACTGAAATGTCAGGGTGCAGGGGATCTTCGTCAAGATCGGGAGCTGGTAAACCCTCCTTAGTAGAAGGTGTTTGGATAGAGTCATCTCTATCACCAGGAGTGGTGTCTTCGGAGGCATCCATCGGTGGTTGATCTTCAAGGGGTGTATTCACCCTTGTAGTCCCGCGTGTACGTTCATTTGTGCATTTAGGAAAGATTGTCTCATCAAATAGTGCAGTGGCACTTGTGAAGACAGTATTGTTCTTTGTCCTCATAAAAGTGTATGCTTTGATTCCTTCTGTATGACCGAGGTAAATCATAAGCTCACTTTTGGGTGAAAGTGCATTGTTTCTTATTTTCTTTGGGATGTGCACATATGCACCGCATCCAAAAACTCGAAGATGAGCAATGTATGGTTTGTCTTTCTTTAGTACCTCATAAGGGGTCAGCCATTTATGGCGACGCAGAGGTGTGATATTGTACACATGAACGGCGTGTAGGACTGAAAATTCCCACCATGAGTCAGGTATACAGGCTTCGAGGTGCATTGCCTCAGCCTTATCCATTAGTGTGCGCATTAATCGTTCAGCACGTCCATTCTGTTGAGGAGTATAGGGGGCACTCTGGAGTATTTTTATTCCTACGTCTTTTAGGGTTGTTAAGAAGACATCTGATTTGTACTCTCCGCCGGCATCAGACATCCATCCTTTAACGGTGGTGTTGTGCTGATTTTTTACCATTGCCAGGAATTGCTTCAAGGTGCTGATTGCGGCAGCTTTAGTGTGTAGAAGCACAATCCACGCATGGGAGGAGTAATCATCAAGGAAGCTTATAAAGTACTTGTACTTGTGATAGGAGACAATAGGAAAACTCTTTATATCAGAGTGTATCAACTCAAAGGGCTTGGTAGCCCATGTTTCAGAAGGAGGGTGCGAAGAAGCAGGCATTTTGCCTTTAGCGCAACCGGGACAGACATGTGGTTTTTCGGGAATTGTAAGGTTTTGTGGGAACCCTTTAGTTTTATCTTTTGCATGGGTTAAAACATCTTTGGATGGGTGACCGAGACGTTTATGCATTAGATCATAATCCACCGAGTAAATAGTATTGGCTTTCAGATGCTCTACTTCTTCAGTGGAAGCGTCTAGCCAGTATACTGTTTGTCCAGAGAATAAAGGGAAACATTGAAGGACAACTTTATAGTCCTTCTGTATTGAAATGCGATGAGCGTCCCCAGTAACACTCAGGCCTTGTTGTAAGAATTCTCCCATAGACAGGAGTCGCACAGATAGTTTTGGTATGTATAAAACAGGGTGAAGGCGTGTTGTAACTGTTGTATTGTGAACTTTGTGCTTTAACAGCACTGTTCCTCGTCCTTCAACATAGATTGTATGTGCGGCAGTTTTAACAGGAGATCTTTCTTTTGGGGGTAGAGGCGTGTACTCAATAAAATCATTTATGTTGGAGGTAAAGTGGGCGGACGCTCCAGAGTCTATTAGCCATAAAGGCCCCATTTTTCCGATCATCTTTCCCTTACATTCAGAGCAAAGAGCAAAGGAGTTTCCATGTTCACAAACAAAGTCTGACATTGTATCTACAGGTAGAGCAGTACTAGACGTTCCAGCTGTTACGCCCTGCGGTGCGTAAAGGCCAGACGTTGGCGGTTCGGTGTTCGGGTGCTTAAGCACGCTCTACGTTCGGGGGCTGGTCTCCCTACTCAGCGGTTCGGGCTTGGGTAGCGGCCCAAGACTTGGTTCGAGAGCCTGACGCACACTGGTGCTGCTCTATCTAACAGTGCAAGTAAATGCGGTGTGTCCACGGTCTAATTCGACTACTAGCGGGTGCTCCGTCTAGTATCCCACACAGCCGGGGGTCGGTGTCACGGTCAGTCGTTCGTCGTACCTTCGCAAAGGTAATAGGTCTTCAAGTAGTCTGAAGGGGTCGGTTCACGCTAAGTCACAACGCGGACTTAGGTATAGAGAAGAGGGTTCAACTGGGTATTATCCCTGAAGACTACTGCTTTGTTGATACAGGTTCAACTAAGTCAGGCTTAAGGCCTAACTGTCTATCGTAGAGGGTTTTTATAGTAACGAGGCGTGGTCCGTGCGCGAAGTAGGGGAGCTACGAGGCGAGTCTGAGGGGCACTAGAGAATGAGTCCGTAAGATGAAACGAGGTGTTAGGTACATCAATCGTAAGTTTTAAGCGAAGGGATGATAGCTATGAAACGAGGTACTTGAGTATCAATCGTGCTGCGCAATATATGAGTCAGTCGGTATGAGTCACGAGTCTAACCTGTCACGGGGTCAAGGAGTCATGTGATGGTGAGAAAGAAAAAAAAGATGGGGTCCGTTCCAGCGGATCGTAACATCACGCCCTCCCTAAGGCAACTCATTCCCACATGAGTTCGTCGGGGTCACTCTCGTAATCCTGCAGCGACGAGCGGGTGATTGGGGACGCGTCTTCATCCCATCGTTTGAGGAACTCGGAAGGCCATGCGCGGGCCAAGCGAGCGAGACGAGCAGCAGCGGGGGCGGCGCATTGAAGGCCGTGGTATTGGTGCCAGACTGGCACGTTGCATTGCTTTTCTTCGCAACGGACATGCGGGGCGATGCAGGTAAGTGATTCGTGCTGCGTGCTGGCGCAGAAATAGCAGTGCCCGTAATCGGGGCACTCGATGGGAGAGTGGTTGGGAGCTGTTTGGAAACATTCGTAGCAAAAGATGGGCTTTTCGAGACGCGGGTGTCGGTATGGGGAGTAGCGTTTATCGGGCGGTGTCTGAGCTGGGCGGCGTCGGAGGCGATTGGCGGGTCCTTGGCCCGCCCGGATGGAGAAGGGGTAAGCTTTGTACGGCTCTTCGGATGCGGGCGGTTCTGCGAACATTTGTTCGATCAGGCGCGTGGCGGCTTTGGCGTGGACAAGGGAGCGGGTCGTTGTCATCAGCGCGTCATCGTTGCGCTGCTGTTGTTCGGTTAATTCTTTTATACGGGCGGCTAGCGTACCCTGACGATTTTTCTGTGCCCGATAACGGACGACTTCCGCGATAAGCCCGGGGTCCGCCATGTGATGGACGTAGCGATCGACGATCTCTGCCATGGTGGATTCCGGGTTGAATGCAGCTAGATGGTCGTCCCGGATTTCTTTGTTGTCGGTAAGGTTAGGGCGGGTGTCGGCGCGTCGCGCTCGCAGTGGTTGCCGATAGGTCGGGTGCCCTTTGCCAAAGGTCCCTTCCAGCGTGGTATCTTCCCCGTCGAAGACGTACCGGATGTACCCTGCCCTGACGTCGCCTAGCTCTCCTGGGGCCGGGATCCACATGACGTAGTGTTCCGGGTTTGCTACCTCGTATCGCATCCACCCGACGCCCGGGTGGTCTGGGTCGTTTTCTTTTTCGGAGTCGCCCAACTCCGTATCCACCCCTTCGGCCTCCTCGCGCGCCGCTACTTGGGTGTCTCGCCCCTTACCTTTCGTTTCGGGGGCGGCTGCTGGTGTCTGACCTTCGTCCTCATTGTCGGTCAAGACGTGTTCTGCCTGTTTTTCTGGAACAGGCGAGTTCGGGACGGTATCCCCTTGAGGCAAGGGAGCGGGCGCGACTTTGTCTAGTGCTGCGCGTGCGAGGTGGACGTACTGTTCGAGGAGGTTGTCATACCTCCTGGCCACTTCGTATGACGACATGACGTCTAGGATTGTGGTTGGTGGGGCTGGTAATGCTGCGAGTTTGCCGGCGACGAATGCTGCTTTACTATACCCGGCTCTTCGGAAGTCTGCTGGAAACTCCCCGTGTTGGGTGTGATACTCGCCCAGCTTCCTGCTGTCCTCCCAGAGTCTTTGCAGTCTCTCCGGTTCGTCTCTACGGCTAGTTGCACGCCAAGCGAGAGGGTGACTATCAAGATGGTCAGCGCCAGGACGTAGAGAAGGACCTGCAGGTCCCGATCGCGGGGGCACAGGGAGCGGTTCTGGTGAGGGGGTCGGCGGCGCTCCACTTGTCGTGGCAACTGAAACCTCAGTTGTGGCGGGAGCGGTTGTCCCTCCGATGGGGATGAGCGCCAAGTGTCCGCCGTGTTGGGTCTGAAAGATGATGGTGGCTGCGGGAAGGAGGTCGTCTGGCGTGGCGGGGCGCGGCGAGGGTAAGCTGGTGGTGGTTGTTTGGGGGGCATCTTGTTCTTGGGACATGGATCGATAATGATTTCTGAGTGGGAGTTTGTTGGAGTAAGAGAGGGTGGCGGAACGGATGGTTGTTGTCTGTCCTTTCCTCAGGGTTCTTATACTCCTTCGAGGCGGGCGTTCCATCTGTTGTGTTTCATATGCATCAATAAGTTCTGATGCGTTCATGTCGGATCTGTCAATCCATTGATCGTGCGCCGGGGCGTATCCCTTCCATCTTACGAGATACTGCAATTTTCTTCCTCGGCCGTGATGTCGTTTTCCGAGGATCTGTTCTACTTCCCATTCTTCTTCGCCTTCTATTTCGTCTGGTGGTGGTTCGATAAAATTGCGTCCGTGTTCTTTGGTCTCCGTGAAAGGCGTGAGAAGTGACGCGTGAAACACGTCATGAATTTGCCATGTTTCAGGAAGACGGAGTTTATATGCCACCGTGGATATCTTGGCGACTACCTCGAAAGGTCCGTATCGCCTTGGGGAAAGTTTGGGGGAGTCATAAGGTCTTTTGATGTTCGTCCCTTCTAGCCAGACTTTTTCTCCTTCTCTGTACCCTTTGAACTTGGTCGCTTTGATCAGCCCTTCTTGCGCTTTGCTCATGGCCTCTAGGGCTTGTTTGCGGGCTGAGCGAACGTGGTCTATTCGTTTGTCAAGTGTGGGTATGTCCGTTTCTCTCCTTGGTTGATGTGCGGTCGGGGTGTATCCTAATATTAAATCGTAGGGGGTTTTCTTCGTCGTTGCGTGCGGCCACGAGTTTTTTGTGTATTGTGCGATTGGCAACCATTTTGCCCATTCGTTTTGGTTGTTGCCGCAGAATGCTTGTAGGTACTGTTCCAGGCTCTGGTTGGTGCGTTCGCTTTGTCCGTCCGTCTGTGGGTGGTATGCTGACGAGATGTTCTGTTTGATTCCGAGCGTTTTGCATAGTTCCGTAGTGAAGTTGGCAGCGAATCTGGGGTCTCTGTCGGAGATGATCTTGTGGGGAATGCCATAGTGTGGGAACACTTGTCTTGCGTACAATTCTGCTACTCCAGGGGCGTCGATGGACTCGTTGCAGGGTAGGAATATAACTGCTTTGGAACAGTCGTGGTCGGTAATCGTCAGTATTGAGTCATATCCGTCAGAGGTTGGCAGTTTGACTATGAAATCGACTGCGATCGTTTGGAACGGGAGGGTGTTTGGCTCGGCGGTGATCGGGAAGAGGGCAGGTTTGCTTGGATGAGTGTTTACCTTAGTCATTTGGCATGTTGCACATCCTTTGACGTAGTTCGTTACGAATTCTTTCATACCTGGCCACCAGTAGTATTTGGCCGTCATAAGTAACGTTTTGGTGATTCCGGGGTGCCCTGCTGTTGAAGTGTCGTGAAGAAGGGAAATTACCCCCCTCTTTACGTCGTTGTTTCCCACAACAACGAGTGCACCGTTTTTGGTCCATAGTCGTCCGTTCTTTGTAAGTGAGTGGGTAAGTCGCCATCGTTTGATGGTGGCTTGCTGTGTCTTTTGGTCTCGTATGATTTTGTCGTCTAGATATTTGGCGGATAATTCTGATCCGTCCGGCAGCGTTGCGGTTCTTGCTTTAAGAATGGGGATGCCGTGGTCTATCAGTTCCTTGTCACCTGACTCGTAGCCAGAGTCGTCGTTTTCGATGGTGTTTTTCTGTCGGGTTGTGTCGTAGTTTCGTGTCGGGGCGTCTGGAGGTACGAACAGATGATTCGGTAGTGCGATGAGTAACGGATAGTCGTCTGTGTCTGGTGCGAAGTCAGGTCGTCTTGATAGAGCGTCGGCGCGGTTGGTGGCTCCGGGTTTGTAGACTAGTTGGATGTTGAAATCTGCGAGTTCTGTGATATATCCGTTGACTCGTGGGCCTAGTTTGTGCGGCTCCCGATAGTACTGCAGGTTGGCATGGTCGGTGATAACTAGTACCGGTTTTACCGTATTCCTTAGTAGGTGTCGCCAGGTTCGTAGACCCCTTATGACCGCGAGTAGTTCTCGGTCATAGATCGGGTAATTCTGTTCTGTCTTTGTGAACGTCTGGGAATGGAATCCGATGGGTCGGAGTAAGGGGTCTCCTCGTTTGTTTGTCTGTTCCTTGTCGGCCTGGTATAGGATGGCTCCGGTTGCGAATTGGGACGCGTCTACGTATAAGATGAACTGTTGATCTGGGTCTGGTGGTATTAGGACTGGCTCGGATGTGACTAGTCCGATCAACTTTCTTACGGCCGCTTCACAGGCGGTGTCCCATGCGAATTCCTTTCCTTTTTGTAGCAGGTCTGTGAGTGGTTTGGCGATTCGGGCGAAGTTGGGGATCCATGGTCTGTGATATCCGAGGAGTCCGAGGGTACTTCTTACTTCTTTGACGGTTTTGAGGGTGGTCGGCCATTCTTTAATGCCGGCGATCTTTGCAGGGTCGATCATCAGTTCTCCGTTTTCCACCCTGATTCCCAGATAGTCGATGGCCGTTTGGAAGAACTCGCATTTTGCCGGTTTCAGGAATAGGTTGTGTTGTTTCAGGATTTCGAAGAAGTCGTGACAGATCTTGGTATGAAGTTCTCGTTCTCCGGTCCCGGTCATGACAATGCAGTCGTCCATGTAGTGCCTGAATTTCCCAGGGTATTTCGCGTAGAGGGGTCGTAGTACCTCGTTCCCCATGCGGGTGAAAGTGCCTGGTGCATTGCATAACCCGAAGGGCATTACCACCCACTCGAATAGTCCTTTGTTAGTTTTGAACCCAGTCTTGTATTCGTCTCCTTCGGCGATCCGGATGTTATTGTACCCGGCTCTGATGTCGAACTTACTGAACAGCGTTTTGCCTCTGAGCTCTTCTAAGATTGACTGTATGCGGGGGAGTGGTGTAACGTCCATAACGGTGTATTCGTTTAGCCTTCGGTAGTCGTGTACGATTCGGAGCGTTCCGTCCTTCTTTTTGACTGTGAAGGTTGGTGAGCCGTAGGGAGATGCCGATGTTGTGATGTAGCCTTTGTCTAAGTTGTCCGAGAGGTATTCGTCCAACACTTTTTGTTCGTCCTTTGACAGCGGGTAGACCTTGCTATTGATCACGTCAGGCGCGTTCGGTTTTAGTTCGATCTTGTGGTCCCATTTGCGGCGTGGTGGTAATTGACGGGCTTCCTGTTCCGAGAATACTTTCCAATGTCGCTTGAAAACCGCGGGGATTGTTTGTTCCGTGTTGACCTTTCCGGCGTCATAAGCCTTTTCTGCCATTCGTTGGGCGATGGTTGTTTTGTTGATTTCGATTGGTTCCGTTTTGACCGCTTTGATGGCGACATATAATTCGTCGCTGTTACGCCCTGCGGTGCGTAAAGGCCAGACGTTGGCGGTTCGGTGTTCGGGTGCTTAGGCACGCTCTACGTTCGGGGGCTGGTCTCCCTACTCAGCGGTTCGGGCTTGGATAGCGGTCCAAGACTTGGTTCGAGAGCCTGACGCACACTAGTGCTGCTCTATCTGACAGTGCAAGTAAATGCGGTGTGTCCACGGTCTAATTCGACTACTAGCGGGTGCTCCGTCTAGTATCCCACACAGCCGGGGGTCGGTGTCACGGTCAGTCGTTCGTCGTACCTTCGCGAAGGTGATTCGGGTCTTCAAGTAGTCTGAAGGGGTCGGGTTCACGCTAAGTCACAATGCGGACTTAGGTATAGAGAGAAGAGGGTTCAACTGGGTATTATCCCTGAAGACTACTGCTTGTTGATACAGGTTCAACTAAGTCAGGCTTAAGGCCTAACTGTCTATCGTAGGGGTCTTTTATAGTAAAGAGGCATGGTCCGTGCGCGAAGTAAGGGAACTACAAGGCGAGTCTGAAGGAGGCTGAAGACGAGTCTGCTAGGTGAAACGAGGTGTTAAGTACATCAATCGTAAGTTTTAAGCGAAGGGATGATAGCTATGAAACAAGGCACTTTGAGTGTCAACTGTGGCGCACAATATATGAGTCAACTGTCATGAGTCATGAGTCTGGTCTGTCACGGGGTCAAGGAATCATGTGATAGTGAGAGAAAAAGCGGGGTCCGTTCCAGCGGATCGTAACAGTCGCCATCTTCGAGTTGACCGGCCGCCACCTTTGTCGCTTCGGTCAGGTGTTCTCTTCTAGTTAGGTTACCTTTGAGTAAGGTTTCCATTCGTGTTTCGGGGCCTTTTACGATTCCTGCTGCCCAGTCGATTTCGGGGTTGAACGTTCGTAACCAGGGGTATCCGAAAATGAACCGGTCCTTCCCTAGGTTAGTGACGAAGAATCTTTCTCGTCCGGTTTGTTGTCCTCTAGTCACCAGGAGGTCGCAATAATGTGTGATATCTCCTGCCTGGTTTGATGTCCCATCTATATTAATGATAGGACGTACTTGTTCTAATTTCTTCGTTCCGAGGCGTAGCCTGGCCACGGTTTTGTAGTCTACGAAGTTTTCTGTTGCGCCGCTATCGACGAGCGCGGTTTCTTCTGCCTTTCCTCGATACGTGTACAGTGAAAACGGCAACTTGATTGAGTTTTGTTTGTTTATGTACATCGTCCGTATCTTCAGAGCCCTAACTACGGCAGCTAGTTTCGGGCTTGGTAAAAATCCTGCAGCGCGGTGATCGCGCGGATCTTTACTTCTTCGGGCTCGTCCGGCAGCATTTTGAGGACGCCTTCTAGTCCCCCAATTTGTTTCAGAGCTTCGTCGTTACTGATGGTCGTCTTTGATCCGGCGACTTCTGCGGTGCGGGCGTGACTCGCCTGCCCTTGGTACGGTTTCTTCGGTTTCTGGGGGCAATTACGACTGATGTGCCCCTGCGCTTTGCAGATGAAGCATGCGCCTTTTTGGTAGAGGTCCTGCCTTTCTGGGCTCCACTGCTCTGGTCCGAACCTTCTGCCAGTGTTCCCTGCGTCCACATCCATGGGGACGACTTGACTGGTTGTCTGTGGGGCTCTCCCCTGATTGGGTTTTGGCCCGTATGCTGGTCGCTGTGTTGGTTGGTAATTTCGTAGCCCTAGGTATTGGGCTAGTTGCTGTACGGGAAACGGTTTCTTTGTGGTGACGTTTCTTAGTTCTTTGTACACCGTTTGTCGTTCTCTGGCTTTCTTCTTCCACGCGTTCATGGTGGTTGGTGCTGGTACGTTGTGCGTGATGATCTCTTGGAGGAGCTTTGGTGGGAGTCCTTCCCTAAACTTGACGATTGCTCCGAGGTCGTCTTCTCTGTAGCCAGACTCTTCTCGGAGCCGGTCGAAAGTGGCGATGTAGGAGTCAATGTCTCCTCCGATCATCTTCAGTTCTTGGAACTTCTGCAGGGCGTTCAACTTGGCGTCTGAGTCGATGTACGCCGCCCTAAAATCGTGTTCGAATGAGTCCCATAGCATATCGCTACTCTGGGGTACTCTGTGGATTTTAACTTGGTCTCTGAGCCAGCGCCTTTTGGCGTTTGCCCATGCGTCTACGTTTGGTCCGACGATGTAAGATAGGCACAAGGCCGTCTTTAGGTATGGGACCTGGAAGGTTCTGCTTTCTCTATTGAGGAGTTCGTATCCCAGGAACTTGTCCAGGAATAGGTCGGATTTGGCTCTGTTGCCATCAAAAATCGGAGGTGGGAGTCCAATAAGTCCTCCCTTGCTCTGCCCGTTACTTTGAGTCGACTGTGCTGGTGCAACCATCGTGGCTGCGATCGTGTCCATTGGCACCGGTCCCGCTGAAGGGGCTGCCGATATTTGTGCCGGTTCTGGTGCAGTGATAACATGCTGCCCTGTCTGGTGGTTGGGATCCGCTACATCCCACCATCCTAATCCTAGGTCGTTTGTAATGTTGACCATATTGGCTCCTCTGGTATGCCAAGTTCCGTCGTTGTCGTCTTCTAATAGGATAAACCACGCGTGTCCTGTGTGGGTCCTTTGTTGTTCGTCGGTGTGTGTGTAATTGTAGAATTCCACGGGATACCACTTGCTGTCGTGTTTGACCCAGTACCCAAGTTGAGCGACGTCTTTGATCCAAAGGGCTTCCCCTTGTACGTTGCGGGGTAGGTCGTCTCGTTTCCTCTTGGGTGCGGGTACGTAGGTGTTGAGGTTCGGTGCAAGTGAAAGTGGTAGAGCTGCCAGCGTGTCAAAAGGTGAAAGCCTGACTTATGTTACGCCCTGCGGTGCGTAAAGGCCAGACGTTGGCGGTTCGGTGTTCGGGTGCTTAAGCACGCTCTACGTTCGGGGGCTGGTCTCCCTACTCAGCGGTTCGGGCTTGGGTAGCGGCCCAAGACTTGGTTCGAGAGCCTGACGCACACTGGTGCTGCTCTATCTGACAGTGCAAGTAAATGCGGTGTGTCCACGGTCTAATTCGACTACTAGCGGGTGCTCCGTCTAGTATCCCACACAGCCGGGGGTCGGTGTCACGGTCAGTCGTTCGTCGTACCTTCGCAAAGGTAATAGGTCTTCAAGTAGTCTGAAGGGGTCGGTTCACGCTAAGTCACAACGCGGACTTAGGTATAGAGAAGAGGGTTCAACTGGGTATTATCCCTGAAGACTACTGCTTTGTTGATACAGGTTCAACTAAGTCAGGCTTAAGGCCTAACTGTCTATCGTAGAGGGTTTTTATAGTAACGAGGCGTGGTCCGTGCGCGAAGTAGGGGAGCTACGAGGCGAGTCTGAGGGGCACTAGAGAACGAGTCCGTAAGATGAAACGAGGTGTTAGGTACATCAATCGTAAGTTTTAAGCGAAGGGATGATAGCTATGAAACGAGGTACTTGAGTATCAATCGTGCTGCGCAATATATGAGTCAGTCGGTATGAGTCACGAGTCTAACCTGTCACGGGGTCAAGGAGTCATGTGATGGTGAGAAAGAAAAAAAAGATGGGGTCCGTTCCAGCGGATCGTAACACCAGCTGTACACTTGAGTGTTCCTAGCCTGCTTAGGGGCTGGTGCGATACTGTTAGACAATGAACAGGAGTTTGAAGGGAAGGAGAGATCACGCACTCTTCTTCAAAATCGCTGCCCCAGTCCAGGGAGACTTGCAAGGTAGGCGTGGGGGCATGGGAAGGGACTTCCTCATCATCCATGAATACATCCTGGGCCGTTTGTGGGTCCTCAGGAGTGGGGGATCGTTCACTAGTAGACCTGGAGGCCTCTATGACGTGCTGTTCGATATTTTTAGTAGTTTGAATAGTGGGCGTAACGCCCAAGCGATCAGCAAGGGTATAAGCTTTGTTAAGGGACTGGTAAGGTCCCTTGGAGCGCTTAGTCGGAAGGGGAACGGTTTCCCGGCGTTTAGTCAGCCCATGTGGGGTAACTTGGACGACAGTAGTGGATGAGGGGGGAGGCGCAGAGGCGACATTCACAAGATGCGAGTGCTGATGATCGTCATCCTGATGATCTTTGCCTTTGCCTTTGCCTTTTCCTTTGCCGCGATTGCCATGCTGACGGTTGTCATTGTTCTGGTTCTGGTTGTTGTTGTTCTGTCTGTTACCCTGCTGCTGAGAGAAGCGAGGGTCACCGCGTTTGCGTTTGACAGCTGACAACTTATTTGCATGCTGAGGGTTGTTATTAAACTTCCCTTTGTTCCAGTTTTGCTCAGATTCCCATTGAGCAAGAATTGCGTCGCGAACTTCTTTGAAGTTCAGATCTTCGACGTCAAAGTTCTGCGTTATGATGGGGATAAGATGTTCCCAACGATTGGGGACTCGATTGAGCAAGATAAGACCTTGCATAGGGTCTGGAACAGGCATGGAGGATGCCAAGAGGTGGGAAAATGCGGCTTGCATTTTGTCTAACTGGGGAGCAGGGTGTTGAGCCAGATTGAAAGTCATGGTAGTGACGGTATGGAATTCTTTGTAAATGCTTGTGAGGGTCGCAGCTCCATAGAGAGCAAAGATGCAATTCCAAAGCGTTTCGGGATCCTATATGGCGCCAACTTCCTGCTGTATCGGGGCAGTAGTCCGAAGGACAACATTGCCAATACACTGGGCTCTTTCCTTTTCCCAGGTAGCATGAGTGGTAGCTCCATCCGCATCCAAGGGCGGCTCAGTATCATTGCCCATAGCATATTTCCACAGCCCAATGGACATCAAGAAGGCTTGCATGGCCTTCGCCCAGATACCATAGTTGGTTCCATCCAAGATGGGGACAAGGGTGACAGCGTTGCTAGACGACATGGTATAGATCTGATAAGATAGCTTGGTGTGCGTCAGCATTTTTATAGCGATTATAGAAGAGTGGCATAAAAGCCGTAAGGGGTGCTTATGCCAATGGAGTGGCCATTAAAGGCGCTTGGCTAGCAGGGCCCATAACCTGTTGCGCAGCATACAGGCTTAAGCACTCACCTTGGTGTGATAAACACTTAGGCAGTATGAGTGAGGTGTAGAGAGATACGTATTGCACTTCTACATAGGTGCTTTATATACATGTTAGATGGCTATGTGTCCAATATGGAATAAGGGGTGAGTAAAGGTGTCCACAATATCGCTCAAACTAGGATTACCATATATGGACGCTGTGCCAAAGTCCATTGTCTCATAAGGAGACATACTAACTACCGTACATGGTACAATGCGTGTAACCAGTCCGTTTCGTCAGTCAGAGGTCGTGGGGCACATAAGAGAATGGCCAGAAAATGTTCCATGTCAGAGATGACTCGTCCCATACATTGTCCCACTCCAACTGGGAAAGGGTAACCCATACCCTGTACTTGTGGGTGCAGGTCAAAACCTGCACCCATGCCCACGGGTACGGGTGAACATAAAACCTGTACCTGTGGGCGCAGGTGCGGGTGAGTGTGGGTATGGGTACAGGTCGAGGTCCTGATACCCACGGGTCATGTCAAGAATCGCTGATGCTTGACTCTTGATAGAGTTCACAGTAGCGTCTCACCTGTTCTGGAGTGCTGATTGATTTAGCTCAATCACTAAGCTTCAGAGTTCCTTGGAGGTTATCCAAGGGGATTGAGAGTTGGTTAGACGATGAGAGGGGTCACTCCAATAGGTGAGGTGGTAGTCAGCAAGACCAATGTATGATTAAGTCGAGCTTGGCTCGACTCTACAACTGCTGAAGGGTTTAAATACAAGCCTGCTACTTAGGGATTTGTAAGTAGCAAATATGATCAATAAGCAGTCTTCTCAGGCCTGTCAGCTCTTCCTAAGTATCAGTAAGCTATCAGTAAGCTATGATATCATAGAGTGCGTTTTTGGATCTTGGAACAATAACATGGGAACAATCAGTCATTTGATCAATAAGCATCCAGTCATTGGATCAGTAAGCATATCAGTATCAGGCCACAATAAGTCCCACAGAACATCAAGACAAAGGTACCACATATCAGAACAATAGTGGGTCTAGATATGCCACTTGCATCCAGACCTCTTGCAGAATGCCCAGTGAATATAGGCGTGTTTGGGGATGGAAATGGGTGTGGATCGGGAGGAGGGAGGATGGGTTCCGGAACCAGGAGGTGTGGCTTGCCCTGTAGATCGAGGTAAGTCCATAACATCATCTTCCCTTTAAGGTCGAGCTTTCCACAGCTCTCAGTCACCTCGATCTTGGGCCTCCCAGTCAATGTAATCGTCATAGTCTTCTCCTCCTTCGAGATGGTCTTCTCTTTCTGCCTCTGCCTTCTCCCAGTCCTCCCTCTCCTTCCTCTCTTTCTCTCATTGTTTTGCGCGAAAGAGCCCTACGACGACTCCCATGTGTGTGAGGGGATAGGCATCCTGCGCATGTTTTCTGGTACAATTCCAGACCTCCTGTGTTATGGACTTACCTCGATCTACAGGGCAAGCCACACCTCCTGGTCCCGGAACTCATCCCCCCTCCTCTCGATCCACACCCATTCCCATCCCCAAACATGCCTGTATGCACTGGGCCTTCTGCAAGAAGTCTGGATGCAAGTGGCATGCCCAGACTCACTATTGTTCTGATGTGTGGTACCTTTGTCCTGACGTTCTGTGGGACTTATTGTGGTCTGATACTGATATGCTTACTGATCCAACAATTGGATGCTTACTGATCGAATGACTGACTGTTCCCATACTATTGTTCCAAAGTCCAAAAATGCATTCTATGATATCATAGCTTACTGATAGCTTACTGATACTTAGGAAGAGCTGACAGGCCTGAGAAGACTGCTTATTGATCGTACTTGCTACTTACAAATCTCTAAGTAGCAGACTTGTATTTAAACCCTCCAGCAGTTGTAGAGTCGAGCCAAGCTCGACTTAATCATACATTGGTCTTGCTGACTATCATCTCACCTATTGGAGTGACCCTTCTCATCGTCTAACCAACTCTTGCTCCGCTTGGATAACCTCCAAGGAACTCCGAAGCTTAGTGATTGAGCTATATCAATCAGCACTCCAGAACAGGTGAGACGCTACTGCGAACTCTATCAAGAGTCGAGCGTCAGCGATTCTTGACATAAGTCAAGCTTTCAATAGCCAGTCAAGACGAAGGCTCTGCGAGAAAAACTCCAGGGGAAACAGAAGGAAGAGCTTCGAGATTCAATAGTCTTGAGCTTTCCAGAGGACCCTGAAGAAGTAGCAGACTTCCAGAACAGAGGGGCAGACAATCTACCCCTAGAACTCAAAGGAATCGCCCTTTGGTCGATAAGACAGGACTTCGCCCAATCATCCTACACCATCCTAGGAATAGGAGGAGTGTGGGTGCCAGTGGAATACATCAACAACCAGTGGTATTACACTTATTGGAGTCCGGAGGAAAGAACATTTTGGATGACCAAAAAGGATCTCATAGAGAACCCAAATAAACAAGGGTTAGGAACATTGGCCAAACCTTACCAGACCGAAGAAGCCAAGAAAAAAGACACTTCTTCAGAAGAAGACACGAATACTGACAATCGATCAGAGTCTTCAAGAGAAAGAACTCCAATACTGCAGAGACACGGAGTGGACAGAAGTGAATACAGTCTTCACGTCGAAACACAGCTGTTGCCAGAAGTAGAGACCATCACTAGGCAGCTAAAAACAATCGACATCAGCCCACAACAGAGGTTGAATGAGGCCATCGATCAGCTTGTAATGGCTACAATGACTTCCACCGAAGAAAGAACCACAGATGTCACCTTCCAGAGCCTACAAGAAGGGCCTTCCATCCAAACCACCTTCGCCCCTATCCCAGTACCAGATCCGAAGCGTGGGAGTGGAGGTGGCGGAGGAGGAGGAAATCCTCCAGGGGGAGGAGGTGGCCCTCCAGGAGGAGGAGGCGGCCCCCCAGCCCTCCAGCCGATGGCTGCTGCGATGCAACAAGCAGCCCAAGGGGGAGGAGGGTTGGATAGACATCCACCAGATATCTTTGATGGAAACAGGAAGAATGCGGAGTCATTCATGTATGACTTCACAGTCTGGGCCTGGATCAATTCGCACAAGAGAGTAATGGCCCAACCCCTGAGCTGAGTAGCATTGGCCATAACCTACATCAGATGTTACGCCCTGCGGTGCGTAAAGGCCAGACGTTGGCGATTCGGTGTTCGGGTGCTTAAGCGCGCTCTACGTTCGGGGGCTGGTCTCCCTACTCAGCGGTTCGGGCTTGGATAGCGGTCCAAGACTTGGGTCGAGAGCCTGATGCACACTGGTGCTGCTCTATCTGACAATGCAAGTAAATGCGGTGTGTCCACGGTCTAATTCGACTACTAGCGGGTGTTCCGTCTAGTATCCCACACAGCTGGGGGTCGGTGTCACGGTCAGTCGTTCGTCGTACCTTCACAAGGTAATAGGTCTTCAAGTAGTCTGAAGGGGTTGGTTCACGCTAAGTCGCAACGCGGACTTAGGTACAGAGAGAAGAGGGTCAACTGGGTATTATCCCTGAAGACTACTGCTTGTTGATACAGGTTCAACTAAGTCAGGCTTAAGGCCTAACTGTCTATCGTAGAGGGTTTTTATAGTAACGAGGCGTGGTCCGTGCGCGAAGTGAGGGAACTACGAAGTGAGTCTGGGGAGTACTAACGAACGAGTCTACAAGGTGAAACGAGATGTTAGGTACATCAATCGTAAGTTTTAAGCGAAGGGATGATAGCCATGAAACGAGATACTTGAGTGTCAATCGCAATATATATGAGTCAGTTGGTATGAGTCACGAGTCTAGTCTGTCACGGGGTCAAGGGGTCATGTGGTGGTGAGAAGGAAGAAAAAAAGCGAGTCCGTTCCAGCGGATCGTAACATCAGAGGAGACAGGGTTCGAGAAGGACCAAAGCCCAGATCCGCGCTGCCAACGACAGAGTAACTGGAGGGATGGACGCAGACAATGACCAGCATTGGATAAGATTCAAGAACGACTTCATTAGCACCTGGAAGGATGACAGCCTCCTTGAAGACACTCAATTTAAGCTATCAGCATTGAGCATGAAGAAAGACATGCCCATACACGAATACATTTCCACCTTCAATGCCCTTATCACCAAACTAGGATGGGACAGAAACCATCAAGGGACAGTCCGAGTGTTCAGAATGGGGCTGAAATCTTGGTTAGCCACTGCGATTTTAAGAAAGGACAACTGTCCAGCAGATGACAACCTCGAAGGATGGCAAGAAGCCACCAGGAAAGAGGTTGTCAAGGCTAAAAGGATCAAACAAGAAGCTGGAGGATTCAGAAGGGGCGGACTCACTGTTCAAGAGAACATGTTCCAACAATTCTTCAAGGACCACCCCATCCCAAAGAAAGCTCCTAGAGACCCAGATGCTATGGACGTAGATGTCATCGACACTAAACCCAAAGGCCGACCCCCACAAACAGGAGGAAGGTTCCAACAGCTCACTTCTGAAGAGCGAAAGAAGCTCATGAGCGAAGGACGATGCTTCAGATGCAAGAAACAAGGGCACATGTCCAGGAATTGCCCAGACAGAAAGACGACACCTGGGAAGAAGCCCTCAGCCAAAGTCATGGAGGCTGAAGAAGAGGAGTCTACCGCGGAAGATGACAAGGATGAAGTAATGTCCCAAGCATCCACAAAGGTCGGATCAATCAAAGGGAAAGGAGGGCTAATGGCACACATCAATGCCTTAACCATCGAAGAAAAAGAGGAGCTGTTCGACAAACTGATTAGCGAGGGTTTTTGAGGAGTTCCAAGCCGACGGCCTGGCTTAGGAATACTAGCATGAGCAGAGAAGAACAAGAAATGTACATTAAGCGACTCACTTCCATGAATGTACCATTTTCCTTTCAAACTGCTCATGCAAAGGCCAAAGAAACAGCTCTGTTGGATAGTGGAGCTATGGAAAATTTCATCGACGAAATTACCTGGAAAAGGATGAGGGTTGGAAGGCGACCTCTAGTCAAACCAATCAAAGTCTATAACGTCGATGGAACAGAAAACAAACAAGGAGAAATGACTCACTACTGTCGCCTAAGAGTCTCCTACAATGACCAAGAAGACCTCCAAGAGTTTTACATCACAAACTTAGGGAAGGACCGTCTAATATTGGGATACCCATTCCTCCGAACCTTTAACCCAAGAGTAGACTGGAGGAAGGGGAAGCTGCTTGAAGGCACAGTCAAAATCCAAAGCAGCATGTACAAACACCTAGACCGCATGGTCACCAGGTGGCAAATCAAGGCCATTAAGAGTCTGGGCAAGCCTAAGGAGGGCGAAGCCATCTACGTCAGAAGGATGACCATATCCCAGGAAATGGCCAAACAATACCATCAGAAGGGAACCATACAATTGCACGAGGTGCCAAAACAATACCAAAGGTACAAGGAAGTCTTCTCAGAGGAAGCAGCCAGAAGATTTCCTCCTAACCGGAACCCAAATGCCACAGTGGAGTTATTACCAGGAGCGCCAGAACAGCTGGACTGCAAAGTCTACCCCTTGACTAAACCGGAAATGGAAACATTGAAGAAGTTCCTTGCAGAAGAGCTAGAAAAAGGGTTTATCGAGGAATCAGCTTCTCCCTACACCTCCCCTGTATTCTTCATAAACAAGAAGAATAGCGCCAATAAACGACTCATCATCGATTATCGAAAACTCAATCAATGGACAAAAAGGGATAATGGCCCCTTACCTCGAATTGACCGCCTTTTGCAACAAATGGAAGGGAAGGAAATCTTCTCAAAGTTTGACATCAGATGGGGGTACAATAATATTCCTATCGAAGAGGGAGACCGAGACATCCTACGAATCTTTTGCAATTACCAACAAACAAACTGGGCAGACTACCTCCCAGTCGTGCAGTACATGCTGAATGCCCGAGTATCGGCCACGACAGGAAGAACCCCTTATGATCTATGGATGGGGTATGTGCCAAGGGCGCATCAGCCGGAGTGCCCAAGTGAAATACCCAGAATAGAATGGTACAACACAAGGATAAAGGAAGCAAGGCGAGAGGCGCAAGAAGCAATGAAGAGGGCACAATCATTGTGGAAGAAAAACACAAAGTTCGAAGAATATCAGAAGGATGAGAAGGTATGGCTCGAAGTGAAGAACATCCACACGACTCATCCAACTACCAAACTGAGACCCAAACGATATGGCCCCTTTGAAGTCACAGAAGTCATAAGCCCTGTGGCTTATCGATTAAACCTTCCAGAACAATGGAAGATTCATAACGTGTTTCATGCAAGTCTACTAACACCATACAAGGAGATGGAGGAACACGGGCCTAATTATGAAGGGCAACTACCAGACCTGGTCAAAGGACAAGGAGAATGGGAGGTTGAAAAGGTGTTAGACTCTCGAAGATATGGGAGGATGAAGAAACTGCAATATCTCTTTAAGTGGAAAGGGTATCCCAAAGCAGAGAATACCTGGCAAGACAAAAAAGATATCTTCGCACAACAACTGATTGAAGAATATCACAAAGAACATCCCACGGCTATAAGAACTGCAAGGGTACAAAAGGAAGGGTCAATGGACAGCGAAGAGGCCCATCATTCCATCACAGTCCTCACCCAAGCCTTCTTCCAACTCACACTAGCCCACATGTCTATGGCCCCTTCGCCCACTCCCTCACACATCTCAGTAGTCTCCACTCGTCCCAATACACCCAAAATCCTCTGAGTTCCCCCTCGGAGGGAAGATGCGTCTACAAGCAGGGAAGGAAGCATCCCTAGTGTTGAAGAGCTCCAGGTGCCACCAGGGCTTGGAGTCACCCAAGTACACGAAGGATCATTGGCACATTGGGAAGGTAGCAGTGCCGGAGGTGAAGCTTTGGGGTTCCAAGAACCTGTCCAGCCTGCCTCCAAATCCCCTGATGAAGGGGCAAGAGGAGCTGGTGCAACCCTCACAGAGGGGCAGACTGGTCTCCCACCTTGGACACCTGCCAGTACCAGCCAATCCCTGGAGGAAGAAATCACCCCTACCCCCGCCTCACCACACACCACCACCAGCCAACAAGCCACACCTGAACTGCTGGGTCACGAGGGAGACCAAGAAGAAAACGACCACCCAGGAGAGGGGTGGATTAGGTGGAACCCGAGTCGCAGTTTCACCAAAACAGAAGTCCTACAGGAAGATACATACAAATGGAAGGGAGCTAAGTACCAAAAGTTCCTTATCCAGAGCGGAGACCCCAAGGTGTTTAGCACCATGGGGAAAGGGAAACCAGAGTACAGAGAAAGCCTCCACCCTGCCCCCAGTCAGAGAATCTTCCCTTGGGAATGCAAGGAAGAAGACCTCGAGAAGTTCCTACCAGAATATTACTTCCGGGACCGATCATTGATCAGAGGGGCAGAATTGGTCAATGATAATGGAATCTTCGCAGAAATGTACCGCCTCCAATCTTCAGCAGTCGAGAAGAAGTATCTCAACCTAGAGCAAGAACGGCTCAGCAAGAAAGCACAAACACTCACTAACAAATGGGTCGAACTCGACCGAAAGAGGCGGAACGTTGAGTCGGAAATCCGAGAAGCTAAAAAGTACCTCACCGAAGCCCAAGCCCTGGTGTCAAGAATCGCTGATGCTCGACTCTTGATAGAGTTCGCAGTAGCGTCTCACCTGTTCAGGAGTGCTGATTGATATAGCTCAATCACTAAGCTTCGAAATCCTTGGAGGTTATCCAAGGGGAGCAAGAGTTGTTTAGACGATGAGAAGGGTCACTCCGATAGGTGAGATGATAGTCAGCAAGACCAGTGTTTGATTAAGTCGAGCTTGGCTCGACTCTACAACTGCTGAAGGGTTTAAATACAAGTCTGCTACTTAGGGATTTGTAAGTAACAAGTACGATCAATAAGCAGTCTTCTCAGGCCTGTCAGCACTTCCTAAGTATCAGTAAGCTATGATATCATAGAGTGCGTTTTTGGACTTTTGGAACAATAACATGGGAACAGTCAGTCATCCGATCAGTAAGCATATCAGTATCAGACCACAATAAGTCCCACAGAATGTCAGGATAAAGGCACCGCACATCAGAACAATAGTGAGTCTAGGCATGCCACTTGCATCCAGACTTCTTGCAGAAGGCCCAGTGCATGCAGGCGTGTTTGGGGATGGGAATAGGTGTGGATCGAAAGGAGGGGTGATGAGTTCCGAGACCAGGAGGTGTGGCTTGCCCTGTAGATCGAGGTAAGTCCATAACATCATCTCCTCTTTAAGGTTGTCAAGAATCGCTGACGCTCGACTCTTGATAGAGTTTGCAGTAGCGTCTTGCCTGTTCTGGAGTGCTGATTGATATAGCTCAATCACTAAGCTTCGAGGATCCTTGGAAGTTATCCAAGGGGAGCGAGAGTTGGTTTAGATGATGAGAGGGGGTCACTCCAATAGGTGAGATGGTAGTCAGCAAGACCAATGTATGATTAAGTCGAGCTTGGCTCGACTCTACAACTGCTGAAAGGTTTAAATACAAATCTGCTACTTAGGGATTTGTAAGTACGATCAATAAGCAATCTTCTCAGGCCTGTCAGCTCCTCCTAAGTATCAGTAAGCCATCAGTAAGCTATGATATCATAGAGTGCATTTTTGGACTTTGGAACAATTGCATGGGAACAGTCAGTCATTGGATCAGTAAGCATCCAATCATTGGATCAGTAAGCATATCAGTATCAGACCACAGTAAGTCCCACAGAATGTCAGAACAAAGGTACCACACATCAGAACAATAGTGAGCCTAGGCATGCCACTGGCATCCAGACTTCTTGCAGAAGGCCCAGTGCATACAGGCGTGTTTGGGAATGGGAATGGGTGTGGATCGAGAGGAGAGGGGATGAGTTCCGGGACCAGGAGGTGTGGCTTGCCCTGTAGATCGAGGTAAGTCCATAACATCATCTCCTCTTTAAGGTCGAGCTTTCCACAGCTCTCAGTCACCTCGATCTTGGGCCTCCCAGTCAATGTAATCGTCATAGTCTTCTCCTCCTTCGAAGTGGTGATCCCCTTCTGCCTCCGCCTTCTCCCGGTCCACCCCCTTCTTCCTTTCTTTTTCTCATTGTTTCGTGCGAAAGAGTCCTACGATAACCCCCATGTGTGTGAGGGGGTAGGCGTCTTGTGCATGTTTCCTGGTGCAATTCCAGACCTCCTGACACATGGTCAGGTATTTGCCGGTCATAGGGAATTTATCTTGAGATAAGACGTGAGGGCCAAGTCGGGAGTCCTCATTGGGGGTAAGAGTTGGAGTCCCTCGTCCTTTCCCTTTGCGTGCAGCAGAGAATGCCACCATGCGACGCGGGGTTGACTGCCCTCTCCCCCTTTTCGGTCCCTTGGATCTAGCAAGCGAGTGAGGGCTGGAGGCATCTTGACTTCCCTCTCCAGGAAGCTGGCCACAGACTCCTTGGATGGTCTCCACCAATCCAGTGGGAGATGGATCGGTGGGAGCGGCAGGAAAGGGCTGCAAGGTTTTCTGAATGTGGTCTCGACTTTCCTGTTTCTTTACTTCCTCCCCTTTGCTTTGGAGGTATGCATAGGGGCATCGAGGTACTTTGCCAATATGTCGGGGTAAAATTGCGCAGAGTCCTCCAGGTCGACACTTGTTATGAGGGTTGTGGCATTGATCCTCTGTATGGCCTGCTCCCAAGCCATGATAGTGGCAGTTTTCGAGGACTTTTGGCGTGTGGGGTAAATGGTACCTCTGCCCCATTCCCATGCTCATCAACCAATCCCCTCCTTCTCCTGGGGAGATCAACGCTTTTGGGTTTCTGTTGTCGTAGGCCTCTCTGATCCTCTCCAGGGCCTGGGCTTCGGTGAGGTACTTTTTTGCTTCTCAGATTTCCGACTCGACGTTCCGCCTCTTTCGGTCGAGTTCGACCCACTTGTTAGTGAGTGTCTGTGCTTCCTTGCTGAGCCGTTCTTGCTCTAGGTCGAGGTACTTCTTCTCGACTGCTGAAGATTGGAGGTGATACATTTCTGCGAAAATCCCATTGTCATTGACCAATTCTGCCCCTCTGATCAATGACTGGTCCTGGAAGTAATGCTCTGGTAGGAATTTCTCGAGGTCTTCTTCCTTGCATTCCCAAGGGAAGACCCTCCGACTAGGGGCAGGGTGGAGGCTTTCTCCGTACTCTGGTTTGCCTTTCCCCATGGTGCTAAACACCTTAGGGTTGACAAAACGGACTGGTTACACACATTGTACCACGTACGGTAGTTAGTATGTCTCCTTATGAGACAATGGACTTTGGCACAGCGTCCATATATGGTAATCCTAGTTTGAGCGATATTGTGGACACCTTTACTCACCCCTTATTCCATATTGGACACATAGCCATCTAACATGTATATAAAGCACCTATGTAGAAGTGCAATACGCATCTCTCTACACCTCACTCATACTGCCTAAGTGTCTATCACACCAAGGTGAGTGCTTAAGCCTGTATGCTGCGCTAGTTGCTGCGCAACAGGTTATGGGCCCTGCTAGCCAAGCGCCTTTAATGGCCGCTCCATTGGCATAAGCACCCCTTACGGCTTTTATGCCACTCTTCTATAATCGCTATAAAAATGCTGACGCACACCAAGCTATCTTATCAGATCTAAACCATGTCGTCTAGCAACGCTGTCACCCTTGTCCCCATCTTGGATGGAACCAACTATGGTATCTGGGCGAAGGCCATGCAAGCCTTCTTGATGTCCATTGGGCTGTGGAAATATGCTACGGGCAATGATACTGAGCCGCCCTTGGATGCGGACGGAGCCACCGCTCATGCTACCTGGGAAAAGGAAAGAGCCCAGTGTATTGGCAATGTTGTCCTTCGGACTACTGCCCTGATACAGCAGGAAGTCGGTGCCATACAGGATCCCGAAACGCTTTGGAATCGCATCTTCGCTCTCTATGGAGCTGCGACCCTCACGAGCATCTACAAAGAATTCCGTACCGTCACTACCATGACTTTCAATCCGGCTCAACACCCTGCTCCCCAGTTAGACAAAATGCAAGCCGCATTTTCCCGCCTCTTGGCATCCTCCATGCCTGTTCCAGACCCTATGCAAGGTCTTATCTTGCTCAATCGAGTCCCCAATCGTTGGGAACATCTTATCCCCATCATAACGCAGAATTTTGATGTCGAAGATCTGAACTTCAAAGAGGTTCGCAACACAATTCTTGCTCAATGGGAATCTGAGCAAAACCGGAACAAAGGGAAGTTTAATAACAACCCTCAGCATGCAAATAAGTTGTCAGCTGTCAAACGCAAACGCGGTGACCCTCGCTTCTCTCAGCAGCAGGGTAACAGACAGAACAACAACAACCAGAACCAGAATAATGACAACCGTCAGCATGGCAATCGCGGCAAAGGAAAAGGCAAAGGCAAAGGCAAAGATCGTCAGGATGACGATCATCAGCACTCGCATCTTGCGAATGTTGCCTCTGCGCCTCCCCCCTCATCCACTACTGTCGTCCAAGTTACCCCACATGGGCTGACTAAACGCCGGGAAACCGTTCCCCTTCCGACTAAGCGCTCCAAGGGACCTTACCAGTCCCTTAACAAAGCTTATACCCTTGCTGATCGCTTGGGCGTTACGCCCACTATTCAAACTACTAAAAATATCGAACAGCATGTCATAGAGGCCTCCGGGTCTACCAGTGAACGATCCCCCACTCCTGAGGACCCACAAACGGCCCAGGATGTATTCATGGACAATGAGGAAGTCCCTTCCCGTGCCCCCACGCCTACCTCTCAAGTCTCCCTCGACTGGGGCAGCGATTTTGAAGAAGAGTGCGTGATCTCTCCTTCCCTTCAAACTCCTGTTCATTGTCTAACAGTATCGCACCAGCCCCTAAGCGGGCTAGGAACACTCAAGTGTATGGCTGGAACGTCTAGTACCGCTCTACCTGTAGATATAATGTCAGACTTTGTTTGTGAACATGGAAACTCCTTTGCTCTTTGCACTGAATGTAAGGGAAAAATGATCGGAAAAATGGGGCCTTTATGGCTAATGGACTCTGGAGCGTCCGCCCACTTTACCTCCGACATAAATGATTTTATTGAGTACACGCCTCTACCCCCAAAAGAAAGATCTCCTGTTAAAACTGCCGCACATACAATCTATGTTGAAGGACGTGGAACAGTGCTGTTAAAGCACAAAGTTCACAATACAACAGTTACAACACGCCTTCACCCTGTTTTATACATACCAAAACTATCTGTGCGACTCCTGTCTATGGGAGAATTCTTACAACAAGGCCTGAGTGTTACTGGGGACGCTCATCGCATTTCAATACAGAAGGACTATAAAGTTGTCCTTCAATGTTCCCCTTTATTCTCTGGACAAACAGTATACTGGCTAGACGCTTCTACTGAAGAAGTAGAGCATCTGAAAGCCAATACTATTTACTTGGTGGATTATGATCTAATGCATAAACGTCTCGGTCACCCATCTAAAGATGTTTTAACCCATGCAAAAGATAAAACTAAAGGGTTCCCACAAAACCTTACAATTCCCGAAAAACCACATGTCTGTCCTGGTTGCGCTAAAGGCAAAATGCCTGCTTCTTCGCACCCTCCTTCTGAAACACGGGCTACCAAGCCTTTTGAATTAATACACTCTGATATAAAGAGTTTTCCTATTGTCTCCTATCACAAGTGTTACGCCCTGCGGTGCGTAAAGGCCAGACGTTGGCGGTTCGGTGTTCGGGTGCTTAAGCACGCTCTACGTTCGGGGGCTGGTCTCCCTACTCAGCGGTTCGGGCTTGGATAGCGGTCCAAGACTTGGTTCGAGAGCCTGATGCACACTGGTGCTGCTCTATCTGACGATGCAAGTAAATGCGGTGTGTCCACGGTCTAATTCGACTACTAGCGGGTGCTCCGTCTAGTATCCCACACAGCCGGGGGTCGGTGTCACGGTCAGTCGTTCGTCGTACCTTCGCAAAGGTAATAGGTCTTCAAGTAGTCTGAAGGGATCGGTTCACGCTAAGTCACAACGCGGACTTAGGCACAGAGAGAAGAGAGGGTTCAACTGGGTATTATCCCTGAAGACTACTGCTTGTTGATACAGGTTCAACTAAGTCAGGCTTAAGGCCTAACTGTCTATCGTAGAGGTCTTTTATAGTAACGAGGCGTGGTCCGTGCGCGAGGTAAGGGAACTACGAAGCGAGTCTGAAGAGTGCTAATAGGTGAGTCTACAACTGAAACGAGGTGTCAGGTACATCAATCGTAAGTTTTAGGCGAAGGGATGATAGTTATGAAACGAGGCACTTGAGTGTCAACCGTGCTGCGCAATATATGAGTCAACTGGTATGAGTCACGAGTCTAGTCCATCACGGGGTCAAGGAGTCATGTGATGGTGAGAAAGAAAGAAAAAGCGGGGTCCGTTCCAGCGGATCGTAACATCACGCCCTCCCTAGGGCAACTCATTCCCACATGAGTTCGTCGGAGTCGCTCTCGTAGTCCTGTAGCGACGAACGGGTGAGTGGGGACGCATCTTCGTCCCATCTTTTGAGGAACTCGGTGGGCCATGCGCGGGCCAGGCGAGCGAGGCGGGCAGCAGCGGGGGCGGCACATTGAAGGCCGTGATATTGGTGCCAGACCGGCACATTGCATTGCTTCTCTTCGCAGCGGACGTGCGGGGCAATGCAGGTTAGTGACTCGTGCTGCGTGCTGGCGCAGAAGTAGCAATGCCCATAGTCAGGGCATTCGATGGGAGAGTGGTCGGGGGCCGTCTGGAAGCATTCGTAACAAAAAATTGGCTTTTCGAGGCGTGGGTGTCGGTATGGGGAGTAGCGTTTGTCCGGAGGTGTTTGAGCTGGGCGGCGTCTGAGGCGGTTGGCGGGTCCTTGGCCCGCGCGGATGGAGAAGGGGTAAGCCTTGTACGGCTCTTCGGACGCGGGAGGCTCTGCGAACATTTGCTCGATCAGGCGTGTGGCGGCTTTGGCGTGGATGAGGGAGCGGGTCGTCATCATCAGCGCGTCGTCGTTATGCTGTTGTTGTTCGGTTAATTCTTTTATGCGGGCGGCCAGCGTTCCCTGACGGTTTTTCTGTGCCCGATAACGGACGACTTCCGCGATGAGCCCGGGGTCCGCCATGTGATGGACGTAGCGGTCGACGATTTCTGCCATTGTAGATTCTGGGTTGAATGCGGCTAGATGGTCATCCCGGATTTCTTTGTTATCGGTGAGGTTAGGGCGCGTGTCGGCGCGTCGCGCTCGTAGCGGCTGTCTATAGGTCGGGTGTCCTTTGCCGAAGGTCCCTTCCAATGTGGTGTCTTCTCCGTCAAAGACGTACCGAATGTACCCCGCTCGGACATCGCCTAACTCTCCTGGCGCTGGGATCCACATGACGTAGTGTTCCGGGTTTGCTACCTCGTATCGCATCCACCCGACGCCTGGGTGGTCTGGGTCGTTTTCTTTCTCGGAGTCGCCCAACTCCGTGTCCACCCCTTCGGCCTCCTCGCGCGCCGCTACTTGGGTGTCTCGCCCCTTACCTTTCACTTCGGGGGCGGCTTCTGGTGTCTGACCTTCGTCCTCATTGTCGGTCGAGACGTGTTCTGCCTGTTTTTCCGGAACAGGCGAATTCGGGACGGTATCCCCTTGAGGCAAGGGAGCGGGCGCAACTTCGTCTAATGCTGCGCGAGCTAGATGGACGTACTGTTCGAGGAGGTTATCATATCTCCTAGCCACTTCGTATGACGACATAATGTCTAAGATGGTGGTCGGCGGGGTTGGTAATGCTGCGAGTTTTCCGGCGACGAATGCTGCTTTGCTATATCCGGCTCTTCGGAACTCTGCTGGAAACTCCCCATGTTGGGTGTGGTACTCGCCCAGTTTTCTGCTGTCTTCCCAGAGTTTCTGCAGTCTTTCCGGCTCGTCTCTACGGCTAGTTGCACGCCAAGAGAGAGGGTGACTATCAAGATGGTCAGCGCCAGGACGTAGAGAAGGACCTGAAGGTCCCGATCGCGGGGGCACAGGGAGCGGTTCTGGCGAGGGGGTCGGCGGCGCTCCACTTGTCGTAGCGACTGAAACCTCGGTCGTGGCGGGAGCGGCTGTCCCTCCGACGGGGATGAGCGCCAAGTGTCCGCCGTGTTGGGTCTGAAAGAC